>CM054179.1:36592616-36920116 GCA_028829895.1 Sinotaia quadrata | reverse complement strand
GACATTTTTCAATGAATACGTTTGGCATGACCTAATTAATGAACTTATGTTTAATGAAGAAGTACGGGGAATGAAATAAAACTGCTAATGCCATTGGAGTTGAGCAGCATTTTTGATTGGTCAACAGAACTATCAATTTAAGATGATTATTTAATATATCTTTATGAGTGGAAAGAAATTGCTAGATAATCTGGTTTTAGCGTGACTGGACTTGCTAAAGAGAGAAATGAGTTTATCTCATGCAAAGTAGCCAGTTAAGAAGTAAATTAACATAGCGCAAAGGTTAGTAGACATTTATGGAGTTACTACAGAATCTTGTATCAGTCGCCACATATAGTATCCATACAGTTTATTGCTTAAAATACATCTACTGAGTTACTACAGAATCTTGTATCAGTCGCCACGTATAGTATCCATACAGTGTATTGCTTAAAATACATCTACTGAGTTACTACAGAATCTTGTATCAGTCGCCACGTATAGTATCCCTACAGTGTATTGCTTAAAATACATCTACTGAGTTACTACAGAATCTTGTATCAGTCGCCACGTATAGTATCCCTACAGTGTATTGCTTAAAATACATCTACTGAGTTACTACAGAATCTTGTATCAGTCGCCACGTATAGTATCCATACAGTGTATTGCTTAAAATACATCTACTGAGTTACTACAGAATCTTGTATCAGTCGCCACGTATAGTATCCATACAGTGTATTGCTTAAAATACATCTACTGAGTTACTACAGAATCTTGTATCAGTCGCCACGTATAGTATCCATACAGTGTATTGCTTAAAATACATCTACTGAGTTACTACAGAATCTTGTATCAGTCGCCACGTATAGTATCCATACAGTGTATTGCTTAAAATACATCTACTAGAAAAGATATGTAGCTCACGAAAGCATTCACAAATTCATGATTTCAGTTTCTATTTCACAAAATCGACAAGGGGATTCATATTCTGAGTGTGCTATTTCACACAACAATCAACTTAAGATAATTCACATTCTGAGTGTGCTATTTCACAAAACAATCAACACAAGACCATAATTCACATTATGAGTGTGCTACTTCACACAATCGATTTAAGATAATTCACATTCTGAATGTGTTGTTTCACACAATCAACTTAAGTCGCATTATGAGTGTGCTATTTCACACTATCAACTTAAGATAATTCACATTCTAAGTGTGCTATTTCACACAATTGGTTTCATGGAATGTAAACAGCGGTCTTCATCGCATGTGAAATCGCTACACTCGTATTTGGTTCGTGTGTGCTTAAAATTTCAAATCTTCTCTGGGTTACCTTTCCTTACTGCAAAGAAAACTAATTTTCTATCTATTCCATTTACCTTACCGCAAAGAAAACGTTTCTACCGATTCCTTCCTCTGGGTTACCTTACCTTACCGCAAAGAAAACTATTTTTCTATTTATTCCATTCTTTGGGTTACCTTACCTTACTGCACAGAAAACATCTTTGTGTATATTTTCCCTCGACCCCAAAAATATATTTATTTTGTGTATTTTGCATAAACAAAAACATTTTGTACATTTCTGCGTGAAGAAATTCTACTTTTTAGATGGCGTTTGAACTCAAGGAAACCTACCAAAATCAAATAAATAGGTTCAGACAAACGAACACAAATCTAGATTCCTCGGAGTGGGAATTTCAATTTATTTTGCGGTTCTGAAATTCCAGAAAAGGAGTTAGCGTCTGTTAAAAGACAAAAGACAGATCGCCTGTCTGTTTAGCTTCCCGCCCATCTTAACCATGAGATGCAGACGACAAAGGTTGCATTTTTCCCCAAGTCGAACGGACGGGTGTTGTTGTAGTTGGAAAGGGTTTTGGGGAGAGCTTGGTGAATGGATCAGGAAGGATTTACTGTTCTGCACGTTCACAACGAACATTATCTCAGTAGTATATTGTATGTCCACGATATGTAATGTGTTCAATAGTATTGTCTCAGTAGTATATTGTATGTCCACGATATGTAATGTGTTCAATAGTAGTGTCTCAGTAGTATATTGTATGTCCACGATATGTAATGTGTTCAATAGTATTGTCTCAGTAGTATATTGTATGTCCACGATATGTAATGTGTTCAATAGTATTGTCTCAGTAGTATATTGTATGTCAACGATATGTAATGTGTTCAATAGTATTGTCTCAGTAGTATATTGTATGTCAACGATATGTAATGTGTTCAATAGTATTGTCTCAGTAGTATATTGTATGTCCACGATATGTAATGTGTTCAATAGTATTGTCTCAGTAGTATATTGTATGTCAACGATATGTAATGTGTTCAATAGTATTGTCTCAGTAGTATATTGTATGTCCACGATATGTAATGTGTTCAATAGTATTGTCTCATTAGTATAGTGTATGTCCACGATATGTAATGTGTTCAATAGTATTGTCTCAGTAGTATATTGTATGTCCACGATATGTAATGTGTTCAATAGTATTGTCTCAGTAGTATATTGTATGTCCACGATATGTAATGTGTTCAATAGTATTGTCTCAGTAGTATATTTTATATCTAAGATAACATGCAATGTGTTCCCTAGTGTATTATTTTACTAAATTTACTCAACAATAAAAAAATATTCTCTCCTGGCAAATGTTGCGTTTTTCTACAAAATATGAGTGACAAATTCTGTAGTGTCATACTTTATTGTGTTTTTCTACAAAATATGAGTGACAAATTCTGTAGTGCCATACTTTATTGTGTTTTGCTCGAACGAAACGCATTGGTCGCTTCCTTTGTGTCAGAATTTAATATGTTTTAAAACGAAATTAAAACTAAACGAAGAAACACTACTGTTAGCATTAAACATAAACACCATAGACCAAACAAGCAATCTCACCTATAGCAATAACCATAAACACTAAATACTAAACAATCAAACTCAACTATAGCAATAACCATAAACACCAAATACTAAACAATCAAACTCAACTATAGCAATAACCATAAACACCAAATACTAAACAATCAAACTCAGCTATAGCAATAACCATAAACACCAAATACTAAACAATCAAACTCAACTATAGCAATAACCATAAACACCAAATACTAAACAATCAAACTCAACTATAGCAATAACCATAAACACCAAATACTAAACAATCAAACTCAACTATAGCAATAACCATAAACACCAAATACTAAACAATCAAACTCAACTATAGCAAATACATGAACTAAACAAACAACTATAACAATAAGCATAAACACCCCAAACTAAACAATCAAACTCAACTATAAAAATAACCATAAACACTATAAACTAAACAAACAACCTCATCTATAGCAATAATCATAAACACCAAAAACTAAACAAACACCAAACACTAAGCGAACAAACTCATCTATTTAGTTCTATTTTCAGTATTATCATCGTGTATCACCACGCCACCCTAGTTATTGATTATGATTATTATTATCATTAATCATCCATAACTAATTACAAATGATAAGAATCTTAATTTATATTATTAATAATTCTCCTGAGGACTCCACTCATCTCTCTCACTGGCGATATGCAGGTACTGTAAACGTTTCTCTCTTCCACAACATTAAAGACAAATACTTACTGTCACACAATATTTCCATAGAAGAACATAAATTCGTCTTTAATCTATATTTAGCCCACATTCACCCACCATCTTTCCTACATATGGTTATCAATATGTGTAGCAAGGTCAATATATTTAACAATAAATTTAGTAAATCAACAAATAAAATATACATATATACAATCTAAAAATTATTTGACATCAATATTTTCATGAAACCACGTTGAAATAATGTCAATGCTCATACAGTCGTATACCATAATAATTAATTCAGCTGATTAGTATGAATATAAATCATAGGATTATTCTTATCACAAAGAGAGATAAGCGATAATAGTTTGTACATAACCTTGTCAATAGTGATGTTGCAATATTTTTTCGCACGCTTTCATAACACTGTCACAACATTCATAATGTAATTGTCATTTGCCGTGCTCCTCTAGCACAATGCAAAATGTTCCATGAGCTGTCGTTTTCTCAAGAGTAATCTGGACATACCTTCGCCCTATTAGTTCCCTCAATCAGAACAACATTGTAAAATTTCCATTAACTTCCTTATACCAGATATTCCATTAGGTATTCAAGCATACCTTGCTGTCATACATTAACAGAATGTAATATATCTTTACACTTACACGCTGGGGTAGAGACTTCTCGAATCTACTAAGGTCGTAGCTGTTTATAAATCAATAAACTGGGAGCCAGGAAGAAAATCCCAAAATTCCAATAATCTTGGAAATTCTAGAAAGATGGCTGCTTCTTCCCTGTAAAAAATAATCAGGTAACAAATGCTGAGTTTCCCAGTTTATCACCTGTAACTCCATTCTTTCTTAAATTTAAGTTTCAAATTACAGTTTCCTGCAACAATATTTATTAGCCCGATACGTGCATACAGCATAATAAATACAACACAATTATTTATGAACGTGTTCACTAGAAACAATGTCATGTGCATAATTTACAATTGTAGAAATAATACTCTAACCATATAATATATCTCTACATAAAATGCAAACATAATATATCAATAGTACAATGCACGAAATATTCCTAAGACCATTCTCTTTCAATCAATCAGTTAACTCACCATGACCACCCTTCATTAATGGACTTCAGCCACATAACCAAATTCAAAGTGATTAGGAAATAGAATTATTTCAGCAGGCAAACTTTGATCTAATCTGATTGCCTGGTCTCGTTCTTTGTTTATCTTAACAACTGGATAATAAAATCTACTCATCCACATACGATCTTTGTTTATCTTAACAATTGGATAATAAAATCTACTCATCCACATACGATCGGTTTAGATTACATCAGAAAGTTCTAGCACGTTCTCTTAATGAGTTGATATTTTAACTCTGGTACTTAAAATACACACCTTTCTTGAAGGTCATGTCACGCTGACATTAAACAAGTAATATTATATTTAATTAAAAATAGCTCTGCTCTGTCAAGGTACCATTACAGGAAGCAGTGACAACAGCATTGTTGTTGTTGATGCTCGAACATACAGATGACTGGAAATGATGGAATAATTTGTGTAATACAACGGCGGTTCAAATTCTGTTAAAAAGAATTAAAACTATTTGATTTGAAGCCAAAGCCATGTTGTGTTATCAGCGCTTTAAGTGGTATCATGTAAAATGGTGGTATTTTCCTATTCGAAGCTTACTAGCACCGATAACAAAAGTAGAGGGCATCAGTATTCTTGATCTGTATTGTGTATGAGAAGAATATTTTATGGTATTGGTGACAGTTTTGTGGCAGTCACAGCAGATGTCTTGTAAACGGGTTAGTGAAACAAATAGTTATTTTAATTATTTTACTTTTCTTAAAGGCTGATAAAATAGCCTGCACGCCTGAAGAGCATTAAGGAGCTTCATTCTAAAATATGTCTTGTGAAGAGAATTCCACTGTGACCTATTTTACTAGGCTTTAAGAGTTCTCATCAAGTGCCCGCTAGTATCAGTGACTGTCATTGTGGTGAAAACAAGTTAGCGAATCAACTGCTTGCTCTTGTAAAACTATATGGGCCTTTTGTAATTAGTGAATAGGTAGGACATGATAAACTAATGATTAATATGGGTCTGTTGTAATTAGTGGATAGGTACGATATGATAAACTAATGATTAATATGGGCCTGTTGTAATTAGTGGATAGGTAGAATATGATAAACTTTTGATTAATATGGGCCTGTTGTAATTAGTGGATAGGTAGGATATGATAAACTAATGATTAATATGGGCCTGTTGTAATTAGTGAATAGGTAGGGCATGATAAACTAATGATTAATATGGGTCTGTTGTAATTAGTGGATAGGTAGGATATGATGAACTAATGATTAATATGGGCCTGTTGTAATTAGTGGATAGGTAGGACATGATAAACTAATGATTAATATGGGTCTGTTGTAATTAGTGAATAGGTATGGGGTCTAGATTTTATTTGAGAAATAAGTACTGTATACGGTAATCGAAGGGCATAATTAATGGTTAACCAAAACATCAATCACAAAAACATTATGTCACCAGGATATTATTTAACTGAACAAGAGTATGGTATGACTAATTGTATGATTTAATGTAATTAGTAAATTAATAAATTGAGTAATTTATTGTATATCCAGGAACTATGCATCTAGATACGTAATAGAATATAATATATTAAAATATTGAGTTACAGTAATTATATATCTTGATATGATGTAGCTGCTAACTAAACAGGTGTAACTCTTGAATAATTACGACATGGTGTAAGTTTTAAGCAGTCATACAGTAAAAGAACATTTTGAATAATTAACACTTGATACAACTCTTGAGTAATCAAGCATCGTATAACGTTATTTCAAGATATGCTACAATTCTTGAGTAGTCAATCAAGATATAACGCTATTACAAGTTATACTACAGCTCTTGAGTAGTCAATCAAGATATAACGCTATTTCAAGTTATACTACAGCTCTTGAGTAGTCAATCAAGATATAACGCTATTTCAAGTTCTACTACAGCTCTTGAGCAATCAAACACTGAATAACATTTAATCAAGATATTTTATAACTCATGTGACGTCATAGACATCACAAGACATGATATAGAATTTGAGTAATAAGCGTGGATTAACTTTTAACTAATAAGAACACTGGAACCTGCAAGTAATCTGACCATGTGTTCTTAAAGTAAGAAATATTGGAAATACATTAATGCATAAGACCTGCAAGTGATCTGACCATGTGTACTTAAAGTAAGAAATATTGGAAATACATCAATGCGTAAGACCTGCAAGTAATCTGACCATGTGTACTTAAAGTAAGAAATATTGGAAATATATCACTGCATAAGACCTGGCAAAAGGGAGCAAGACACGGGGTGAAAAAATTGATGAAACTGAGTAAAGCGTGGTAGAATTAAGAGACTATAGGAATCACAATATAATTAGCTGCGTAAGTAAAACTAGATGTGAATGAATGAATAAAAGATGAGCACTAAACAGAACAGTAAATGATGTTCAAAAGACCCTACTATTATTTAAATCAATATTCACCAGCAATAAGTACACATTTAATTCTCAATAGCATTCATAAAAAACTAGGGGATACATGTTAACTAAAACATGCCAGCTTTCCTTAGATAAACTGGAACAAAAATATCAAACACTGTAGTTTTGCCGACTTTCCCTAGATAAACTGAAACTAAAATATCAAACACTGTAGTTTTGCCGACTTTCCCTAGATAAACTGGAACTAAAATATCAAACACTGTAGTTTTGCCGACTTTCCCTAGATAAACTGGAACTAAAATATCAAACACTGTAGTTTTGCCGACTTTCCCTAGATAAACTGAAACTAAAATATCAAACACTGTAGTTTTGCCGACTTTCCCTAGATAAACTGGAACTAAAATATCAAACACTGTAGTTTTGCCGACTTTCCCTAGATAAACTGGAACTAAAATATCAAACACTGTAGTTTTGCCGACTTTCCCTAGATAAACTGAAACTAAAATATCAAACACTGTAGTTTTGCCGACTTTCCCTAGATAAACTGGAACTAAAATATTAAACACTGTAGTTTTGCCGACTTTCCCTAGATAAACTGGAACTAAAATATCAAGCACTGTAGTTTTGCCGACTTTCCCTAGATAAACTGGAACTAAAATATCAAACACTGTAGTTTTGCCGACTAAATTGTAGACAAAGGTTGAGAGCGGGTCGGTTTGCATAAAATAAATGGATGTATAATTATTATTTATGTTATGCTGCTTGTATCAGCGCATCGGTAAAGTAAGTGACTGTGTTAAAATCATTTTCAAGCATTGATCCAAACGATGCGTGCGTTTTCCGTCTGAACTCGTTTCTGAAGCGCTAACATGTGACTGTCATGTGGCACGGCTGCCGCGCTGTCATACATGACAAATGCACGTGCTGTTCACTGTTTCGCTCCTAACACCTGTTATCCGCGTTTCCATTGCTCTTGGTAATGAACACTGGAAAAGAGAGAGAGAGAGAGAGAGAGAGAGAGAGAGAGAGAGAGAGAGAGGCGGACAGACAGACAGAGACAGAGTGAAAAAAAGAAGGGGAAGGAAGGGTGCATGATTTGTTGGCCCTGGAAAGTGTTTGTTACTGTGGCTTTGTGTTATTTTGTTTAATTCGCTCCATGTTTGTTTCCAGTACACACACACACGATAATTCAACTTGCAGGAAAATATCTGGCCCGCATATGGACTGAAAACGTTATTAAAATGAATCAAACAGAACAGGATTAGAAGAAAACAGTTAGTTAAATCGATTAGCATTATTAGCGATAGCTAGACATGCTTTTTGTTTCTAATTACATGCAGTCATTTGTAGAAACAAAGGAACGATTAAAAAATACATTAATCAAACTAGATCTGCGAGTTAAACACAATTTTACAAATGTTACGGTGCGGAAAATCGAACAAGTTTCACAGTAAACTTTTGATGTTTGAGGAATCGTCTTCGCTGTAGATGAGCATGTATCCATGTCTTAAGTTACATCAGTCTAAACAAATGTAATGCTTGTGTATTTATCTTTCTCCTGCAGTAAAGCTAACATGTATCCATGTGTTAAGTTACATCAGTCTAGACAAGTGTAATGCTTGTGTATTTATCTTTCTCGTGCAGTAAAGCTAACATCATGGCGTGCTATGATGAAGACAAGTGATAAACCACTTGAAAAGAAAACCAGTACTACTTGAAAAACACAACATACTACAACAACATACTACAACAACATACTACAACAACATACTACAACAACATACTACGTACTACGTGAAAAACTATGTACTATGAAGAAAAATTACGTACTACATAAAAATACGTACTACATGAAAAAAATACGTACTATGAAGAAAAAACTACGTACTAAAAGAAAAACAATATACTACAGGAGAGAACAATGTACTATGTAAGAAAAAACTATGTATAAAAGAAACATTAGATACAAATACTTGCAAATCAATTCAGAACAAAAATAGAACAAAGGTCTTCCGGATACTGAGTAACATACAAGAAATCGAGCAATTACTTGTAAAAAATAGAACAAAAATCTTCTGGATACTGTGTAATATACAAGAACTCCAGCAATTACTTGGGGGGGAAAAATCCGTCACCTGTTTTCCTACAGTTGCAGCCAAAGATCACTGCACAAGTTGATGCTGTTGTATTTTATCAGCATCCTGTCGCAAACTCGTGTTGAAATATCCTGAAGACTACACACACTTTAGTCCTAGATTTGATAAGATGGCGATTAGCAAAGTTCATTATTCTGTCAAAGATAGGCGCTTTGACATTGATGAATTCTATAGAGAAAAGCACATTAGAAATTTAAAAAACCTTTCCCTAAAAAATACCGAAATAAAATCAAGGACTTTATAATGTAGCATATGTTACGGTGATCAGCTTACTTAATACTCTGTGTGTATTGGGGAGGGGACGGAGGTATCAGTTTGGATTTTATATTACACACATAAGGCTAGTAGTTTTAAACTCTAGGATTTTATTTTGCATTATGTTGTTATGTACTATACACACATAAGACTAGTAGTCAAACTGTAGTGTTTTATTTTGCATTATGTTGTTATGTACTATACACACATAAGGGTAGTAGTCAAACTGTAGGGTTTTACTTTGCATTATGTTGTTATGTACTATACACACATAAGGCTAGTAGTTTTAAACTGTAGGGTTTTATTTTGCATTATGTTGTTATGTACTATATTACTAATGTGATGGAAGGCTTACCATTTATTATATGGTGAATGATTTAACTTTGGCTGGCGAAAGTGATAAAGTTTAAAAATTAATTAGTTTAACTGTATTGCGGTATATTTTCATGACTATAAGGCCAGACAAACGGTTTGTTTAGGGTATTATGTATATTATGAACAACACTGGAATTATTTGCAGACCGGTAGGTGAACTGTCCAGAGAACTACGAGAATCGTGGATTGCGCTAACGTTATTTCCGGACATGATAGTGATCTGTCCGCAGATATACGAGAATCGTGGACTTCGCTGACGTTATTTCCGGACATGATAGTGATCTGTCCAGAGAGCTACGAGAATCGTGGACTGTGTTGACGTTATTTGCGGACAGGTTAGTGATCTGTCTAGAAAGCTAGGTGGACTGTGGATTGCTGTCATTATGGCGGTATTGCAAACATGCACAAACCAGAATGTTTACGACTTCATCCTTTGAATACTTTGTGATTTCTTTGAGGTCCAACATTAATTAAAGTCATGAATGATGAATATATGCAATATTGCATTTCATTTATGCGAAGCACAACATTATTTAAAGTAATTAATGATTAATTTATGCAATACTGCATTTTATTTCTGCGAGGTCCAACATTAATTACACAGTTATGAATGATGAATTTATACAATACTGCATTTATTTCTGCGAGGTCCAACATTAATTACACAGTTATGAATGATGAATTTATACAATACTGCATTTTATTTCTTCACAGTACATGTATAGCGAGACAAGCATAAAAGTGACGAATTGTATTACATGTAATTTCTGTGAGAATAAGTAATAATGACAACAGGAATAAACGGGGAATTTATGATATACGATATTTTTGTTATTATTGAATTACGTATTTAGTGTCACAAGTACAAGATCAACGATTTTATGCTCTGTATCTTTGCCAATTCAATGAAGCGAAGTGCCAATGACATGATAGGTTCAGACTTTAAATTATCAATGAGATGTATTTAAATTTTCCATTAAGTGTGAAGAGCCAAAGACACGACAGGTTCAAACATTGAATTATCACTGAGATGTATTTAAATCTTCCATTAAGTGTAATAAGCACATGAGTCAGTTTTAATTCTCCTCCTGATTCCTCTTATATTCTTTGTCATAATTCTCTTCCTCTTCTTGTTACTCTTGTTGTTCTTGTTCCTGTTCTTCTTGTTGTTCTTGTTCTTGCAGTTCTTGTTGTTGTTGTTGTTGTTGTTGTTGTTGTTGTTGTTGTTGTTCTTCTTCTTCTTCTTCTTCTTCTTCCTTTATTTCTTCTCTTCCTCTTGCTAATCTAGGTATGTCAAGAATATGCAATATACCAAAGCTAAAAGATATCATATTATTTAGCTTAATGAAAGGATAAAATGTGTACTAGTTTGGTGAATTATCTTCCTTGAAACATTTTGAGATTGTTACCTGTTCAAGGGTTTACATATTAATGTCGCTTTAACAATCTATTTTTTATTGTCTTTCGTAATTATTACCTAATTAACTTCTGCTGTATATACTTACAATATTCCCAAGTTGAAGAAAGTTCCTAAAAATAGTTTTATTTGAATATCAGTATATAAAACCAAAGAGAACTGCCTCTCATCTCCGACACACATATCACGTGATCACATTAAGGAATAGTTTCCGCTACAAAGAACATTCTATAAAATCAATCAGAATGTTTAGTTACTAAGCATGTTTGTACAATTATTTTAGCAATTTTGGTTTATTTTTGTAAACATTTGCAATCTTCATGTTGTCATTTTCCACATCGAGTCTCTGTGCTTTATATTGCACGTTTCCATTCTCATGAGTCTTTGTGCTTTATATTGCAAGTTTCCATTTTCATGTGTCTTTGTGCTTTATATTGCAAGTTTCCATTTTCATGTGTCTTTGTGCTTTATTTTGCATGTTTCCATTCTCATATTTCTTTGGATATGGATGTGGAAGGTTGTTTTGTTCTAATACAAACTCTGTGTAGAGTTTACACTGCTTTCTTAAAGCAGTAAATATTTTAATTTTTATTGCCATTTTGGTTGGCGATTTGCTGTTTTTCAACCTTGATCTCGGAATCTAATCATGATTTTGGGAGATTCCTGTTTTGCTTTGTTTTAAATGAGAATATTAGAATACAGCAGTTTGTTAGAATTAGAGCAGATCTGCCCGAAGTTGCCAGACATTTTAGTCAGATAAATCCCCTTTCAGAAGTGAGGTTTGCATACAGTATGAAAGATTATCATTTTCATTGCAAGTCTTATCATAAATTTCTAACGGATTTCAATGAACGTTGGCACTTAGGTCGACGTTTAAATTATTTTCTTTGGTTTGTTCTCTTTTCTTTTCTTGTAACTGAACCATTGAGCTCGAAATCAGCAATAATGTGGAATGGGCATAAAAAATAGTAATTAGAAGTGGCGGTTAGTGAACAACAGTCGGCAGTAACAGGAAAAGGAAATCACGGAATTTTGCTAATTCACTGTGAGAATTACATAATACATAATTAATTGGTCACTAGTGCCTAACGATTTCGTTGAATACAATTACTTGGTTTCAGTCCGTCAGGTGCCACGTGTATGGCTTTATTCTGGAGAAGTCTGAGAGTTCAATAGACCAAAACTTTTCATGTCAATGTGTCCTCATTTCAGGTCAATCAAAGTAGTTTTCAAATCGTTTTTGTACCCTTCACTTTTCTGATTGAAACATTTGTATCATATTCAAGTACATGTACTTGTATTTGTATCATGATATTGATAATTTGGAAAATCTAGCAGAGGTATTTTTTGGATTCCCTTTCGCCTCTGGAGTGAATTTGTTTCCAACTGTGGTGTTTAAATCCAGCGTTCTTATCAAAGTCTCGTACAGATCCGACTCGTGGGAGAATTAGAATTATGAGGTGTAGACTGGTCACGTACCTGAAATGACTAGTAAGAATGACCTCAAACACCCATATATGAAAACCATTAGTTTTAACATTAAGGTGTAGACTGGTCACGTACCTGAAATGACTAGTAAGAATGACCTCAAACACCCATATATGAAAACCATTAGTTTTAACATTAAGGTGTAGACTGGTCACGTACCTGAAATGACTAGTAAGAATGACCTCAAACACCCATATATGAAAACCATTAGTTTTAACATTAAGGTGTAGACTGGTCACGTACCTGAAATGACTAGTAAGAATGACCTCAGACACCCATATATGAAAACCATTAGTAACTTTCTATTTGGAAACGTTAACATTACTCCATTGGTTTTGCCTTACGTCCTTGTGCCAAACATTCTCAATGTCATGATGCCATTCATAGAGTGCCATACACACGACTATTATTATCCAGACCATCAATTCACACAATCTTGAATAAACTATGCCCCAAACATCCAGATTTACAATTCACGCAATCTTGAACAAACTATGTCCCAAACATCCAGACTTACAATTCACACAATCGTTAACAAACTATGTCCCAAACATCCAGACTTACAATTCACACAATCTTTAATAAACTATGTCCCAAACATCCAGACTTACAATTAAAGCAATCTTGAATAATATGTCCCAAACATCCAGACTTACAATTCACACAATCTTTAATAAACTATGTCCCAAACATCCAGACTTACAATTAAAGCAATCTTGAATAAACTATGTCCCATACATCCAGACGTACACACTTTTGGTCCTAGTATGTTTGTCACTTACTGTCACATACACCTGAATGCAGTTATTCCAATTAGTCAGTGAAACTCGCGTGCAATTTATATATTCCTTTCATTCAGTGCAACACCCACTTGAACTCCGATATCCCAGTCATCCAGTTCCACACCTTAATGTTATAATGTCAGTAGTATAGTGCAATTAGATATTCCTTTCATTCAGTGCCACACCCACTTGAACTCCGATATCCCAGTCATCCAGTTACACACCTTGATGTTATAATGTCAGTAGTATAGTGCAATTAGATTGTCACATTTCTTCAGTCGGTATTAGACCTGAATGTGTGTGTAAAAGGAAGGGGTAAATTGATTATTGATACAAAATGTCACAAGTAACAGTCATGACGTATTATTGACGGATAATTTTTTAAAAGGTAATTATATCAAGTATTGATACATATCTCGAGAAATAAAAAATACAACATAGTACTAAAGGGTAAATATATCGACTATTGATACAACAATGCAAACATAGTATTTATCGGGTATTTTAAAATGAGTATTTATTATTAAAGTACTTTTACCGGCATTACCAAACAGTTCACAGGATCAACCTTATATCAGAAACTAATTGGTGACGTATATTGCAACCAAACATACGATCATAATTATAAGAAATGTAACTGAAACTGACAAACTTCCAGTTTTGTCGTGTTCCGATTTACTGATTTTCTTATTGTTATTTGTTTCTTTGTTTTCTCAAAGAAATATAATTTGTCACTGCACACTCGGTCCTGGAGTGTGGAACTGGCTTCTCTTGGAGGCAAGTTGGGATGTTGATCTTCAGTAACTTGAATTGTTTCCCTCTCCAAAAATCTGATCTAGTTAAATTAGTGAGTCAGCAAAGCTTGTGCCTGGGTTATTTTTTTCAACAACTATCGATATATCGAGAAAACGACATTTTGCAAACTAATTAATAGTCTGAAAGTTTCCTTGGATACGGATTTTTAGAAAGCATTCCACAATTTTAGGAACAAGTCAAATACCCGGCACAAATATATATTTATAACAATACAAATTATGCTATTTGACGTACATCATGTTGATTTGTCAACACACCAGTGAATATTATTGTGATGTTTGACATTGTATCATATACCGCAATAGGAGATGGAAAAACATTGATATATCAGCTTCTACACTGACTGGGTCATCATTAAAGTTGTAAAGTGAAATAGTTCTATGTTATATCCTACATGTTTTAAATTAAGTTTTTAATTAAGGTAGTTAATTAGTTAATAAATCCTGGTTAAAAATAATTAAAGTGTGTGAATTTATTACTGATATCTTTCCAGATTTTTTATTTTTCTTGTCTACATCTAGCGAGCAGCAATTATTTGCTGTAATATTCTGCATACAAAACAAACTATAACACTATTCCCATTCTTCCATATGTGTTTGTTTCTTAATTTTTAATGTAGCAGATTGTACATATATATATATATATATATATATAAAGTATGTTTCTTAATTATTAATGTAGCAGATTATATATATATATGTGTGTGTGTGTGTGTGTGTGTGTGTGTGTGTGTGTGTGTGTGTGTGTGTGTGTGTGTGTGTGTGTGTGTGTGTGTGTGTGTGTATTTCTCAATTATTTAAATGTAAATGTCGATTTATCCATATATGCTTCTTAATTATGAAAGTGACAGTTGATATATATGTATGCTTCTTAATTATTAAAGTAACATTTGATTTATATATGCGCGTGATTTTTTAATTATTACTGTAACATTTTATATATATTTAATATTTGTTTTATCTCTATCTATACTTCTTTCAATGTAACAGTTGATGTTTAAGTATGCTTCTTATTTAATAATATAACAGATGATCTCTCTCTCTCTCTCTCTCTCTCTCTCTCTCTCTCTCTCTCTCTCTCTCTCTCTCTCTCTCTCCTTCTTAATTATTAATGTAACAGTAGATTTACCTATAGATACTTTTTTTATTATCATTGAAGCTTTTGATTTATAAATATATATCTACTTTTTATCTATAAATGTAACATTTGATCTCTCTCTCTCTCTTTATTTATTTACTCATGTAACATTTTATTTCTCTCTCTCTCTCTTTATTTATTTACTCATGTAACATTTGCTCGCTCTCTCTCTCTCTCTACTTATTTACTCATGTAACATTTGATTTCTCTCTCGCTCTCTCTCTTTATTTACTAATGTAACATTTGATTTCTCTCTCTCTCTACACTTCGTATTTATTATTGTAACATTTGATTTATCTATATATGTTTCTTAATTAATAATGTAGTAGTTGATTTATAAATATATAATTATCAATGCAGTAGTTTTATATATATATATATATAATACACACACGTATGCACACACACATACACGCGCGCACTCACGCACGCACACACACAAGATAGGCCTAATTGTATATTGTGTCTATTGGATTCCATTTATTTGATTCAATATTTCTGAGCATGTTAACACCCATTGTGTTAAACCTTTTATAATTTATTTTCTGCATTGTTCATTTGTTAACTTGTTCTTGCTCTATAGAGAGTGATTTATTAAAATAACTTTATGAAGTTTTCTCATAGACTTTGAAGATTCATTAAGTACACTCAAGAATGTGAACCCATCTACAAGATTTGTCGCCACACTCTTCACTTTACTGTAAGTTCTGAAACTATTACTAATTGAATTTTAAAATGCAAAATCTTCATATGGACTGAGCAGCATGCTGTTTGCAATCCGTTATTACTGACACTTGTAAGAGTGGTAGCATGCAATCTGTATACAAATTTTGCGAATTAAATATAACGGAATCGTACATTCCTCACTGCCCAGTCTATTTACTAGATATATCAAAACTGTCCAGCGTGAACTCAGTGTAAATGGTCATCCGGTCATTTCTTGAATTTGTCCATCACGCGTCAGGTGTACATCTAGCCACATCATTTGTGACATGAACCATTCCTGGACTGCATGATGTGACAGAAATTACTTCAGAGCACGATACCACTATTAAGTATGCTACATTTGCTCTACCTGCAATTATCGCTCTTTACTAAAATATAGGTATCTATTTGGAACACAGGCCTATTTTCTCTTTACTAAAATATAGGTATCTATTTGGAACACAGGCCTATTTTCTCTTTACTAAAATATAGGTATCTATTTGGAACACAGGCCTATTTTCTCTGTACTAAAATATAGGTATCTATTTGGAACACACAAATGCTAAGTTCTCAGTCGGGGAAGCTTTGTTTCGAGAAGTATAACATTAATTAAGTCAGTGTTGCTCCATTATAAGTGTTCCACCTCATTTTAAAATTTTATGGATTATTTAAAAATAAGTGTCGCATTGTTTTCTACTATATAATCTTAAAAGCAACTGTGTTTATATGTTCCTTACTCAAACGTGCGCGCCGTGCCAGGAAGAATTATTGCAACATAAAACCAGTCTGGTCAGAGCTATTGTCAATCTCACAGACTCAGCCTGCAAAGCGAAAGTGGCAAAAGGGGAAATTGAAAAGCCATTCGCCGTCAGTGTTGATTCACGAGCAGTGCGAGGCGCCCTTCATCAGCTATTGGACAGGCAGAGCACGTGACAATAACTCAGACGGGAGGGAAACAGACACATATGGGCGGAGTCTGGACGTGTCGAGGTAAGAGGCCCTCGCCAGTACGAAGTTATTTACATTCTTCACCAGGCTGGTGCTGCTGCTCCCAGGAACATAAATGAAAATGAGTTCCTTTCTAATGAACCCCGTCCCGTACGGGGAAGCCAAGTTACCGCAAGCAGACGACTTTCATCAAGCGAGTTATCTTCATAGCCAGGAATCGGATTTTTATCGAACACCATATCGCTATCACCAGCAACACCACCACAACAGCCTCAACCAGTACAACATTTCCGCACAGTCGTTCTCGAGTCAGGAAAGGGGTACTAGTGTAAACAATAATGTTAGTGTCAGTGTCAGTGTAAACGGCGTCGTATTTTCAGACCCAATTTCAGTGTCCGGCAGAAATTATGAGGAAGACAACAGTCAAGACGACAAAGACAATGTTGTCCGGCTGTCCGGCAGCAGTGTTCACAACCAGAACAGTTTCGGGGACAAGACGTGCATAGGCAATGTCTGCTCGTCGTCTGTGTTATCGTCGCCTACGTCCTCATCGGCGTTGTCTCTTTCAATGTCACCGGTTCAGTCGGCGATGAACAAACATTTTGACAGAGGTGCACTCCCACAGTTAACGGGGGGCTCCCCTAGCTCCGTGGACGAAGCGAGTGATTGCAGGGGAGTGCCATCATCAGTAATGACATGTGTAAACAGTTATTCCCATCACCACCAACACCTTGAGTACTATCAACAGCAGCACCATCAAGGATCCTTACAACAGCTGTCCCCAAGCTCAACCAGGGGAAAGTTATCTCCACCACTGTACATCGGTGATCAATCTCCGTACCCCGGGGACGGGGCAGGAGGGCCGGGCTCATCCCCTTGTGATGAAGAGGATGAAGGAATGGGAAAGGGTGATGGGAGCCAACCGGTCATATACCCCTGGATGCGGAAATCGCAATCGGGTAAGATTGTTTTGCAATCATTAATTTACATAATAATATCAATGTAAGAAATAGCATCATCAATGTTCGTGTATTTTCCGGTAGAATTTAATGTTAATCAATCACGTGCTTTACTGAACTCTCCCCACAATGAGAATATATCACTAATTAAACTGGAGTAATGCACTCAGTGTTGCTTGGGTATTAAAATCTATAAATAGTACGATTCTAGTTCCATCAGTGAATATCGAATCCAGTCTCTCTCTATAAGAATCATAATCACAGTGTCAAGGTGAAAGTGCAAAGTTAACAGAATATTTTCATTTGAAGACTCGAATATCACTAGCATAAAGCATTTAAAAGACAAAATACTACTTCGCTTCTGCATTTCTGCATTGTGTACATCACTATTCTTCTCCCTTTTAACCTTTGCTGTCTTTCTTCCTAGCATCGCTCTTCTTCCGACGTTCGTTCACACTTAATATTAAATCTTCACTTAATTCCAAAATCGGTCGTGTAAATATCGTTTTTGAATGACATAACGTTTAAACCACATTTTATGTTCGCTTAGGAGTTAGTAATCTGTAACTTCTCAAACACAGCTTAGACCCCACCATCATCAGAATGTTGTTGACATGGGAACGGTAAACTACACGAAGACAAGTTTACTAAGACGGGCACAAGATGACTTCATGTGTAGTAAATCGGGGCACAAGATGACTTCATGTGTAATAAGTCGGGGCACAAGATAACTGCAAGTGTATTGTATAGTCCAGCAGTACGCTTTAGGGCATTGTGTTGCTGTAAAATCTAGCAGTATTCTTTAGGGCAGTGTTGCTATACAATCCAGAAGTATTCTTTAGGGCAGTGTTGCTGTACAATCCAGCAATATGATTTAGGGCAGTATGTTGCTGTAAATCCAGCAGTATGATTTAGGGCAGTGTTGCTGTACAGTCCAGCAGTACGCTTTAGGCAAGATGTCTTTTTTTTATTATCTTCTTATGTAATCAACTTTAAACAAAATGGTAGATATTTAAAGAAAACAACTTATGTAATTTAGCTTACGTTTTAAAATTCCTTGTATATTTCTAATGATCATGAAGGGCAAGATAGACAGACACACACACACACACACACACACACACACACACACACACACACACACACACACACACACACACACACACACACACACACACACACAATTTTATTTCGTTTCACTTGAGAACGTGAATGTACAGGCGATGTACAAAACATAAACTCAAAGAGTAAGAATAGACAAAATAAAAACTCAGCAAGCTATCAAAAATGTGTTTTCTCCTTGTTAAATAAGTGTGTGCCTTTGTGAGGTGGTTCATTTGTGAGGTGGTTAATTTGTGAGGTGGTTCATTTGTGAGGTGGCTAAACATGGAAAATAAACGTTTGAGGTTTCTCCGTTTGTGTCCGCTAAAAACTGATTTGTGGAGTTTAGCTGGACAGTCAAATGAGTTTAGCTGGGCACAAATAAGAGAAAACTTTGAGTTATAAAACAGAAGAGCGCGACTGTCAGTGATAGATTGTACGAACCAATATTCTTGTGACCTTGCGGCTTGTAGTGTTTGCTGTAGAAATGTCATGTGACACGTGGCCATGTTACGGGTGATATATCGTCGTGGGTTTGTTTGCTGTTAGTGGACAAATTGTCTGGGGTTTATATTATTATTTATATTTTCATTTAATACAACTCCAATGTCATTTGATGCGCAGGTATTGTGTGATGTTGAGAGAATTTGGTGCGAAATGCGTTAGTGCACTGAAGCTATTAAAAAGCGATCATATGTGTTTTTTTTTAGATTTAACAGAAACAAGATCACTAAAAAATCAAACACAATCAATACGTTTTAGGGAAATTATTGTGCAAGATTTCCGCACTTAACAGTAATACGACATCGGTATCTATCTATCTATCTATCTATCTATCTATCTATGTACTATGAAACCCATACATAATTATACACTTATTTTCCCTCTAAAGAATACAATAATGAATAGTATAAATTTATGTCATTTATTAGTCAAAAGTATAGACCAGGACTTGTGGCCAATGCACAAAATTGGTGCTCAGATGTAATTGAGAATACGATACAGAAATACAACGCTAACTCTTGTAGTGCACTTAGTTGTGATGGCGAGAGTGGAAGAATGTCTGTCTTGTCCTTGTACACCTGTCACACGGAACACTGCGAAGTTTGGCCTAAATGAAACGTAGTATATTAATAACTCAGACGTAAGCTGGAGAGCACTGTAGAGCTGCCCTGATATGCTAAGACATGACGTAAACACAAAGCTATGATGTGCTAATATATATTGTAAACACAGTGTTATAACATACTAAGACCTGAAGTAAACAACAAAGTTATGATTTGCCAAGACATGATGTACACACAATATTATGATATGCTAAGACATGACGTAAGCACAGTTATAATGTGTAAAGACATGTCACACATATAATATTATGACTTGCTAAAACATGAGCTAACTAAAAGTTATGATGTACTAAGACATGTCGTACACACAATACTTTGATGTGCTAAGACATGACGTAAATACAAAATTAACATGTGCTAAGACATGACGTAAACACTAAGGTATGATATGCTAAGCCATGACGTAAACACAAAGTTATGATGTGCTAAGACATGACGTAAACACAAAGTTATGATGTGCTAAGACATGACGAAAACACTAACTTATGATGTGCTAAGACATGACGTAAATACAGTGCTAAGTCCTGACGTAAACACAGTGTTATGATGCGTTGAAATGTACACACTTGCGATCTTTTCTAAGCACAATGACTTTCTGATTTGCTGGAATGTACATAATTAAGTTATTTCTTTCTAGATATGAGATATACATATTCTGTTGTCAGTGCGTCTCAATTTTAATATGAGATGCATATGCTGTGTCATCTACGGTTTAAATTTAATACATATTGTGTTGTCTCAAAGGTGAGATGCAGAAGTAAATACTGCATTGTCTCATTGTTAAGTTTCAGTAATACATATTATGTTGTCCGGTAAGTTTTGGGTATACATATTATGTTATCCAGTAAGTTTTGGGTATACATATTATGTTGTCCGGTAAGTTTTGGGTATACATATTGCGTCTTTTGAATGTTAAGTTAGAAATTTGCAAACTGTGTAGCCTCAAGGCTAAGTTTGATATGTATATATTATATCGTCTCAATATTAAGTTGATATTTACATTTGCTACCCCGGTTTAAGCTTAATATGTGCAGATTGTGTCGTGTCAGTGTTAGGTTTGAGATGTACCTATTCTATGTCGCGATGTGCTTCGATTTTAGTTTTTCCTTTTCTTCTTTTCTTCGTGTATTTTGTATCTGATACAAGAAAATAACACATTGGATAACGAATTTTGTATCTGATACAAGAAAATAACACATTGGATAACGTATTTTGTATCTGATACAAGAAAATAACACATTGGATAACGTCTTTTGTATCTGATACAAGAAAATAACACATTGGATAACGTCTTTTGTATCTGATACAAGAAAATAACACATTGGATAACGTCTTTTGTATCTGATACAAGAAAATAACACATTGGATAACGTCTTTTGTATCTGATACAAGAAAATAACACATTGGAATACGTATTTTGTATCTGATACAAGAAAATAACACATTGGATAACGTATTTTGTATCTGATACAAGAAAATAACACATTGGATAACGTTTACATTAGTGCACAATAAAATAAAACCATTCAATAGCACACTGTAGAACAGTAACATACAATACAAAGCTGTATATTTAATGATATTGTGTGTATTGGTAGAACACAGAGAAGACTAAATATGAAATAAAGAAAAGTAATGAGAGAAGATCATGAAGACAGGTACTGGTGCAAAAGATGTGTTTTCACTGATTTCTAAAAGATGATCTGGCGTGACTGCATTCGAAACCAGTTCCTTCCAGATAACAGGGCCCTCATAAATGAAAGAACGTTTGATTTTTGTTTTCATATTGATTGGGTGAATCCATTGATATAAGAATATTAGTGTCAGAAAGGGGTGAATACATTGATATGTTGGGTACATTAAGAATACTAGTACCAGAATGAAGTATATGTATTGATATGGTAGGTACATTAAGAATACTAGTACCTGAATGAAGTATATATATTGATATGGTAGGTACATTAAGAACACTAGTACCAGAATGAAGTATATATATTGATATGGTAGGTACATTAAGAACACTAGTACCAGAATGAAGTATATATCGTGATATGGTAGGTACATTAAGAACACTAGTACCAGAATGAAGTATATATATTGATATGGTAGGTACATTAAGAATACTAGTACCAGAATGAAGTATATATATTGATATGGTACATTAAGAACACTAGTACCAGAATGAAGTATATATATTGATATGGTACATTAAGAACACTAGTACCAGAATGAAGTATATATATATTGATATGGTACATTAAGAACACTAGTACCAGAATGAAGTATATATATTGATATGGTAGGTACATTAAGAACACTAGTACCAGAATGAAGTATATATATTGATATGGTACATTAAGAACACTAGTACCAGAATGAAGTATATATATTGATATGGTAGGTACATTAAGAACACTAGTACCAGAATGAAGTATATATCGTGATATGGTAGGTACATTAAGAACACTAGTACCAGAATGAAGTATATATATTGATATGGTAGGTACATTAAGAACACTAGTACCAGAATGAAGTATATATATTGATATGGTAGGCTGGAGTCAGTCAGTGAATCATAGAACGAGGAGGTTTTATGCTTGATAGCGTATGAACAAGCATCCACGGCAGGGAGTAAACAGGCAGCTACTGAGTGGAGTGAACAGGCAACCGTTGTGAGGAGTGGAACAGAGAAATATTGGGTGGTAGTAGTCATTAGCATAATCCGAACAACTGCTTTTCGAACTTTGTGAAGTGTCTGTAGCAGGCCATGTGATGAAGCAGACAGACGACAGTTACAACAAATCAAGTTTTGACAAACGCTAACAGACATGAGTGTATGTGGCTTAGAATGAAGCTTAATCTCGGCTCTTGGTGGGTTGTCCTTGATGTGCTCTTGGTGGGTTGCCCTTGATGTGCTCTTGGTGGGTTGTCCTTGATGTGCTCTTGGTGGGTTGTCCTTAATGTGTTCTTGGTGGGTTGTCCTTAATGTGTTCTTGGTGGGTTGTCCTTATGCTCTTGGTGGGTTGTCCTTGATGTGCTCTTAGTGGGTTGTCCTTTATGTGCTCTTGGTGGGTTGTCCTTTATTTACTCCATACATACTGATTCAAAGAGAGGATGGTTTCTAGTATGACAGCCAGACTTCTTTAAGAATGACGAACTTGGAGAGAATGACAGAAGTTAACTGACTCTGGAAAAAAAAAAGGATTTGATTATATACTATATTAGAACATGCATAGTGCCTTCCATCTGTATTGATAATTAAAACGTACAAATATCTATGGTCTGCATTATAAGACATGTATATTGATGGGTTTCATTCGGACTTATTTGGTGCCTTGAACTTTATGACCTGCAAGTGTTGTGCTCATTCTTTTGGTTTTGCTCTCTTGATCAGTAATATATCAGAAGCTAAAATAGCTTGTAAGTCATTGGCATAAGGAGTGGGGAACTTGTTACTAACTTTAGACTCATGATTATGAACCTATTCACATTCCTACTGCCACGTGTGTCATGACAGTAGGAAGTAGAAAAGAAAGCAAGAAGTAAATTAATACGAGAGTTCATACAAAAGAAAGACTCAAGATACAACTCGAGAGTGTCTACAAGTGAGATTTGACATCGGCCTTTCGCACATTAAATGCCATACGTTACTCGACGTGTTTCCAGGCCAGTCTTGACGCAGTCACCCATAAAACGACGGGATGTTTTGACAAGGAAGCCCTCAGTCGTAAAGTGACGTCGCCTTAAGGCCAAGACGTGTTCCAAGACTTATGATTCGCAGTCGCGAGCAAATGAATCGAGCCACCATGTGATGTGAATGTAGAAATGTCACTGTCACTCCCGCCGCTTTGTGACATAACCATGATGAGTCTGTCATCACAACAGCGATTAAGAATGGAAGAGTTATAGCCCTTTGTATGATTAATAAAGTTCTAAGTCAGGACGATATGAATTACTGTCTGTGAAGAGGTCTAATGTAAGATAAAGCCTTGTATTTTCCGAGTTTGGAATAAATATGACTACATTATATTAAAACAGCGTAATATATTGTAGTATTAAACAACCCGGAATAATTTTAACTAGTATTAATACATAAAAGTGTATGACTTGCTTGTACTTTTACACCGAATCAATCATGTAGGCTATCCCTCGGGGTATAGCTAAAATACCAATATAATTATATGCCAAAGTACCAAATTAATTAGGTATTTTTAGTGCACATTTGCGTCCTAAAATTTAATTTATCAGTCGAATATGTGTAATATATTTTTAAAATGTACTATGATTAATTATCTGTATATATTAAAATTCATGTTTTCTTACAATTATGAATGCTTATATCTTGTATATCTAAAGAATAAATGCAAATCAGACTCTAAAGCTTCGGTGCCAGAGAAAACGTGCGTTCACACTGGAGCGTGCAATGTTAATGTGCGTTCACACTGGAGCGTGCAATGTTAATGTGCGTTCACACTGGAACAGGCAATTCGAATGCGCGGTCACACTAGAGTGTAGTATGTTAATAGATGTTCATATAGGAGTGTACGATATTAATGAACGTTCATAATGGTGTGTGCTATTTAACTGTGTGTTCACATATTTAGTGAAGGTTAAGGAAGTGGGCGTGATTCTTTGTACCAGAGTTCTAGGCGAAGGCAGCGCAACCAGTACTGTCCACTGCTTGTGTACCTGGCACATTTCCGTTGGCGGCGTGTGTAATGCTAGAATCAGATTGTGGCCTTATTGTTAACAGCAGCATTGACTTTCTTTCCCTCTTCTTCGTACTAACTAGTTGTTACTAATTCAGTCTGTATTATTTCCGCCCTCTTCTTCCCACTAGTTATTTGTCATTAATTGTCATTTCCAGTCTTTATTAAGCAAATGTCTGTCATCAAACAAAAAATTCCAAAGGCACTAGCATCAGCTATGAACCGTATATAGTTCTCTTGTAACCAGTTATTCTTGAAAAATATTTGCTACCCCATCATACTTAATAAGTTCTGCTAACTAATATAAGTTTGATAATATACAATAAGTTCTGCTAAGTAATACAAGTTTGATAATATACAATAAGTTCTGCTAACTAATATAAGTTTGATAATATACAATAAGTTCTGCTAAGTAATACAAGCTTGATAATATACAATAAGTTCTGCTAACTAATATAAGCTTGATAATATACAATAAGTTCTGCTAACTAATATAAGCTTGATAATATACAATAAGTTCTGCTAACTAATATAAGCTTGATAATATACAATAAGTTCTGCTAACTAATATAAGCTTGATAATATACAATAAGTTCTGCTAACTAATATAAGCTTGATAATATATAATAAGTTCTGCTAACTAATATAAGCTTGATAATATACAATAAGTTCTGCTAACTAATACAAGCTTGATAATATACAATAAGTTCTGCTAACTAATATAAGCTTGATAATATACAATAAGTTCTGCTAACTAATATAAGCTTGATAATATACAATAAGTTCTGCTAACTAATACAAGCTTGATAATATACAATAAGTTCTGCTAACTAATATAAGCTTGATAATATACAATAAGTTCTGCTAACTAATATAAGCTTGATAATATACAATAAGTTCTGCTAACTAATACAAGCTTGATAATATACAAAAAGTTCTGCTAACTAATATAAGCTTGATAATATACAATAAGTTCTGCTAACTAATACAAGCTTGATAATATACAATAAGTTCTGCTAACTAATACAAGCTTGATAATATACAATACGTTCTGCTAACTAATACAAACTTGATAATATACAATAAGTTCTGCTAACTAAAACAAGCTTGATAATATACAATAAGTTCTGCTAACTAATACAAGCTTGATAATATACAATAAGTTCTGCTAACTAATATAAGCTTGATAATATACAATAAGTTCTGCTAACTAATATAAGCTTGATAATATACAATAAGTTCTGCTAACTAATATAAGCTTGATAATATACAATAAGTTCTGCTAACTAATATAAGCTTGATAATATACAATAAGTTCTGCTAACTAATATAAGCTTGATAATATACAATAAGTTCTGCTAACTAATATAAGCTTGATAATATACAATAAGTTCTGCTAACTAATATAAGCTTGATAATATACAATAAGTTCTGCTAACTAATATAAGCTTGATAATATACAATAAGTTCTGCTAACTAATATAAGCTTGATAATATACAATAAGTTCTGCTAAGTAATATAAGCTTGATAATATACAATAAGTTCTGCTAACTAATATAAGCTTGATAATATACAATAAGTTCTGCTAACTAATATAAGCTTGATAATATACAATAAGTTCTGCTAACTAATACAAGCTTGATAATATACAATAAGTTCTGCTAACTAATATAAGCTTGATAATATACAATAAGTTCTGCTAACTAATACAAGCTTGATAATATACAATAAGTTCTGCTAAGTAATATAAGCTTGATAATATACAATAAGTTCTGCTAAGTAATATAAGCTTGATAATATACAATAAGTTCTGCTAACTAATATAAGCTTGATAATATACAAAAAGTTCTGCTAACTAATACAAGCTTGATAATATACAATAAGTTCTGCTAACTAATATAAGCTTGATAATATACAATAAGTTCTGCTAACTAATATAAGCTTGATAATATACAATAAGTTCTGCTAACTAATATAAGCTTGATAATATACAATAAGTTCTGCTAACTAATATAAGCTTGATAATATACAATAAGTTCTGCTAACTAATATAAGCTTGATAATATACAATAAGTTCTGCTAACTAATATAAGCTTGATAATATACAATAAGTTCTGCTAACTAATATAAGCTTGATAATATACAATAAGTTCTGCTAACTAATATAAGCTTGATAATATACAATAAGTTCTGCTAACTAATATAAGCTTGATAATATACAATAAGTTCTGCTAACTAATATAAGCTTGATAATATACAATAAGTTCTGCTAACTAATACAAGCTTGATAATATACAATAAGTTCTGCTAACTAATATAAGCTTGATAATATACAATAAGTTCTGCTAACTAATACAAGCTTGATAATATACAAAAACAAGAGAACGTAAAAAGTTGGCTATCCTCTCAACTGTGAAAATCACTGTTAACCAAATCACACTTAATTGTGTTAGCCATTCATCTTGATTAACCATTTATACTTATCAATCAGTGTTAGCCGGTCATGCTTGAAATAACCTGATTAGCCACTCATAATAAACAGCTCTAGACATCATGCTTGATAGATCTTGATTAACCAGTCATACTTGACATTCTCATAGTAAATCCAATTCACAATTTTTGTGCACTACAGCTGTTTATCCTTTGTCTTGTAGATATGTGATATAAAGATAGACTTGTTTGTACACTGACAGCGGTCTAATCTTGTAGACGTGATTGTACATTATTTGACTGTGGTTTATATAATTATGGGATAGTGGGAAATGTTATATCTCATTAGTCTTGCTTGTACATTATCTGAGGGCAATTTATTTCGGGACTAGTATATCACATGAAATATAATTAGACTTTTGAACATTATCTGACAGTTTATATATGGTATGATATGTGTGTCTAATTTATCTTGTTTATACTTTATCTGATACAGTTTATTAATGGACTGGTGTGTTATATGAACTCTAATTAGACATGTTTTACATTATCTGACAGTTTATAGCTGGGCTAGTATGATCTGTGAAACCTGACACAATTTATATGCGGTCAAGTATGATCTGTGAAATTTAGTTAATCTTGTCTGTACGTGGTCAGTCAATCATTAATTTTGAAAATAGTTGTATGCTATTAATAACAAGCAGCCTGTTGAAGAATTCCACTATGTGTGCATATTGATTGTGAAGGAATATCAGTCCTTGCAAAGACAGACGACCATGTTGAATTGTGAAGGAATATCAGTCCTTGCAAAGACAGACGACCGTGTTGAATTGTGAAGGAATATCAGTCCTTGCAAAGAAGACGGCCGTGTTGAATTGATAATTCGTGATTTGAATGATGTTCTATATAACTCTGCAAGGCATCAAGACATTAGATCTAGACGTGAAGTACGCGAATACGTTAGACACAACATGGAAGGTGTTATTGCACACACACTAATCAACCAGGACATTGAGTGAAAAAAGATTCATGTATTGTGTGGGCCCTTTCGTTTGCCTGGATGACGTATGTGTGCTGTCTGTTTAGCACATTTTCTCAATCCGAATTTCTGCTCTCTCACGTTTCTGTACAAGCAAAACAAACACCAACGCGCATATTTGTGTCAGCACAACACACGATCTTTGTGTATTGTTGTTACCCTCTTTGCTTTCATTTTTCTGTCTTTTGTCCATTGTAATCACCCACTTTATTTTGCTATTTTTCTACGTCTCTTTCCCTTTAACTTTCTTCTTCTTTCCCCTTGGCTTCCTCTTCTTTCCCCTTGGCTTCCTCTTCTTTCCCCTTGGCTTCCTCTTCTTTCCCCTTGGCTTCTTCTTCTTTCCCCTTGGCTTCCTCTTCTTTCCCCTTGGCTTCCTCTTCTTTCCCCTTGGCTTCCTCTTCTTTCCCCTTGGCTTCTTCTTCTTTCCCCTTGGCTTCCTCTTCTTTCCCTTTGGCTTCTTCTTCTTTCCCCTTGGCTCTCATTTCTGCTTTTTCTTGTTAATCTTATTAGTCTTCTTTCTCCTTTATCATTTTCCATTTCTCCTCCCCTATCCTTTTTTATAAATGTACGTAGTCACATGATTATAGGTATTGCTTGTATTCACTAACTCAGTTTCCGTTAATTAAGCAAATAATAATTTAGAAATGAATGACAATAAAACTGCTGTCTAACAATGATTCTAGATTCTTCTCCGCCTAAGCCAGGTAAAACTGGTGACACTTTATTGCATTTAGTCGGTCTCTTAGAAATGTGAGTGTAGTTTGGGCAACGTTCCTAAGTTCGCTAAGTACGACACGTCTTCAGTACTTGTAGAGCAACCTATCTTAAGCACAAGTTGACTAGTTGTCACCATCCTTTCTAAACACGTCTTCAGTACTTTTAGAACAACCTATTTTAAGTTGTCACCGTTCTTTCTAAACACGTCTTCAGTACTTTTAGAACAACCTATCTTAAGTTGTTACTGTTCTTTCTAAACACGTCTTCAGTACTTTTAGAACAACCTATCTTAAGTTGTTACCGTTCTTTCTAAAAACGTCTTCAATACTTTTAGAACAACCTATCTTAAGTTGTCACCGTTCTTTCTAAACACGTCTTCAGTACTTTTAGAACAACCTATCTTAAGTTGTCACCGTTCTTTCTAAACACGTTTTCAGTACTTGTAGAGCAACCTCTCTTAAGCACAAGTTGACTAGTTGTCACCATTCTTTCTAAACACGACATAATGAACTAGTACATGTAAGTAGTTCAATACTATTTAGTGGTAAACAATGAACGGAAAATACAGCATTATGTTGCCGATAACCAAGGTGGTCTGCATGACTGGCTGAAAATGTTACCTTTGATATTTGTACAGTTTCCTCCATTGATGTTGAACAGTTCTCCAGAGTTGATAGTATATAGTTTTCTAAAATTGTTTGTTGTACCATACTTGATTGTTCAACAATTTTCCAACTTGATATTTGTATTTTCTTTATAGACTTTTTTTTAAATAGTTTTCTAGACTTGACGGTATACGTCTTTTCTTAGAAGTTATTTGTACACATTTCCACAGTCAATTTCTGTACAGTTTTCCAGTCAATTTTGTACACTTTTCTACAATCAATATGTGTACACTTTTCCACAGTCAATTTGTATACAGTTATTATACTTTATATTAGTATATTTGTTCATAATTCATTTACATATCTATTTTATACTTAATAGAATTCCTTTATATTTGTAGGTGTATTTGTACTGTATTTCACTTCTCATACTTACTATTTTATAGTTTAATTTGCTCGATACATGTGTAGAATTTAGTATTTTTGTTTATGTTCGTTTTCCTTACTTTTGTTCAGCTTTTCTAGCCTGATACCTCTTCTGTTTTCAATATTTACATTTGTACAGTTTTCTGTATTGACATGTGTCCTATTTTCTATATTGACACGTATCCACTTTCTATACTAACATATGCATAGATTTCAACACTACATTTGTAGAGTTTTCTATATTGACACGTGTCCACTTTCTATACTAACATATGCATAGATTTCAACACTACATTTGTAGAGTTTTCTATATTGACACGTGTCCACTTTCTATACTAACATATGCATAGATTTCAACACTACATTTGTAGAGTTTTCTATATTGACAAGTGTCCACTTTCTATACTAACATATGCATAGATTTCAACACTACATTTGTACAGTTTTCTATATTGACAAGTGTACAACTTCCTTACGTTTATTTCTGGCCTTTTTAAGCTTGCCGTCAATTTTCTTATTTATATTGGTATAGTTTTCGTTATTTACATTGGTACTGTTTTTTGTTTTTTTTATGTTTACATGGCACCGTTTTCCATATTTACGTTGGTACAACTTCTTATATTTTCATGGCACAGTTTTCTCTATTTACATTGTTACAGTTTTCTATATTTAAATTGGCACAGTTTTCATTATTTACAGTTGTACAGCTTTTCGTACTAATACAAAATCACTTTTCATATTTACATTGGTACGATATGTGATTGTTACAGTTATTACATTTTGCCGTACTTAGAGTTGTACAGTTTCCTTAAAATATTTCTGCAGATTCATTTACTTATATTTGTGGTACGTTTTCTTTCTAAATTCATTTGTTCAGCTTTCATATACTTACATTTATACTGTTGGTATTACTTACATTTGTACACAGATTTTGTCTTAAATATTTAAGTATTGCAGTACTTATATTTGTACTGTTTGCATTATATATACAGTTTTAAATATGTAAATATTTCAGTACGTATATTTGATTTTTCTAAAACTTATATCGTACATTCTTTCCGTAGAGACATTTCCAAAATTTATATTAATTTGTTTTTCCATATTTACAATTGTATAGTGCTTCTTCACGTGCATATCTACATTTGTTTTCACTCTCAAAATCATACATTTTTCCATTCAGCGTTTAATTTCCATATAGTTTGTAGCTTTTCCGTGCTTATAATTGTAGGCTTCCATACGTACATGTGTGCAGTTTTCCATATTTATAGTTTACTTTTCCCCTACATATATCACCACTATTCCGTACTAAGTATGTATGGTACTATTGTTGATAATATTATCTCTACAATTGTCAATAGTCTTATTTGTCGGTGCCATACAGTACCATACGCTTTTTAGCGGGTATTTTCTATTTTTATATTTGTCTAATAAAGCCAGCTCGATAATTCTAAAGCTACAAATTCTGCATTCTTAAATGTGTATAGTAAATCTTGCTCGATGATTATAAAGCTACAAATTCTGCATTCTTAAATGTGTATAGTAAATCTTGCTCGATGATTATAAAGCTACAGAATTTGCATTTTTATATTTTTCTAGTAAAACCTGCTCGATAATTCCAAGGCTACAAATTCTGCATTCTTACATCGTGTAGACTTCACTTAATAATGACTAAGTATTTCTTATGTAATATTGGTACATTTTCTTCCATGTCGAACTTATATGTATTTTCCATTTCTGTTTATACTTACACGTTTTCCATTCATACATATATTCATAAACATTTTTTCACTCATGCTTATAATTAGACATATTTCCATTCTACTTTAAATTATGCACATTTTCAATTTATATTTATACACTTTTTCCATTTACTTATACAGTTTTCCATCCTCAATAATTTCAAAGGGTGTCAGTAACGCATACTTACATTTATGTGTTCTGATCTCTACACACGATAATTCTGCTGTATACATACTGATAGTGGCTTCTTGTTCACGCTGGCACTGTTTCAATAAATCTTGTTTAATATGTGATCTCTCTCTCTCTCTCTCTCTCTCTCTCTCTCTCTCTCTCTCTCTCTCTCTCTCTCTCTCTCTCTCTCTCTCTCTCTCTCTCTCTCTCTCTCTCTCTCTCTCTCTCTCATGTATTCTCAGTCTCATGTTTTATTACATTCATAATTGTTCACTCACCATTTATAATTGGTCTATTTTTATTCTTTATCACGCTCATATTTTCTCTTACTCTTTTATATTGAATCATTTTTCATACGCGTTACTTAGTTTTTCACACTTAATATTTCAGGTTATATGAATTCGTAGGTTTTGTACCAGTTTTTATATTTACGATTCATGCAATATATCCAGTCAGTCTCACTCATATTTGACAAATGATTTAAAGCCCTTAACTGACCTGTTTAATGCATTATTACAAAGGATTTTAAGCCCATAACTGACGTGTTTAATGCAGTATTACAAATGATTTTATGCCCATAACTGACCAGTTCAATTCAATAGTTGACAAAGGATTTTATGCCCATAACTGACTAGTTCAATTCAATAGTTGACAAAGGATTTAATGCCTATAACTGACCAGTTTCACTCATATTTGTTTGACAAAGGATTTCATGCCCATAACTGACTTTTATACACATTTTCACTAATATTTGACAATGAATTTCATGCCCACATTTGACCAATTTCATTTATATTTGACAATGTGTTTTAGAATCAAACCTGACAGGGTCTTTTGTCATTCTCATAACTGATCGTTTTACTCACTAGTATTTGACAAGTATCTCACACACGTATCTACCAGTCTTAGTGTTTTAAGCGATACGAAAACTGAAGGAATACAAATTCTATCAAAAGCCGACATAGAGCCTTAACGTATGACTTTGTGATTTTAGTTAATGATTTTTCAGCGTTGTAAGATCGTGCCAATTATTTACATGTTTTTTCCCGTTGAAACAAATTCGAATTCGTACGCTTTCAGCTTCAGCTAGACCAGGTTTCTTTGCCGGGCTTCCGCGAGATGTCGCTAGGGGTTCTCCAAGAGATCGCGATTTCATAAATAAACATCTGGATACAGTCATTCTTATGTAGGAGTTCCTCGAGCCCCGAAAATTAGTTCAAGTTGTTTCTCCAGTGTAAAAGGGTGACAAAGGCTCTGCTAGACCAATGTGTCTTTGCTGCCAAACTGCCAACCTCTACACACGGTCATTAAACAAGACCAAGTAAGGTCTCTCTCCTGACTCGGTGTGTAATTCAGTGTTCACACGTTTGATTGACTTCACGACAGCGTCGCAAGTTTCAACCTCGTAGTCGGTGAGTGATGACATCTCACCATGACGTCACTTGTCTAGAACGTTTCGTGACAGTGTTCTCATGCTCTCGCACGCCCTCCTATCTTCCCTCCTTTCCTACCCCCTTCTCTCTCTCTCTCTCTCTCTCTCTCTCTCTCTCTCTCTCTCTCTCTCTCTCACACACACACACACACACACACACACACACACACACACACACACACACACATCTTGCCTTTGTTTCCTTCTCACACATACACACAAATAAACGCACACACGCACATCACTATTATTAAGCTTTCATATCAATGCTATGACCGACTTTAAGGAAATGTATTAAATCACAAATGTTCAAGTTGATTCAGCGTGTATTCATGTATATGGGTGGTGGTGGTACATTCATCCCTCTTCCCAAACACTTCACCCAACCTTCCCTAATCCTCAAACTCCAGCGCGAAACCGTCGGAAGTGTTTCCCATAAGTATGAGGCACTGGATTCAACGGATGACTAATTCGTCATTTCGTATCGCACAAAACAGAGAGCTTAGCAGTAATGTGTACATATATACATTCTTCTTTTCGTATCGTTCACAAGATGGAAACAGAAAGCTTAACAATTTCGTGTATGTACATAGTGAGTCACACAAAGATGGAAACAGAAAGCTTAACAATTTCGTGTATGTACATAGTGAGTCACACAAAGATGGAAACAGAAAGCTTAACAATTTCGTGTATGTACATAGTGAGTCACACAAAGATGGAAACAGAAAGCTTAACAATTTCGTGTATGTACATAGTGAGTCACACAAAGATGGAAACAGAAAGCTTAACAATTTCGTGTATGTACATAGTGAGTCACACAAAGATGGAAACAGAAAGCTTAACAATTTCGTGTATGTACATAGTGAGTCACACAAAGATGGAAACAGAAAGCTTAACAATTTCGTGTATGTAAAGATGCATAAATGCTGGAAAACAACAAATGAAAGTTGTAACCAGATTATACATAACTAGACATTAAAGATGAACGAGGAGAAATTGTATGCAAGTAACAATTGGGACACGATGAACCATCTATAAGTGTCAAATTCAGCCTCAAAAAGAGGACACATTGTAACAATTGGGACAACCAAATGGCAAAGAGAAAACCATACACACTATGGTAAAGAGAAATCCATACACAAGATGGTAAAATACACGAGATTGTAAAGAGAAAAAACATGCATATGATTAAGCGAAATCACGGGGCAACTGAGACTAAGCTGACAACAGAAATAAAGTATCATGTAATATTCTTAGCGAATAAAACATACGTAATTTAGGAGTGAGCGACAGTGAGAGTGTATAGGTAACTAAGAAAAAGTATACGATATAAGCATGAAGACAGTGAGAGTGTATAGGTAACTAAGAAAAAGTATACGATATAAGCATGAAGACAGTGAGAGTGTATAGGTAATTAAGAAAAAGTATACGATATAAGCATGAAGACAGTGAGAGTGTATAGGTAACTAAGAAAAAGTATACGATATAAGCATGAAGACAGTGAGATATATGGTACAAGAAAAATCGTTATCATCGAGACTCGAAGAAAGTATTTGTCTTAAATATGTACTGAACAAAGAAAAATGTCCTATTAATAGAACACCTAAACTGCAACAGATACAAACAGTACGTGACTAAAAATAGTTGTTATATGCGTGACTAATAAAAACAATGTTCTAATTAAACAATGCATGACTATGAAAAAGACGAAGTTATAAAAAAAAAATATGCCTAACTAAGGAAATACGATGTTGTAATAAATAAAAAATGCATGACTAAGAAAAACACGATGTTCTAACAACATTTTACCTGACTAAGAAAAGACAATGTTCTAAGTAAATAATGCCTAACTTAGAAAAGTACGAAGTTCTAAATAAACTAAACGTGAAAAGACGACGTTGTAATAAACAAACAATGCATGACTAAGAAAAAGACGAAGTTCTAATTAAATTATATGTGACTAAAAAAAATACGAAGTACTAAATAAACAATGCGTGACTAAGAAAAAGACGAAGTTCTAATTAAATTATATGTGACTAAAAAATACGAAGTTCTAAATAAACAACGCGTGACTAAGAAAAAGACGATGTTCTAAACAAACAATGCGTGACTAAGAAAACGACGATGTTCTAAATAAATAATACTTAACGAAGGAAAACGACATAAAGCTTAAAATAAGTGTCGAAGCGAAAGTATGTGCTAAAACTAAATATGTGTGTGTGTGTGTGTAAGAAAAAGTACAGCACGTGCTTAAACTACGAAAAAGACACGATTAAAAAGCGCTATATGGTTCTAAAATCATGCACATGCCTTACAGTCAGACGTCTAGGCAACAGACACAAATGAACAAGAAACACATGCTAACCGAAAAAGAAGCAGTTAAATTGAAACACGTGGTTAATAAAAGCATGGCCCAGAAAATGGCTTTCGCCCTCATGTTTGTGTGCAGTCTACCCTGATCTGGCCAGAGGAGATTTGTGTAAATTTGGAAAGAAAATGTTAGGGAACGAAACATTTCTCTGATGTACATTGTTTCAAAGGGAGCCAAGAGAGAAAAAATATTTAACAAGTTCAAATTTATCTGTCTAGAGCAATCTCAATGCAAGTAGGCAGCATGTGCTGAACAAATTGCCCTTCCTCTCTCTCTCTCTCTCTCTCTCTCTCTCTCTCTCTCTCTCTCTCTCTCTCTCTCTCTCTCTCTCTCTCTCTCACACACACACACACACACACACACACACACACACACACACACACACACACACATGCACACATGTTGTGGATAAGGAAGAGGTCACGCTCTGAGTGATAGTAGAACGAGGTGGCAATGAGGTCATCCAAAGTATGTCGTTGAAACAATGACTTGGAGACTGACAGAGGGGCGTTTTGCTTCAAAAAAATAATGCAAAACAAAAGCAGTGTCAGTTTTCTCCCAGTCATATATTTTTTTGTGTGTCAGGGCACTAAATGTATATTACATAGTCCTACTAGAACGCAACAGGAAACTAAAGCCTTGTCAGACTGTGAAATGAAACAATAACCTTGTCAGACTGTGAAATGAAACAATAACTTTGTCAGACTGCGAAGTCCTGTCAGATTGCGAGCTACAACTAAAATCCCACAAGAGTATGACGCGAAGCTAATGCTGGATACGACTACGACGGGAAATCAAATCTTTTCAAACTACAAACTAAAGCCGGATCACACTGCGACTAAATTATACTAGTGTGACACCAACGCCGCCTAGTTAATGGCTATTATCAATTAATTAATCATCCATAACTAATTACAAGTGATTAGAATCTTAATTTATATATGATTAATAATTATCCAGCTGACATCACACGTCTCTTTCACTTGGCGGATATGCGGGTGTTGTAAATGTTTCATTTCTTCCACAATATTAAAGACAAACATTTACAGTCGTACAATATTTCTGTAGGTGGAAAACTTCTTACTAAAAGAGAAGATAAATGCATCATTTAATCTATATTTAGCGAGCCCCCATCCACCCACTTTCTTCTCCAACATAAGGTTATCAATATGTGTAAGAAGATTAATAAATGAAACAAAAATATCATTAAATAAAATACTTGACATCAATATTCCAATTAAACAAAAACGTTTGAATAATTTTAATACTTATATAATCTTATATCCTAAAGCACAATTCAACAAGTTAGAGTCAGTACAAACCACATGACAGTTCTTATCAAAGAAAAACTACAGTTATTAGAGATAAGCAATAATAGTTTCTACAGAACCTTGTCTAGGCAAATCAGCAATTTCACATGCTTTAAGTAACAAAGTCACAAGTTTATGGTTCACGTTATTACTGTCAATGCACAAGTTTCTCTTCTCACATTGTAAACACTCACTAGCCACTATTCTCTCGAGGCCATCTGGTGGGCCATATTAGCTCCCTCATGAACACAACGATTTTAGCAATTTCCAGTAACTTCCTTCAACCAGAAATTGCTCGATGTAGTCAGTATACATTGCCACCATACATCAACAGAATGCAGTGTATTCGTTACACTTACACACTGTGGCAAATACTTTTCGAGTCTACCATGGTCATAGTGGTTTATAATCAGTAATTCAGGAGATGAAGGTAAAATAATGAAAGGCAGCTTATTCCTTGTAAAATATAAACATGGAAGAAATGCTAAGTTTCCAGTTTATTCATCTTTAACTCCATATTCAAGTCTCAGCTTACAGTTTCTTGTAAAAGCATGTAAAAGTATTAATTGATACATGCACACAGAATAATAAATACTGCATATCAATTTTATGAACACTTTCACTAGAAACAATGTCAAGTGTTTATTATACTGTTATACGATCATCTTAGTTCAAACGTTTATAGAAATAGTAGTCTACTCACATAATACATCTCTACATAATACACAAGTATAAATATCAATGGCAAAAATGCATGAACTATTTCAAAGTCCATTCATTGTCAACCAGTCATTTATGACCGGACTTCTTGCCACTCCAAATCCAAAGTGATTAGACAATAATTATAATTCTCTACAGCTGGTAAACGTTTTATCTCAGTCCACTGGTTGGTCTCGTTCTCGGAAATCTTAACCAATGGATAATGAAAACTACTCATCCAGTTGTAACATGTTAGAATGCATCAGCAATTTATAACATATTCTCAAGTGTTTACTCTAACTGATACTTAAACAAATACCCATCATAAGGAGTGCCCAAGGTCGGGTCATTTCGACAATTTTAAAATGTATATAACAGTTAAGTCTAGAAATAGGGATAGGGAAATTTAGTCTGTACAGAGAGCTACAAATTTTAATAAGCCAAAAAATGGACGATACTGAATGTCTGTACAGTTCAAACTTAGAGAACATAGCTCTCGGTAGTTACATAATGCTAAAATATGGTTGTTATTTTTGAGAGTTTATGTACATGCGTGTGTATGTGCGTGCGTGCGTGTGTGTGTGTGTAATGTAAGTGTTAAATGAACAAATAACAAGTAATTCTAAAAGCATGAATTATGTCAATCTGGAATACATTTGTAATTCTGTCCCATTGACAATTCTGTTCAATTAAAAGGGGAATGTCAATGCTTTTACTCTAATTCGGTAGAGTATGAGAATTAGAACATTAGAATGGCACCCACAGTGTCCAAAGAGACACCAAGTCATCGCGTTAATTTTTAGCATAACAGGAATAAATGAATGAAGAAAATGCGTGTAATTATGAATGTTTGAAGTATATTACGTAATATTTAATATTGCTTTCCAACAAAAACACTCATTATCCTAAAATGACTATACAATGTGCAGCATCTATATATTCAAAATGAGATTTTAAAATGAATTGGTTTCTGACTTCAACAGTTTGATTTCCTGACAATTTAAACTGACTGGTTAGTTGACTTACTGAGTGATAAATTGCAGCAAAATCATTTGTCTATTTTTCATTTAATTCTTACCTTTTCTCACTTCTCTGAGATCTGCGAGAGATTTTTTAATCCCTACCTCGCTTCGAATGAGAAGTGTGAGTAAATAATAAGTAAATGTACCCTGTTAACGGGATTCTGATAAATCTCTGTCTTATTTGATCATATCTCTTTCGCACGAGTCTATCAAATCATCAAAGACGTGGTGCCAGTAAGTGTTGGCAAAGGTGACGGTTTATTGTTTGAAAGGCCCCTTTAAAAAAAAAATGGCTCAGCTTCTTTCTCAGGGATATACATGCAGTGTAACTGATTTGATATAACATTTCCGTCACGCATAAATGTGTGACGTTTCCGTGATAAAGGAGGTTAACAAGTACACTGCGTCATTAGTACATGGCTGTTATTTTACACTCATTGTATATTTACACAAAGCGCCGAGTCTGTCACCAATCACAGGCGTTAGAAAAAATCTCATCAAACGCGCCAAGTCACCTCAGTGCACGAAGAATTACGTCACGCGTCCACATCGGAGCACAAGTTATTCACGGACTGTAGACTGTGTTTATTACTCTTCGTTGTGGACTGTACAATAAGAGGTGTGTGTGGACAGTCTCTCTAGTAAACTGAAGACAAGCTGTCTATTATCGTTCAATCGAGTGAGTGAATACTCTTTAGGTGAACCTCAAAATGAATCTCCAGAGGAAATAAATGAACAGTCTCTCGATCAGTTGGTGACATTAGCTTCCTTGTCGTTGTTCGAGTTTTGGTATCAGTATATTTGAAATAATATTTTAAAGTATAAATAACTTTCAGTATATTTTATTTACGGACAAATATTTAACCAAATGACTCGTCTAAATCTTTTTAAACCCTTCAGTGCGTTAATCTATGTGGTGTGTTTATACTATTCATTGGTTTTAGGTTGTTAGTGTGTTTGCACCCAAACTGTGTTTACATCTTAAAGCACTAATTCATCCTAGTATTTCAAATTTTAAACTAAAAATGTCCCCAAGTTCCACTTACAGTAAACAAGAGCAAACGACTCCCATCCCAAACACATAAGACAAAGAAATATCACTTAATAAGTACAAAATATACTAGCTCGCTTGCCACTCTCCCCTTCTTCTATTCTTGCTTGTTTAAGCTTGCGACTTTGTGAGACAGGAAAAACGTGAAGTTCGGATAATCACCACTCGAGCGTGACGCTTATGGCGCATTTAGTGGACTTGTCTGTCGCGAAAACCGGATTCTGTCCAAACTGACTTGAACAACAGCTAGCGCATCTACATCAGCACTATGGCGAATGACCACTAGGACATTAGAGACAATTGTCATCAAATCTCATTAGAGGGAAGGCTCATTACATACAAGTCTAATTAGACTATTAGAGGGAAGGCTCATTACATACGTCTCATTAGATGTAAGGTTCATTAGAGAAAAGACTCATTAGAGAAAAGACTCATTAGAGAAAAGACTCATTAGAGAAATAAGTTTCATTATATAAAAGACTCAATATAAACAAGTCTCATTAAAAGGAAGGCTCATTAGAACGTATGCTCATCGCAGACAACGCTCATTAGAGTAAAGATTCATTATATACAAGACTCATTGGATAGAAGGTATAGTACATACAAGACGAATTGCGCAATGGTTCATTACATACAAGACACAGTAGAGGCTTATCACACAGACACATTAGAAAGAAGCATCACTACAGACAAGATTCTTTAGAAGGAAGCCCATCAAACACAAGACATTAGAAAGAAGGCTCACTACAGACAAGATTCATTAGAAGGAAGCCCATCAAACACAAGACACATTACAAAGAAGGCTCACTACAGACAAGATTCATTAGAAGGAAGCCCATCAAACACAAGACACATTACAAAGAAGGCTCACTACAGACAAGATTCATTAGAAGGAAGCCCATCAAACACAAGACACATTACAAAGAAGGCTCACTACAGACAAGATTCATTAGAAGGAAGCCCATCAAACACAAGACACATTACAAAGAAGGCTCACTACAGACAAGATTCATTAGAAGGAAGCCCATCAAACACAAGACACATTAGAAAGAAGGCTCACTACAGACAAGATTCATTAGAAGGAAGCCCATCAAACACAAGACACATTAGAAAGAAGCATCATTACAGATAAGATTCATTAGAAGGAAGCCCATCAAACACTCATTAGAAAGACTTATCAATTTCATTCATTATAAGGAAGGCTCATCAAAACCAAGACTCATTAGAAAGAATGACCACAGAGGATGTTTTGTCGGTAAGTGATCAAAATTTAGGAACATCAGAATTTCTCCAGCTTTGTGCAAACTAGCACATGGTTGAAAGATTGCCATATAATCTGATCAGTATTGATATTACAGCTGTGCACAGAGTTCTAAGTTTGCTTGTTATTGCCCCAGGGTAGATAATCGTGCAAAGGGTGTATACACTACTCTGTTTGAGAGAGGTGCTGATAGAGACAGCCAGTCAGCCAGTGCAGATACAGAGAAAGCGAGAGGGAGAGAGAGAATACTCTTAAGTAAAACAACATAAAATATTATGAATGGTAGATTAAACACCTCACTTATGTATTTTGTCACACCAACTGGTTGAAACCTGACTTATATATTGAAATCCGAGTAGAGTACTATAAACCACAGCGAGTTGTTTTCATACTTGATCGACATTTCCACCGATCGCCATCATGGGATTTAGCCGTTAGTAGATTTTCTGTCTGTCTATCACGTTGTCCGTGACATTATTACAGCGCTTACACCAAGAAATTGTCCTTGGTTAGATTCTAGCAAAGCTGACAGTGGCAACTACAGAAATACACTGACTGCAGAACCTCACTTAAGGTAGAACACACACACACACACACACACACACAAACACAAACATACACACGGATGGATAGATGGGAGAGAGGGGCATAGGTAGGTAGGTAGGTAGATAGATATATAGATAGATAGACAGACAGACAGATAGATAGATAGATAGATAGATAGATAGATGGATTTGTGAGCATTTGTCTGGAGATTTAAATATTATATTAATTATATTATCTCTTGCAGTCAAATTTTGGTCCGAAAGTATTAGACATTCACTCCCGTCACATTTTAAACAAACAAAGATCTAATAATTAACTTTCCTTAGATTCATAATTAATTTTAGTACTTATGAATCAAGCAATTTCGTTAGATCTGAAATTAAAATATGTATTTACCTATCTTAATTCAATAAATATATACATCATAAATCACGAATCCACAATATATCAAAACCAACAAAATTTAAGTGAAGCTGGAACAAGAATCAGAATTAAATGGTTTAGTAAAACAATTTAAGTCTGATGAAGAGTAAATATGAATGCACTTCCTTAGATATTGTTTGAAATATAACACAATTAAATATACATTAAGAGTCGAGCACCCATTTCATTATATATGTTTTAGAAATTAAAAAAAATATTAACAGCCCATGTCACGTCGCATTGTTGAACATTCCAATCCCAAAATATCATTTACTAACACTCTGTATCCTGTATCAATGCCTATACTGATGTAATTCCGCTCTCTTAAAATAGGCTCAAGGTCATATACCTAGTACAGAGCTGACAATAAAATCTAAGCTAAATATAATCCTATTGTCCTATATTTCGATATTACAGTGATAGACTATTGTCCACAACTCAGATCAGTTTAACACTGACACGCATTAACTCATTTATTAGCTAAATATACACTTATCACCATAGTATCTAAACTTATATAAACACTTAGCACCATACTATCTAAATTTAAACACTTATAACTCTACTACCTAAATTTAAATAAGCACTTATCACCAACTTATATAAACACTTAGCACTATACTAACTAAATGTAAATAAACACTTAGCACTATACTATCTAAATGGAACATTTCTTACTAAAGGAGAAGACAAATCCATCTTTAATCCATATTTTCTTCTCCAACACAAGGTTATTACTATGTGTAAGAAGATCAATAAATGTAGCAATACATCACTTAAATCATATCAACAATTAAATACACATTGTTATGGCAAATACAATAAAATAGATTACTTGACATCACTATGTCCACAAAACCACATTCAAAATATTTTTGTCTACACATCCTAAAATACAATTCAACAATTCAATACAAATCACAGAGTAGTTCTTATCAGAGAATAGAAGTGGAGTTATAATAAGTTATTATAAGTGATAATAATCTTTACATAACATGATTTAGACAAAGTCACAATTGTTATTTACATGCTTTTTTGCATCAATGTTTATTGTCCACTGTCAACTCCACACACATTCAAAAAAAACACTGATGTGCTGTTATTCTCTTGAAGTCAAACCTGGGTCTCCTCTTTTGCAACACCAATATCTTTAAGCAGAATAGCTATTGCAGCAACTCTAGTACTTCCTTATACCAACTATTACTTATGTAATCAGCATATGTTGCTGCCATACATCAAATGGAGTTAGTGCATTCTCCACTTACACACTGCTTCACGCATCTATTATGGTTGGTAATAGCAGTTTACAATCAGCAAACCTACAAATCGTATATATAGAAAAGGCTGCAGGTCGTGTAAAATATAATTAGGGAACAAACACTAAGCTTCCAATTCATTGCTTTATAACTCCATTCTCTCTTACATTCAATTCTGAACTTACAGTTTACTGCAATGGAATATATTAGCTGAATATACATACACAGCATAATAAATACAACATAACATTTATGAACAGGTTTACTAGGAACAATGTCAGGTGTTGAGCATTTTTGTGAACATCTTAGTTCAAATATTTGTAGAAATAATAGTCTACTTACACAGTTCATCTCTACATAAAATACAAATCAATAGCAACAATTCAAACAATATTTCAGAGTCATATTTCTCTCAACCAGACAGTTAACTCACTATTAAGCCTTTCAAGATCGGTCTTCTATGCCACATCAAATTCAAGTGATTAGACAAAGGATTTATCTTCAGGAGGTACAATCTTAGATCGGAGCCTATTGACTGGTCTTGTTCTCATAAATCATAACCATTGGATAAATAAAACTACTCCCCTGTTGAACTAATTTGCATTACATGAGCAATTTCTAGCATATTCTCAAGTCGGGTTGTTTACTTCAAACTCTGACACACACAAAAAATATCATAAGGAGTGCCCGAGGTCAGGTTACTCTGACAAGTTAACAATTTATATAGCAATCAAGTATTACAAGACTGCAAATGTACTCTTCCACACATTATTCATCCATATAAGAATAGGTAGAAATGTAACTGATGTATTTCCATAAAAATAGGTAGAAATGTAACGGATGGATTTCCATAAGAATAGGTAGAAATGTAAATGATGTATTTCCATAAGAATAGGTAGAAATGTAACTGATGTATTTCCATAAAAATAGGTAGAAATGTAACGGATGGATTTCCATAAGAATAGGTAGAAATGTAACTGATGTATTTCCATAAGAATAGGTAGAAATGTAACTGATGTATTTCCATAAGAATAGGTAGAAATGTAACTGATGTATTTCCATAAAAATAGGTAGAAATGTAACGGATGGATTTCCATAAGAATAGGTAGAAATGTAACTGATGTATTTCCATAAAAATAGGTAGAAATGTAACTGATGTATTTCCATAAGAATAGGTAGAAATGTAACGGATGTATTTCCATAAGAATAGGTAGAAATGTAACTGATGTATTTCCATAAAAATAGGTAGAAATGTAACTGATGTATTTCCATAAAAATAGGTAGAAATGTAACGGATGGATTTCCATAAGAATAGGTAGAAATGTAACTGATGTATTTCCATAAAAATAGGTAGAAATGTAACTGATGTATTTCCATAAGAATAGGTAGAAATGTAACGGATGTATTTCCATAAGAATAGGTAGAAATGTAACTGATGTATTTCCATAAAAATAGGTAGAAATGTAACTGATGTATTTCCATAAAAATAGGTAGAAATGTAACGGATGGATTTCCATAAGAATAGGTAGAAATGTAACTGATGTATTTCCATAAGAAAAGAAGTAAACTACAAGTAAGAAGTCCAGTCATGAAAGGAAGCTGCTACCTTAATGGTGAGTTATCTGACTGATTGAGAGAGAATAGACTTCAAAATATTGTGTGCATATCAGTATGTTTTACTTGTGTTTTAAATAGAGATGTGTTATGTGAGTAGACTATTATTTCTACAAATTATGAACTACAATGCTCATACGTACTATGCTAAACATTTGACATTGTTTCTAGTGAATAAAATTAATATTTTGTATTTATCATGCTGTGTATAGGGTTCATAAATACTGATGCATGAAATTATACGTTGAGACTTGAAACGTAAGAAGGAATAGAATTAAAGATGAATAAACTGGAAACATAGATTTTGTTCCCTGATTATATTTTACAGGGATGAATAAGATTTTTTGTTTTAATCTGAATCCCATGGTTTACTGATTTACAAACCACTATAAGTGTGGTAGATTCGAGAGGTTTCTACCCAAAGTGTGTACCTGTAAGGATACACTGCACTCTGTTGATGCATGATGGTAAAGTATATTGAATTCATCATGGAATTTCTAGTACAAGGAAGTTACTGGAAATTGCTACAGTTGTTCTGCTTGGGGGAGCTAAGGCGGAGTGCCCATATTATCCTCAAGACAATACCAGCTCATCAGTGTTCTACTACATGCAAAAGAAACATGTGAAACTGAAAATTCCCTTGTGACGAGAAACGAGAAAAGCACACCAAAGACTATTGCACTTTTTCCTAGACAAGGTTATGTACAAACTATTATTGCTTTAATCTCTATAACTCCATTTCAGTTTTCTGATAATAACTATCCTGTTATTTTTATTGACACTAATCTGTTGAATCATCTGTTAGGATATAAGACTGTATAAATATTGAAATTATTTGAAATTGTTTTGTGGAAATATTGATGTAAAACAAATTATTTCATTGTATTTGCTATATGTATATTTAATTGTTGATTTAATAAATTTATTGTTAAATTTATTGACTTTCTAATACATATTGATAACCATATATTGGAGAATAAAGTGAGTGGATGGAAGCTCATAAATATAGATTAAAAGACGGATTTATCTTTTCCTTTGGTAAGACATTTTCCACCTACAGAAATATTGTGTGATAATAAATGTTTGTTTTTAATGTTGTGGAAGAGAGAAAACGTTTGCAGCGCTTGCATATCCACCAAGTGAGAGACGTGTTGTGTCTTCTGAAGAATTATTTATAACATAAATTATGATTATCTTCACCTGTAATTAGTTGTACTTGAGTAATTAATTAATTATAATCATAACCAATAAATAGGTGGCGTTAGCATCACCACGATTTTGATTGTGTATTTGTGTAAGTGTGTGTGTATGTGTGTGTGTGTGTGTGTGTGCGCGCGCAAACGTATGTTCAGATCAAACGTTCTAATGCAGCCTTCCTCAACTTTTTTACCTTGGCCCTGTTACCCTTGAAATACGTTTCGGATCTTTGGGAACCCGTACAAACATAATTTATATTTACGATGCTTATTTCTTTTTCAATCAAGATCTTTCGGGAAACCCTTATCGCCCCTTATCACGGAATCCCTGTTGACCTATTCAAGTCTTAAAAGATATATATGAAAATACTTCTCATTAATGTTTCAATTTAAATCTTAATCCTTTAATCAGAACTGTTTCAAGAAACAGTAAATAAAGATACAATATAGTAGTATAAAATAATATTAAATATAAATCATGTATAAATAAGAGAAGCAAACACATTTTGTTTACTTTTGCCACATCTTATGTCCGTTTTGATTGCGATGTTTCTGCTCTGAACAACGTGGCCCTGATTATATATCAATACATGTTTCTAAACATGCATTTGTTGATGCGTACTCTCCGCACTTACAACTTGTCTGTCTCCAAGAAAAGGACAGTAAACCAGAGTCCAGTTTCCCTCCAAGAAAGAGACCCTCCACATAAGCAAAGCGTCAGGATGAATTTAATAAGCAGCCATTCAACCAAGTCAAATCTGGTTACAAGATTTGATAATTGCTGAACCATAGAGGTCTAATACAACACCTGCGTTATTCTATGCGCCCCCCTCCCCTCCACGACACAAGAGAAAGCTTCCTTCTACCTTATAGTGGAATGTGTCTTCATTAGTTCTGAAAAGAAATTATCGATGATGTATAGCTTTCCAGTCTTTTAAATTTTTATTTCATTTAATCACTCTGATCACCTGCGACTACTACTTTCATAATTTACACTGTTCATTCATGTACCATCCCATGAAATACTTTAGCATAGATATATTAAAACATTACTTAAAACATCACTGCAATTCTGTGTTTCACCACTTAGTTTCTTAAGAATGAGAATATTTTTTATTTTTCTGATGGATGATAATAAGCATAATCACATCAATTGTCTACACAGCCAAAAAATTACAAGAAAGACTAAATTTAATATCTCACATTCTAGTAATTTATCTGAGTGATTTTGGTGCACATGGCAGTGACTGGCTAAGTACTTTGGCACCAGTATTTTTCTTGGAAGTTTCATAATTACTACTAGAGAGCTTATCAAAAGCATCTAAATGGTAATGATTGTCCGATATGTGTCTAAATTATTCTTCTTTAATTGCTTCGTCAAGTTCAATACATACGTATGCTGACATCAGAACATCCTGTCTATAGTAATATATGCTGACAAAAGTCTCTTTACAGTTATTATTCATGGCTTCTAAAGTTTTCGAGGTCATAGTAATAACTGCTCTTTCGTACTCTTTTAGCCTGCCGACTTGGCATCTAAGATTGCACAACAAATGACACCCAATCCGTCCAGAAGGATTCTGGCTAGACACACTTTACAGAACACTTCTATCTTCATGTCCGGCTACGAATCACCTAAATGACGTCATTCTTTCATGCATTACAGAGCATTTTTATCTGTTTATGCATTGAAAGAGTTTTAGAAATAGAAATATTGAACTGAACAAGGCGTGATAACTAGATGTGAAAGGCTTGATTATTTACTGTTTTATATTATTGCCGTTTGATTTTCTAACGATTACTGAACTGGCGCGTGAAAGAATGATGAATGACTGTTGAAATATTTAAGCCTACTGATGAAAGATTACTGAGTTTGTTTTAGACTTACTTTTAATGGATTATATTTGTGCATGTAAGCTAATTTGAAATAAACACCAGTAGTGATCTAACATTTGTTAAATAATGTTTGTTGTGTTAGCTTGAAACAAACACCGGTAGTGTTTCCCTAACATTTGTTAAGTTTAATGGTTTGTGTGTTAGCTTGAAATAAACACAAATAGTGTTTCCATAACATTTGTTAAGTTTAATGTTTTGTGTGTTAGCTTGAAATAAACATCAGTAGTGATCTCGTAAAATTCATTAAGTTTAATGGTTTGTATATGTAAGAATGAAAATGTAATTAGCAATGACAAATGATATTGCCTGAATAAATCAATTCGTTTGTCCACTTAATAAGAAAATTAAAAGTTAAAATATGATGAAATGAAATGATAGTGGAAATCTACAAACCGAAGGGCAGTACTTCTTGAGATATTTTCAGAGTCATGAGTCGTAAAGCCCAGTCACGAGTCGTAAAGCCCAGTCATGAGTCGTAAAGCCCATTGAACATTTAACAACAATTATTGGTAAACTAATTTCATTTCAAAATTAAACTTTGTGCAATATTGCAACTGTTTATTTCAAGTATAAAATCATGCTGAAGACATTGCTGTGAAGGTAACAGTACTCCACGTTGGTTTTCTTTATATAAACTTGAAATTCTTCTTCTTCTTCTTTTACTGCGAATTCCAATTATAACTTGAAATGATCACTCTTCTTCATTTACTGAAGAATTCCAATTCAAATATGATTATGGCGCTTAAAATGGCTGGCGTTTACCTAATTGAATAGATCTATTAAACTGATGGTTATAGTAAAATGAGGTATAATCGATACAGAGAGTTGTTGCCATTAGCTAATTTATAATTTATCTCGAAAGATATTAGAATTATGCTTATTATATGGTGTATGCTAAATAGTTAAAATTACAATATAGTGAACTGTAAGCGTTATGATACATTGAGACAACACAGTTCTGATTTGATATAGTACCTAACATAGATATTACTATTGCAGTGAGATAAGGCAGTTAGGAGTGTAGTTTATTGAATTACTACACTTAAACATATGACATGCTGTGCTAAGACACTTAAATATATAACAATGTTTAAGAAAGTTAAGCTTATACTTCACTGAATTACGACATGTAATGGGTTAAGCTTATACTTCACTGAATTACGACATGTAATGGGTTAAGCTTATACTTCACTGAATTACGACATGTAATGGGTTAAGCTTATACTTCACTGAATTACGACATGTAATGGGTTAAGCTTATACTTCACTGAATTACGACATGTAATGGGTTAAGATAATTTAGCTCATTGGAGGCTGAGCTCGTGGGTTTTAAGAAACTGATGGAAAAGGAAATAAAATCCAATTGAGGGACAAACCTACTTGATCTATAAAATCTATATATCAACCTTTTCACACCTAATCTCTTCCTTGCATGTTTTTGTTTCCTCTCTTCCTGTTCCTTCACTCTCTCTTTCACTCTCTCATTCACTTCCCCTTTCCTCTTATTTCTTTCTCCCTTCCACTTCTCTCTCTCTCTTTCTCTCGCTCCCCAAATCTTCATTTAAATCATAATTCTTAGACATCGGTCAATTTTATTTTCGACTACACATTCGATCTGTCCTACCGTGAAGAAAAATTGTAAATACTGAACCTTTCCTTGCACACACCCCTTCCTTCAGCCCCTTTTTTCTTTCGTTTCAAGCCTCTTTTTCCAATGTACATTCAACTTTGTCACGGATGCAGATTTAAAATATTATATTATTTCTTTTCTAATTTTCAGGAAACAATACCTGTCTGAGCGACTGCAAGCGGAACCGAACAGCATACACTCGATACCAAATTCTTGAGCTTGAAAAAGAGTTCCACTTCAACCGCTATTTAACGCGCAGGCGCAGAATAGAGATTGCGCACACACTCTGTCTATCTGAACGGCAGATCAAAATCTGGTTTCAGAATCGGCGAATGAAATGGAAGAAAGAACACAAACTGCCGAATACTAAGACAAGATTAGTGGACGGTAGCATGGACCTAGCAACAGAACTCGCTTCCGGTGACTTAGCAGCGATCTAGCGATGACAATATTACTCATTAATAGGTAACTTCAATGACTGAAAGGGACAGTAATAAACAAATATCAAACTCTGTAATGTACTGAGAACGTTTTACTCACGATTGCACATGTGGTGATCATTCTTGTTGGTGTGAGAATAATTGTTTTGAATTAATATGTATTGTTAACATGGCAATAAGTTCATGGGTATATTTATGTTTTCGAGAGCTTGTGCTTGGACAGTCATCTTCATTCGTCTCAATACTAGACGAGACTTCTGTAAGTCTCAGCAATAATTTCCTTTTTCCTTTCTTAAATGTGTTCAGTACACCAGTGCATGCTACAAACTGATTCCAATCATACTATTATTGTTCTACTGGATTTTTCAAAATGCTATGCCAGAATAATTAACTATATGTTGAAATGCATGCTGTAGGGTTTCTCATTATTCACACTGAACACCATAATGTTCTAAATGGGTATTCAAAATGCATACGATAAATACTGTTTTATGTTGAAAGTTAAAATACACACCGAATATTTCTCTCTGTTTTGTTCTTGTATTAATCGCCTTTATCTGTTTCGTTTAAACAAACCAGAGAGGTAACGAAATGCTATAAGGAATTCTGATATAATATCGAATAACGCTAGCATAAAATTATCTCTCTCAAGGGGAGCGCACAGTGAAGTCACTGCCAATCATTTTTCTAAGAATGCAAATCCAACGAGACTTTGCTAGTTATTTTTCGACGAGCAGTGATTTGCAAAAGACCACAGATCCAGACTACTCTGGCTTCAGAAGCGGACTTTCACGAAGAGAAACTGATAGGCAAGGGCGCTAATCCACACACGATACATGATCACTGATTTCTCTACTTGTAGTATCTGACTTTCTCGAAAAGGCTGTCAGGCAAGGGCGCTAATATGTAAGTTTAGTATCTCACTTTCTCAAAGACTACAAGACAAGGGAGCCAAAGTGTAACATTAGTATATCTCTTTCTCAAACTGCCAGGCAAGGGCGCTAATCTGTAACCTTAGTATCTCACTTTCTCAGACTGCCGGGCAAGGCAGTAACTTTAGTATCTGATTTTCTCAAAGACTACAAGACAAGGGCGTTAATCTCTAGCTGTACTATGTGACTTTCTCAAAGAGAAAACTAGACAAAGGCGCTAATCTCTAGCTGTAGTATGTAACTTTCTCAAAGTGACAGCAAGACAAGGGCGCTAATCGACTCACGAGCATTGGCATATGAAGATTAATATCTTTCTTTCAAGTACAGGCGGATATGTGACTGATGGATTGTTATCTTGTATTAAAACAATATTAATTAGCGCATATTATGACGATAACCTCTGTCTTGGTGGACACTTGGCAGACAGCTTGTTCGCAGGTTAAAGGATTTCAACGGAAATGAGACGTAATCACAATTGTGCCAATAATTTCAGGATAAAGTTGCATTATAAGCAACAGTGATTTACTGCACTAACTTGATACAGCCATCATTTCTGCTTGTGTTGATCAGCCCTTAAGTGGATAGATGATGAGTGCTCTTGGGAAACTCTAGTTCCATGTCGTTCCGATAATTTTCTTTCGTTTTCAGGAATAACTGACTGAACTGTTAATGACGTTCACTTATTACACGAGAATTTGTTCACTCTGATCACGATGATACTTACCAAGGATTAATAGATCACGTCTCGTTTATGCGCCACAAAAATGTCCGTGACAGTTTATTTTGAATTATGGGCATCTGTGTACAGCTTTCTTTCATTAGATACTTTGCTGACTGTTTGTGACTAGCAGGAATGTGGAATATTGGAAAATGGAAGTTTACAAAATTTGAGTTCTTTTTATGCAAATGCATCTACTGAGGGACATGAAAAAGATATTTGTTTATCGTAAAATATTTGTATTTGTCTTTTCTGCTAACAGAGCATGTTACCAATCTATTGAAAATGTAAATGTAACTACTTATTTATTACAATAAATATTTCATGTACAATTTTCATTATGTAAGATATAAATGAAATACTACTACCACTACTACTACTACTACTACCTCCACCTCCACCACTACTACTACTAAAAGACTATTTAATTTAGAAAAGTTCTGAGCGCATTACCACACTACATAATACATTGACATACAGTAAAACTGTCAAAATAAAAATAATACATTGACATACAGTAAAACTGTCAAAATAAAAATAATACATTGACATACAGTAAAACTGTCAAAATAAAAATTTATAAATATATAATTTTATATTGCATGTACAGAGGCAGATAATAATAAACATACAATATATCATAATGTCAAATTAACATGGAGCACTCGGGATATGCTGTAAAGCAGGATAAAGTTGGACCAGCTATTCGCAGATTAAAATCTTGAAGATCTTAATTGAGGTTTTGTTATGAAATTCAAAACTGAAAGACAGGAAGCAAATTCAGAGCAATCACATATATAGACCCATCCTTGGTTCAAATCCGGCAGCATTAGACATTGTAGCTTTCCATGTTAGTAAATTTGAAAGTAGGTATGTTAATGACGTTCATGCTAAGAGAAACTAAATGAAAAATACTTCTGTCTGCCTCCATTTTATCTCGGTTAATTCTGTAAGATTTATGTTACTGAAACTTATAATAAATGAAATATTACTTCTGTAAGCATTTATGTTAATAAAACTTAGAATAAATGAAATATTACTCCTCTTTCCGCTTAAGACAAAAGTATTCAATACAAAAAATGTACATCAAACTTGAACGAAAAGGAAGGAAATCCAGACTCAGTATGGATGCTCATGAACACACGTTTTCGCTGAGATAGAATCTGATATCACACACAGAGGCATGTATACCGAACAGAGAGTCAGATGTATGAAACACAGAGGTATGTATACCGAACAGTGAGGCAGATGCATGAAACACTGAAGTATGTGTACCGAACAGTGAGTCAGATGCATGAAACACTGAAGTATGTGTACCGAACAGTGAGTCAGATGTATGAAACACTGAGGCATGTGTACCGAACAGTGAGGTTTCTGCGCCAGCTTTGAGTACTCTTATTAGAGCATTGGCAATTCGTTTCCACTTTCCGAATCGTCATTTCAAGAACTATAGTCTGCTGAAATGTTTTACGTCTAAATTGGTGTGTTGAAATTATTTCTAATGAATGATTTTAGTACAAATTACAATTTCTTTTCCTTTACCTTTAATCGATTAGCGTACAACTACTTTTCCAGTACGGCTACCAATGGAAAAATGACGAAATATTGATATTTCACTTGTTCTGTACAACTACTTTTCCAGTACGGTTACCAATGGAAAAATGACGAAATATTGATATTTCACTTGTTCTGTACAACTACTATTCCACTATGGCTACCAATGGAAATATGACGAAATATTGATATTTCACTTGTTCTGTACAATTGCTGACCTTCAACACTGAAACAACAATAAAAGATGCAAGCAAACAATGACTAAGTATTTTCTCTGCCATTTCAGGAAATTTATTCATTCTGCACGTGATCTTTCAGCTTAAGCCGAAATAAATTCTGCAGCATATTCTTTGCATACAATTATATGTTCATATTCTTTCAACTTACGCCGATATAATTTTTGCAACTTGTTCTTTGTGATCATCATAATGTTTACGTATGCAAATATGTAAATGTATTTCTTGCAAGTTATACTTTCACGGTCTGTTGTTGTTTGCGAGAGGAAATTCAATTCACGAGAAACAAAGAACGTACAATGGGAAAGCTAACATCAAATACATACTGCAGTTCAAAATAACTCAAACCTTTACTCTTGTAATGAATGTGCCAAAACAACTTTAAAACTTGCAGGCCCTCTTTCGCAACACATCTTTGCTGTTCGGTTGTAAACCCTGCGCCCTTTCTAAATCAGTGAACAGTACCAGGGACCTACTTCCCCTGAAACATATTAACAGTGTTTCTTTTTTCTGTTAAGCCCTTGACGTATCATCAAATGGAATCACTCTTTTGCGTGTAGCACTTCTGAAAACGTTAGAAAGAATAGAGCTTGAAGTTTAGTTTTGTTTATTTTATGCCGTAACCTTTCGCTGACTACACTTTTAGTGTACACATTGTGATGACACTGATTTCATTTGTTGTCATTTGTTTGATGAAAGAATATTATCAATATTCACTGATTAAACCTTTATCTGTACACATTATGATGGTGTTATTTTATTGGAGTAGTATCTTTAAATTATGCCCGGAGTGAATATTAGAAATAAAATTCACTGATGTAACCTTTATGTGAATACATTGTGATGACGTGATTGATTAGTGCGAAGATGTACGCATGTATAAGACATTCCTATTTTTGTTAAGACAGAGAATCAAAGAAAGCAAAGAGTGTGGTGATACAGTATTTCAAAGTACAATTTTTTAAAAAATCCACATTTCCTGTGCCTGAGTTAAACGTGTTGACGATTTTTCTTGAAGTTTTCAAAACTATTTCGGTATTGCAAGACGAAAAGCGTTATAGCGAATGAATATCTCTATGGCGCTAAACACTATTGTAGAAGGAAAGTCACATTATTACACAAGTGTTCCACGTGGATAGATCTTGTTAGCATACCTAATAGATCTTGTTAGCATACCTAAATCGAAAGGTATACTGAAAAACAGTAGCTACCTTCCAATAATTTCTCTTTGCGATTAATAAATGTATGCACACCGAGGTAATATATTGCGACAATATCTCCTGAGTGATTTGTGGCATCGTAGATTTATGAGTACGACCAGAAAACATTACAGAAATTTAGAAAAAGCACTAGGTTATTTTTATTATTGTTTTCAGCGCGTTTGTGACTTCAAGCTAAATTAGTGTTGTGCGTGTTTTGTTGATATTTTACGGTTGATCTTTCAGAAATGAAAGTATTTGAATGATTTTCATACTATCGATTATCAAATGTTTGAGTTTTAATAAACTCTATTACTGATTGTATTAATTTTTTATAATTATTCTATGGCTACGTCTATCTATCTATCTATCTATCTATCTATCTATCTATTTATCTATCTATCTATCTATCTGTCTGTCTGTTGTCTATCTATCTATCTATCTATATATCTATCTGTCTGTTTGTCTATCTATCTGTCTATCTACCTCTCTATCTATATATTTATATATCTATCTATCTGTCTGTCTATCGATCAATCTATCTATCTATCTATCTACCCACCTACCTACCCACCTATCTATCTATCTATCTATCTATCTATCTATCTATCTATCTATCTATCTACCTATCTATTTATCTGTCTATTTAATCAATATGACCACACACGAAACGATTATGAAATATTTTTTGCATGCGGGCTTTTGCCTTTCCATTAAAACAAATTCATACGAAATACACAGCCTTGCTTCGTTAAATATATGTCGAATTCACTCTAGTCCCATAGAAAATAATCGAAACTGAAGATTATTGTAAATAGCAACCGGCATAGTGCCCTGAAGCCTGCGCAAGTGACATCAAGATCCACTGATAAATACGAGATTTTTTTTAACTGCTAAAATAATAATATGTTCAATGTACGAACTATAATATTATTTAGTACATTGAAAATTACAGTCCTAATAAATAGCAATTTTCGTAATATATTTTTGTTAAATGTGTGTATATAATACGCACACATACACACACAACACACACACACACACACACACACACACACACACACACACACACACACACACACACACACACACACACACACAGCTTTCGGAGTTGTGCAATGAAAACGTGCACACATATACATGAACTCTATTGCGATTCTCTTTCTATGCACTCGTGGGTATACAAATCTTCTCTAATATAAGGAAACTTACCCAAACACGCAAAAATAATGTGTTGGTTAATTTGTTTTTTTTTCTTTTTTCCCAAGAATGCATTTATATGCAGCCTTTCGACTCACACTCACCGACTCGCAGACACACGCTGTTAGGTTGTTTTTCTAGGATACCATGCGCATGTCGGTCTGTTGTGAACTGTGACAAGCGATAAGGCCACTCTGCTGAAACGTTACTCTTTGAGAACATGTTTTTGATAACAGCTGTGATAAGACTTTCAGTATGGAGACTGCTGGGACCAGCGTTGCTCAGGCTGATTAAGATTTCACAATAATGTTTGTACATTAGTGGCATCTGGCATTTGGTGATAATGCTTTTAGTCACATTTTGATTTGGAATAATAGTAATTACATGAAAAAAATGAAATTATGTACAATAACAAGGAATTAGTAAAATAAATCGGCAGACATGCAATTTCAAGAAAAGAGGGAGAAACTGGTAGATGTCTGTGGGGAGCGAAAGGAAGATATTTATATTGGTAGGTAGAGAAAGATTTATATGTATAGTGAGAGAGGAAATATATTGGAAGATATATATATATATTACTAAATATTAGTATGTATATATAATTTTCGGCTATGGATAAAATATTCATTATATTTTTCTATTTTTTTTCTTTCATTTACTTTTATATTTCTATCACTTGAGTTTATTATTATTAAGATCTCAAAGGATCCCCAATGGGCACTCTGGAAGAGGATGGCTGCAGCAAGAGGACGCGGTACTAGCCAGATGTTACTCTCGTGCTGGAATACAATTAGTGAGAATGGAGAACCAAGTGGCGCAAAGCACAAATATTGTAAATCTACTGAATCGAAGCAATGAGACTGAGGCCTGAAACAGGAAGTCAAATTACCCCCAAGTGACTTTAGAATAAGTACACTTCACAGTCAAATATTCAGTCTCAAATCTTTTATCTTAAGGAATAAAGGCAGGATTATGAGAGCAAAGGCCACACAGATGACAGAATTTGTGAGAATTATCAATGATGATGATGATGATGATGGTAGTGGTAGTGGTACAATGAATATGATAAATAATAGTAATACTCTTAGTGGTAACGGTGACCATGATGATAATAAGTTGTGATGCAAACGTCATCTAGTTATTGGTTATGTTTATTATTATTATTAATTAATCATCCATAACTAATTACATGTGATGAGAATCTTAATTTATATTATTAATAATTCTCCAGAAGACACCACTTGTCTCTCTGACTTGGCGGATATGCGGGCGCTGTAAACGTTTGCTCTCTTCCACAACAGAAAGGCAAACATTTACTGTCTCACAATATTTCCATACATGGAAAACTTCTTATTAAAGGAGAAGATAAATTCGTAATTTAATCTATATTTAGCAAGCCTCCATCCACCCACTTTCTTCTCCAGCATAATGTTATCAATATGTGTAAGAAGGTAAATAAATTTAACTATACGTTTATTAAATCAATAATCAAAAATTTACAGTAAATAAAATTGAAAGTTTATTTGACATTAATATTTCCATGAACTAAGTTGAAATAATTTCAATATTCATAGTCTTACATCCTAACATATAACTCAACATACTAGTGTCAACATAAATCACAGGATATTACTTATCAGAGAATATAAATGGAATTATACAGATTGTTGCAATATTAGTTTGTTTGTAACTTTGTCTAGACACAGTTGCTATGTTCTTCAATAGTCTTCATGCCTTTTCATAACAATGTCATAAGATTTCAATATTAGTTTGTTTGTAACTTTGTCTAGACACAGTTGCTATAGTCATCAATAGTCTTCATGCCTTTTCATAACAATGTCATAAGATTATTGTCAGTTTCACGTGTTTCTTTTAAACGTTGTAAAACACTGAGTCACTATTCTCTCGAGGCTAACCTGGGCGCTCCACTGTATTACCTCCCTTGAGCAGAACAACAATTGTAGCAATTTCCAGTAACTTCCTTGTACCAGAAATTCCACGATGTAGCCAGCATTATTTGCCACCATACTTACACACCGGGGTAGATACTTCTCTCGTCTACCATGGTTGTAGCAGTTTATAAATCAGTAAACTGGGATATTCATGTAAAACAAGAAAAGGGTGCATATTTCCTGTAAAATATAATCAAGGATTAAATGCTATGTTTCCAGTATATCCATCTGTAACTCCATTCACTCTTACATACAAGTCACAGCTTACAGTTTCATGCAACAGTATTTATTAGCTGATACACGAACACATCATAATAAATACAACATAATAATTTATCAACAGGTTCACTAGAAACAACGTCAAGTGTTTAGCATTATACATATACACATCATGGTTCACAATTTGTAGAAATAATAGTCTTCTCATATAATAAATCTCTACACAAAACGCAAGTAAAACATATCAATAGCAAACATGCATGAAATATTTGTAAATCCATTCTCGCTCATTCAGTCAGTTAATTCACCATTATGCTAACGGCTATTTTTCATGACTAAACTTATTGACATATAGACAATAGATTTCTTTACAGCAGGTAATATTTTTCTCAGGCCATTGGCTGGTGTCAGTCTTGTAAATCTTAACAATTGGTTAATGAAAACCACTCATCCAGTTGGAACTGGTTTGGATTTCATCTGCAATTTCTAGCCTATCAGCCACCTGTGTTGTTTACTTCCAACTTTGACACTTAGAAATATCAGCATAGATAGTGCCCAAGGTAGGGTCACTTTGACATTCAACAATTTATATAACAATCAAGTCTAGAAATAGGGATAGGCACATTCACTCTGCTATATAAGTATTTACAGATTTTTAATATGCGTCAAGAGAAAATGCATTAGTTTTCTATTTTTTAAATGGCCTGTTTAATATCATGAAATATTCTTGAAAGACAAATTTACAGGAGTTGGGGTTGAGACAACGTAGACAGAGGAGTTGTTGGCTTAGCGGAAATGACGTGTTTGATGGGAGCAAAGAAACCTGACTACTATATTTTTTTATCTTCGGTGTAAGTTGTCATTCAACAAGTGAGCTTTGACATTTCTGCGAATCTGTTCAGAGCTTACAGTGTAGCACCTACAAACATACACACTACCAATGATAGAATTAAAACGAATAACTACCAACTTCACTTATTATTATATATGAGTCCTACCAAAGATAGGAACAAATTAAGTAAATATCATTTTCAAATACATCATTATACATGCATATATAAACTTATTTTAGAAGGTTTCCGTCAAAGGAAAGCTAATATATATTTTTAATGTATTCAATTACTTTGTAGAAATAATAGTCTTTGATAGCTGCAAATCCGTTTTAGTGTGTAATAATGATCCTAGACTGACTACGTTACTCGCCAGAATATTTGCCTTAAATCATTACTCACCAGAATGTTTGCCTTAAATCATTACTCACCAGAATGTTTGCCTTAAATCATTACTCACCAGAATGTTTGCCATAAATCGTTACTCACCAGAATGTTTGCCTTAAATCATTACTCACCAGAATGTTTGCCTTAAATCATTACTCACCAGAATGTTTGCCTTAAATCGTATGTCTTTACCATAATCTGTCTGCTATGAGATGGAATGTTCGATCACCCGTGGAAAGGTTTAATAAGGATTTTTTTGTTCATATCCACAATACCGCACACACACACATATACAATACATTTTTGTTGATACTTTCACACAGTTCTCTTGAGATATGCTCAACTTTTCATACACCTTTATTTTGACAAACCGTGTGTTTGCATTACATTATCACACTACCTAAGGCACACATCGCACACATACACACACAGGCGCGCGCACACGCACACACACCCTCATATACCTAAGTGTATTTGTATCCCACTTGCTTAACCCGAATATTGATTGGTTCTCACATTCAAAAGAAATCCTGGCTCATTTATTATCAAACGTGAAGTGACTGCAAGTAAATTTGTTGCCTTCAATAAACGAATAGTAAATGTTTTCAAATCCTTCACATTCAAGAAGAGCATAGTAAATGTTTTCAAATCCTTCACATTCACGAAATGCATAGTAAATGCTATTAATCCTTCACTAACAAACTTTGCAGTCAAACAGTGTTCAAGCACACTATAGCGAGAAAAGGAAGAGCAGAAGTTTTTTCTTTAAAATCAACAAAAATAAGTCTAGGATAAAAAAAAAAAAGATTCTACTCTGGTTGCTGCACGCTGCTAAATTCAAGTCGTCATCTTGTCGGAGTTAATCGTCTCACACTTGTGGAAAGAAGGTAAAAATCGACGGCTTTTCAACGCATGCGCAGTGATAGCATCCACGGGTTGGCATGATAGCTGGCGTCAAAGTGGCATAGATCTTTCGCTTGCTTTTCTTTGTCAGGTATCTTGCGGAAAAGAAAGAAACTTAAAGATCACGAAGTACTCTACGTTATAAAGAAGTTTATTTAAAATAAGTGTATACCATTTGCGTGTTGTGTTTTACATTTAAATATTTCACTTTAATTTTAAGAGCTTATAAATAAACCATGCCCTAGAAGGGAAAGTTAAACAGGACAATTGAAAATAATTCTTATGGACATCGTCGTCTTTCCGAAATTTCAATAAATGTTGACAACATTAGAATTGCGAAATATTATTTTTCCAAAATTGCAATAAACGTTGATAGTAGTAGTATTTCAAGACAAAATTATCACTTCATAATTTCTGGTGTAGTTGACAGTGTTTTTAGTTTGGTGAATCATTAATTGTTAAAAAAAACAAATGAACTTAGTGTTTCAGTTACATTTGGCTGTATTATCATTGCAGTCATGTTGACAGCATTTTTATTGCAGAACTTTATTAAACGTTCACTTTACTATAATTGTGCTGTTTCAGTAATTTCTGACCTTTATCATTTAAAACGTACCAATAAAACATCAATACTATTATTGAGAATAGACATATTCACCAGAGATCGAACTCGATGTATCACTATCTTAAAAATAGAAACAAGAGACTCACTACCGTAAATTTCTTTAAAAGAAAAGATTCATTCAAGACAAAGATTTCAAGACTCAATAGAGATAAAGATTACTTTTTAATTCTCTAGAAATGACGAAACGAAAGATTCACTGGCGCAGACAGTGCACAAACATAAATTAATTATTTAAATACAAAATAAAGCTCCCTAACACTGGAATAAGAAATAGGTGTTAAATCTAGGGGAAAAAAATCATTGAGATTTTTAAAAATACAAGAGATAATATCAAACTGGTTCATTTGTGATGAAGATTATCTAGAGATTAGAAGTAAAATAGTTGTTTCTTAAAAGATGAAAAATCTACCAACATGTCCAATCTTAATCGCTTAGATTTTGAAGTGAGAAACATTTGCATGATTATATAACTTTAAAAGGAGAGTTCTTGCCATATAGCTTTGTATGGATAAATTTGGCATAACGTTCTTTGGAGAAACCCTTGATTGCATAGCTTTCTGCGCACAAACGCTTGATTGCATAGATTTGTGTGAACAAATATTTGATTGCATAATTTTGTACAGAGCAATTCTTTATTGCACAGCTTTGTACAGATCAATTCTTTATTGCACAGTTTTCTAAAGAGCAATTCTTTATTGCATAGCTTTGTACAGAGCAATTCTTTATTGCATAGCTTTGTATAGAGCAATTCTTTATTGCACAACTGTGTACAGAGCAATTCTTTATTGCACAGCTTTGTACAGAACAATTCTTTATTGCACAGTTTTCTACAGAGCAATATTTTATTGCAAAGCTTTGTACAGAGCAATTCTTTATTGCACAGCTTTGTACAGAGCAATTCATTAATGCATAGCTTGGCACGCAGCAACATTTGATTATGTAGTTTTATGTGGATAAACCTTTGATTGAAGCGCGTTGTACCTTAACAAACTGTTAATTGGATAGTTTTTTGTGGAGTAGCAATCACTTGATTGCATAGCTTTGTTTGGTGTAACACTTAATTGCATATTGTTTCATAGAAACACATGATTTTAAGGCTTAGTATAGAAAAAACATTTGATTGTATTGCTGTGTACAGAGAAATGTATGATATTTTTGTACAGATAAGCGCTTGGTTGCATAACACTTGTATGGACAAATACTTGATGGCATTACTTTGTATAGTAAACATTTGATTACATAGCTTTGAGTGAAGAAAATGTGATTGCTTAACTTTGCACAGAAACACTTTGTATTGTATAACTTTGCATGGAGAAACGCTTGATTGCATAACTTAGTGTTGATAAATGTTTAATCACATCGCGTAATATATACAAAAGCACTTGACTGTATAGTTATGTGTAGAGCAGCATTTGATTACAGGACTTTGTGAGCACAAACACTCGATTGCATAGCTTTATTCAGAGAAACATTTGTTTGCATAGCTTTGTGTGAAGAAACATTTGTTTGCATAGCTTTGTGTGAAGAAACATTTGTTTGCACAGCTTTATACAGAGAAACATTTGATTGCATAGCTTTATACAGAGAAACATTTGTTTGCATAGCTTTATACAGAGAAACATTTGTTTTTGCATAGCTTTATACAGAGAAACATTTGTTTGCATAGCTTTATACAGAGAAACATTTGTTTTTGCATAGCTTTATACAGAGAAACATTTGTTTGCATAGCTTTATACAGAGAAACATTTGTTTGCATAGCTTTATACAGAGAAACATTTGTTTTTGCATAGCTTTATACAGAGAAACATTTGTTTGCAAAGCTTTGTGTGAAGAAACATTTGATTGCATAGCGGTTTTTTATGCACATGTTATAATGCATAATTTGATATGGTGCAAATTTGATATTCAATGGAGAGAAACGCATTTGTATAGCTTAGAAGGAACACGGTTGCACAGCTTTTTATGGAGAAGCCTTTATGCATTTTTCTACACGGAAAAGCCTGAATGCTTAACTTTGTATAGAGTAAGCCTTAGTGCAATACTTTGTATGGAATACTTTGTATGAAGACACTTTACTGCATTGATTTGTATAGAGAAGGCTTTTATGCATTGCTTAAAGTGGAAAAGCTTTATATGTATTGCTTAGTGTGGACAAACTTAATTTTGCAGCTGCTTCAAAGACTGTCAGCATCATTCAAATGTCAAAAAAGAGAAATGATTTTTAAGTGACTTCTGGTTCAAGAGCGAGACGGAGTAGAGAGACAATCCGAGGAGTGATACACACAATATAGCACTGTAAAACAAGAGTTGGACAGACGTGTGCACTGAGATCGCTTCATAAATGACGGTTCTGCAGCAGCTGCCTGATATTACCATGGAAAGCGTACATCTCTGACTTAGCAACAATCGACTTTGTTCTGAAATTCGCAATAATATATATATTACTTGGGCTAATATCAACTTGGTTTAGAAGCCCCAAAAATATTCAAATAATTGTAATATATACCATGCCTAGTGTACACTTTGGCTAATATCTACTTTTGTTTAGAAACCCCGAAGTATTTAAGTAATTGTAATGTATATGTTTATATACTTGTACACTGCATAATGACTATGTTTAGAAGCCCCGTATTATATTGGCATTTGTAAGGACTCTCTACTGAGCAATTAATGATAAATGTTCTGAAGCCCAGTATTATTATGTTTGTATGAACATTCTATTGTTCAGTTAATGGTGACTCTGTTTCGTTGCCAATATTATTTTCTAATTATTAGAAATTATTTGCTGCCATTAGCAATTATAGTTTTGTTCAGAAGATTTGTGTAAATTTTAAACTGAAAGGTAACTGAACAGGTGTTTAGTTTACATCCACAGCAATGTTCGACCACTCTAACGGACATAACAGACTGAGAGCAAAGATCACACTAACAAACACTTACATCAAAGACCACACTAGTCGATAGTTGTAGTGCACTAACTTGCAGCAAATGACCGAAAAACGATTTTGAATTACTTCTGTAACTAAAGAGTGCGTTCCACTTTAGATGAGAAGACACTGACCTCTTTTTGCATTAAGGTTTTCTTTCTTTCCAATACAGATAGATAGATATATGAGCGTTTCTCTACTTTCATTAAGTTTCTCCTTTCTTACCATCACGAATAGATTTAACTGATTTCTCTACTTTCATTAAGTTTCTCCTTTCTTACCATCACGAATAGATTTAACTGTATTTCTCTACTTTCATTAAGTTTCTCCTTTCTTACCATCACGAATAGATGTATCAGTTTTCCTCTACTTGCATTAAGATACTTTGATATAATGTACATATACAAACTTTGTGATGACCTACAGATATTTTGATATAATGTAAATAGTAAACACTTTGTGAAGACGAACAAATACTTTGGTATAATATTTAAACATAGCACACTTTGTGATGACGTACATATACTTGATATAATGTGAAAAAAGTACACCTTGTGATAATGTACATATACTTTGTGTGGTAAGGTGGGTTTAAGCGATTATTTTCCAAACCTTTAATCCTTCTAATCTCACCCGTGACGGGTCTTTGTCGATTGCCGTCGGAGAAACTAGGTCAAAACTCAGGAACAATACTCATTAAATATTCTTTTTCTTCCGTCCCCGGGCGTTACCCGTTCATGAATTCTTACCCTCTTTGCAAATTCGAACACTTCTAAAGACTGAAAGTTTTCTGCCCCCTCCCCCCCCCACACACACATCTCCATTACTCAGGGGTAAACACTTCCCAAAACATGTAATGACTGACTTAATATAATCAAATTTTAGCCCCCCCCCCCCCAATCAACATATGTCCTTCCTAAAGGAAAATACGGAAGTGGAAGTGTTAGCAAATAACACAAATTTATTAAATGCTACGAATAAAATTAACAAGTGTAAACAAACAAAATTAAAGTAGTCACAAGGCAATAGTAAAAACAGAAAGAAAAGAAAATGGAATATCAAATCCGGATTGAAATTTATAATAAGTGACTCACAGAACTCTCGCAGAGAGTACAAAATTGTTCATGAGATCTCATACATTGGCATAGATATAAAGTCATTTAGACTCTTGCTCTTGTTCATGAGATCTCAAACATTGGCATAGATATAAAGTCTTTTAGACTCTCTTGCTCTTCAATGATTCATCAATGAATTATTTTGTTAAATAAGATAGTTTGTGGTTGTGGAATTAGAATAAGAAATCATAAAGGAATATAACAAGGGTGACAGATTTGGACATTGATTCACCTGATGGACAGTTGTTCAGACAGAGTTATTCACCTTGGCGTGGTGCGACGTGAGACATGATAGCCGCAGTAGATTTCTACTGCCACAATCCTATATACACTTGTCATAGATAAATTACAATCCAATGTACACTTGTCATAGATAAATTACAATCCAATGTACACTTGTCATAGATAAATTACAATCCAATGTACACTTGTCATAGATAAATTACAATCCAATGTACACTTGTCATAGATAAATTACAATCCAATGTACACTTGTCATAGATAAATTACAATCCAATGTACACTTGTCATAGATAAATTACAATCCAATGTACACTTGTCATAGATAAATTACAATCCAATGTACACTTGTCATAGATAATTTACAGTCCAATGTACACTTGTCATAGATAATTTATTGAATCTACAATCCTATGTAACTCAAAACACACAATTTATAGATTAAACACAATCCTATGTAACTCAAAACATACAATTTATAGATTAAACACAATCCTGTGTAACTTGTCATACAGAATTTATAGATAAACTAAATCATATGTACACTTGTGTTAGAGAATGTATAGATGAACTACAATCCTTTCTAAAGTTGTCATAGTAAATTTATGGATAAACTGCAATCCTATGCACCATTGTCATAGAAAAGTAGGGATAAACTGCAATCCTATGCATCATTGTCATAGAAAAGTAAAGATAAACTGCAATCCTATGCACCATTGTCATAGAAAAGTAGGGATAAACTGCAATCCTATGCATCATTGTCATAGAAAAGTAAAGATAAACAGCAATGCTATTTACACTTGCCATATATAATGTATAGATACAATACAAACCTATGTACACTTGTCAAGGAGAATTTATTGATAAGCACAAATCCTGTGTAATTTGTCATAGCAAATTTATAGATATACCATAATTTTGTGTACACTTTTCATTGAATGTATAGATAAACCACACTCCTAGGTACATTTGTCATAGAGAAATGATAGATAATGCACAATCCCTTGTAAACATGTCATAGAAAATAAATACTATCACTCTGTATCATCGCATAACTGACCTATAATTTATATTCATATGTACTTTTGTATTAGATAATTATGATGGCACGAGCTTTCCATCAATAATTTGCATTAAATAATCTGAAGATTAATGATGTCTATAGAGTATAGACCATAATCTTTTAGGCATGAACCGAGCCAAAACCTATAAACCACACACACACATGTCTCTGTCCAATGCAATTCAAGCTTATAAAGTTCCCATTTTCCGCCACAAGATGATTTAAACGTTTTAGATTGCTGTTAATTTCTATGTGTGCTCTCTCACACACACATACTCACCCAAACACACTAATGAAACTCATGCTCACACACAGACACACATGTGCGTCTTTCCACCTACCTCACCCCCACTTCCAGTTTCTAACATAGCATTGTACGCGTCTCTCACACCCACCTTCAACGTGGCACAAAATGCCAGAAATTTTGGCACTTCTACCGGCAAGAAGGAAAAATATATAATAGCGATACTTGTTGTATTGGCCGACCACCCAAGAGTGGAAAACAAGCAATAATCTCTATCACATACTGTTTTCATTTTCACTCTTTGTCTCGACAGCAATAGCATGACTATAAAAGCAAATTTTAAAATGGAATTGTTACAGAAAAGTAATTCACACATACGTGTGAAAGATATCAAATGACTGCACGCGGGAAAAAATAATATAATACAACATTCAGTGTCAGACTGCAGTCCAACTAGTGCATTCCAATGCTAGATACGTGCGCGCATGTGATTGTGTGTGTGTGCACGCGAGCTTGCGTGTACAATTAAAGCCACTATTTCAAAATGATATTAAATCGTTCATATAACTTGCATTTAATTGTTCTCTAGATTAAACTGAGTCAAATATTTGTACAGATAATATTGCTGATAGACAATTTAAGGATGTTAGTTTGCAAGATTCTTTTCGAAAATGACCTCTAGGAAGATTACAACTGCCGATACACTGAAAGTAGAAACAGTGAAGAAACTACAACACCGTTTGCTAATTGTTGATATTTGTATTAACGTATTATATTCATTGCAGTCTTAGTATACTTAAATGTGAGTGCAGGTTGACAATCTTGAGACAACGGGTGCGTGTGTAGGTTGGATAACATCAACTACAATGACCAGTGGAGTCGGATTCGAACTTGGTCATACCATTGTGAGACCATCACCTAGACCTAGGGGTGACCCACTTCAATGTGTGTGTGTGTGTGTGTGTGTGTGTGTGTGTGTGTGTGTCTATATACACGTACATAAAATAATGTTCTTTAAAATCAACGTGGATACTACTACAAAATATTACTTCTGAAGAAATAGCAAGAATTGAAAGGAAATTATGTGTCGGTAGATGTTAATTATTGCACAAAAATAACATCTCATTCTGTAAAGACACCATTTGTCACGCACAAACAGAAATGCACTAATTGTACATGACATTGAATTGCGATGTATGCAAAGATAGTCTCCATTATTTTAGGCAACTACAGATATAAACTGATCCGTCTAGAGATTAGCAAATATTCTTCATTCTTCATACACAAGTATACACTTCACAAACACACGTACAAGTACACACATACACAATAAAGAACCACATAAACACACACAAACACATGCGTTAGCAATTAATGCATCCCAAACCATTCCTGCCCATCCCTCTGACAAGATGTGTTCGCTACTACAGCCGAACGCTAACAGTCCACCTGTGGTCGTGTCACGGAAACGCTCGCCGTGAAGGTAGTAGCATCCGGGAAACCTCAGAACATGCTGGCGCCAGGTGTGTCCCCATTACTTCACAACTTCAGGCTTGTTGACAGCTACTCGTACCAGATTCAGTCAACCGTGACTAATGTATGGGACACGTTGTTGGCTTATGCATGCTGATGTGTATTGAATCGCTTGCTGCTTTTTAATTAAAGATCTTGTCTTTTGTAGACTATAAATCATGCTGTGTTTAATTAAAGGTTACTTCTTTTACACACTACCAAGCAGGCTGTTCTATAAATAAATTATTATTGTATACAGACTCTCAAGCATATACCGTTAATTATTAACGAACGTTTCTTGAGGAAGACCTATCAGTATATTGTTCTTTAATTAAACAAATTCTTGTCTTTTATCAAAGTAATTATTTTATTAGAGTTTCTTTCTTGTATCAACTGTTTAAAGGCTGATGTGTTTCGTCTTTGTATTTCCAAAAATAGGGCTTACATTATGTTGTTTGTTGTTGTATTGATTTTTTATAGGTAGGGTGGGGTTTTTGTTGTTATAAAGGAATATTTTCCACTAGGAAGTGCATTACAACAATATACATTTGTAAAACCTAAGTAAAATAACTTACCCTTAATATATTAATTCTGGCGATTTGCTTAAAAATTCATTTTTTTTCTCTCAAACCCGGATATCCGCAATGACGTTAATAAAATGCATTCACTAACTGTTATCACGCCGAAAACAGCAGCACCATGATTTACATCCTCTTGGTGCTCACGGATGTCTTCATTGTTGTTGCAACATGCATTTGTATGTCTGGGAATATTATCGATTAACCATATCAATTGTTGTTGCAACATACATTTTTATATCTAGGAATCGTATTGATTAATCTTTTCAATTGTTGTTGCAAAATGCATTTTTAGTCTGGAAATCTTATTGATTAACCTTTTCAATCTTTGATTTTAGCAGCGGTGGGTGCCATTGTTGTTGATTTGATTTCTTTGCTTATGCAAGTTCTTTGTATATAGTGAAAGTTAAAGACAGCTATATATAGGTTAATGTTATTGCTTTGTTTGTGATAGTGAAAGTTAAAGACAGCTATATATAGGTTAATATTATTGCTTTGTTTGTATATAGTGAAAGTTAAAGACAGCTATATATAGGTTAATATTATTGCTTTGTTTGTATATAGTGAAAGTTAAAGACAGCTATATATAGGTTAATGTTATTGCTTTGTTTGTGATAGTGAAAGTTAAAGACAGCTATATATAGGTTAATATTATTGCTTTGTTTGTATATAGTGAAAGTTAAAGACAGCTATATATAGGTTAATGTTATTGCTTTGTTTGTGATAGTGAAAGTTAAAGACAGCTATATATAGGTTAATATTATTGCTTTGTTTGTATATAGTGAAAGTTAAAGACAGCTATATATAGGTTAATGTTATTGCTTTGTTTGTGATAGTGAAAGTTAAAGACAGCTATATATAGGTTAATATTATTGCTTTGTTTGTGATAGTGAAAGTTAAAGACAGCTATATATAGGTTAATGTTATTGCTTTGTTTGTGATATGTTATCGTTCTTGGTTGTAATAATGTCTGAAAGTACAGTGTAAAGTGTACCGTGTATAGTGTAAAGTGTACAGTTTACAGTGTACAGTGTACAGTGTAAAGTGTAAAATAAGTGTAACAGTCAATTTTAGTTAATTTAATATTTAACTTTACCCTTGATAAGCCGTGGTTCTTAGTTATATTAATATTGGAATATGTTTGTTTATGAAATTTGAAAATAGTGTTCTCTGAGTAAGTGATGTACATTTTATTGAGATTCAAATATTATTTTAACTTTATTGGTAAGTAATGATAATAGACGTTTCAAATATGTTTTACATGATAAAGAAGAATAGATTGAAATTTATTTCTTACGTGTCACGATTTAGTTATATGAGGTCACACAAACAGATAAATAAATGTGCACTTTATCTTTTGAAGAAGGTTGGGCTCGAGCTAAGACCAAAAATGTAAACTTCAATAGTTTACTAACAAATGGTTGAAAGAGGCAGGTTTGAAAACAGAAACAGAAACACTCATAACAGCTGCGCAAGATCAAGCACTGAACACGAAATCACACAAAAAATCATGAAAATTTCAAAGGATTCGAAATGCAGACTCTGCAAAACCATAGTCTTTGGATGTTAGGTTCTGGCTGGAACAGAATATATCAAAAGACGCAATGAAGTGGCAAAACACGCACATAGAAATCTGTGCGAGAAATATGGCATAAAAATAAGCATGGATGCAGCAACCAGAAGCGGTCACTGAAACAGAAGAAGTCAAAATACTGTAGGACTTCGAGATAAGAACAGATCGAATGATTCCTGTACGAAGATCAAACATTGTAGTTTTCAAAATGTCCAACAGAACAATAACAATCATTGATGTCGCTGATCCAAGTGACCAAAACATAAACACAAATAGAAAGATACAAAATAGAAAAATGCCAAGACCTCAGATTAAAAATTCAGAGACTGTGGAATGTAAAAGCAGTAGTGATACCTATAGTGATAGGAGCCTTGGGGGACATAACATCTGAATTGGAAGGCTACCTGAATAAACTCCCTGGAAACCACAGAATCGCTCCACTACTCAAAGCAGCACTCCTCGGAAGTGCCCACATCCTCCGTAAAACCTTGGATCTCCCAGAATCTTGGTAAGATTCCGAGACCTTGGATCACAAACGACAGGCAAACAGAAGTCGTGGAAAGAGGCATAATAATAATAATAATAATAATAATAATAATAATAATGAAGGTAGTGTTGATGGTGGCGGTGGTGGTACATTTGCTATAATAGTAATAATTCCTAATCTCAGAATGATTGTATAGAGCAGTGATAAAATATCTATTATTTTGTGTATGAATATATTTTTTACGGCCTTCAAAGAGTGGGCATCGAATTAGTTTCCGCAGAAAGAAATTAATTATTACCAGCATTTTCTTCTCTTGTGTTTTTTCTTCTTTAGATTTGCCTGAGTAAGAAATGAATTATTACCAGTCTGTTCTTCTTTTGTGTTTTTTCTTCTTTAGATTTGCCTGAGTAAATATTGTGCAAAAGTGGGGCTACTTTACAATATTGTGCTTTACATTATGCGTTATATTTTTGCATATGAGAAAATTTTGTTCAAGCATTACTACATGAATATCCGCTCAATAAAAACGCATGTTATCCCATTTCACCCTTCTTAAATTATCACCAAAGGAAATGCCACTAGCGTAAGATACAAATAAAAGAGAACTGGAATGTCTTTTACGTCTAGGGCCAATTAACTCCCTTGAACATTCGGTATAATCGACATTTAGTACCGTGCTCTCGTTTCAAATGCCGGTAGTTGTGCGTATCAACTTTTATTTGTTATCGTGGAGTGCCCTTCTCAGAGTCTGCAAAACTCTAAACTATATCCATATGTTCACATAAAAACAGATTCTTTAAATTCTTTATTGAATGTACAAAGAAAGAAAGAAAGAAAGAAAGAAAGAAAGAAAGAAAGAAAGACAGAAAGAAAGAAAGAAAGAAAGAAAGAAAGAAAGAAAGAAAGAAAGAAAGAAAGAAAGAAAGAAAGAAAGAAAGCAGGTAAAGAGAACAATAATAGAATAAAATATGAAGTAAAACAATCTATCAAAATAGAAGGAAAGAAAAACTTAAAAGGTCAATCTGATGAACTGAAGAAAGAAAAAAAAGAAAGGAAATTATAATAGACAGAAGACAGAAAAAAATAAACTGGAATAACTTTTTTTTAAATTGAAAAAGAGAACAGAAATCATAATCATAACAAGAAGTTAGAAGAGAAGAAAGAGAAGAGAAAGAGCGAAAGAAAGAAAAAGGAGAAAGGAAAAATGAAAAGTAGAGAAAAACATTTACTTTTTGAAAGTGTGCTTAATTGGTGTATTTTAAAAGACAGTGAATGATAACGACGACGACGATGATGATGACGGCGGTGGTGACGACGAATATGGTGCTAATGACGACGACGACGATGATTATGGTGGTAGTGGTGGTGGTGGTGGTGGACGTCAAGGTATATTGTGATGGTACGAAGTGTTAGCCTCACCACACTTATTTTATCTTTTAACCCTTAAGGCGCAAAAGACTGTTAAATTAAACCAAGTAGGCCCAAACCTTATATCCTAAATTTATCTTTTAACCCTTAAGGCGCAAAAGACTGTTAAATTAAACCAAGTAGGCCCAAACCTTATATCCTAAGTTTATCTTTTAACCCTTAAGGCGCACAAGACTTAAATTAACCCGAGTAGGCCCAAACCTTATATCCTAAATTTATCTTTTAACCCTTGGCGCAAAAGACTGTTAAATGAACCCGAGTAGGCCCAAACCTTATATCTTAGTTTCGAAAACACTTGATAGCTCACCTCGATGCGTGGAGACTTCATCAAATGAGGCTCACTTATATCTGGCCAACATATAGGCCAGACTATAATAATTCGCCAGATATATAACCCGAATGACCAGGTGACCAGCCGCATCTGTCTATGTATGCGCCCAAATGGAGAGAATAGTGAGTTCTATCTCTGCTAGAGAAGACGTCTGAAAACTCTTCCACAGTAATTTCGACACAGTGTGAGCCAAGCACCATGCATGATTGGTGTGAATCTTTCAATTGGAAGGACGTCTAACAACTCTCGACCCAAACCAAGACAGCTCGACACCGTGTGAACCAAGCACCATGTATGATTCACACCATGCTATCAATTGGAAGGACGAGGCCATGGCTGCTCCCAGCCGCTCGAGTGTGCAAAGATAAAGCTCACTGCCAGCGCTGAGTATCACATCACATCACATTCTGACAGAACCATCACTAGAAAATCTGACAGCCGTCTCAGTGTCCACTAATAGCCAGTCATCTCAGTGTCCAGTAATAGCCAGCCGTCTCAGTGTTCACTAATAGCCAGTCATCTCAGTATTCACTAATAGCCAGTCATCTCAGTGTTCACTAATAGCCAGCCTGGCAAGTTAAAGGGAAAAACTATTTTTATCGTTAGCACTGTGAACACTAAGAACAATCCATATGCACTTGTGTCATTTTGATTATCTAATCTTTCTCCCAACATTATATTTTTTCTATAAATTTAATTTATCCCTAATGTTTACAAGTATTTCCGTTCTTTTTAGTTGTTGATATTGTTTGTTATGTCAGCTTGGGATTGGGGTTCATAGCTATTTTCTAACTAATGATATTTAAAATAATAAATATTCGTATACTCTGTAACACCTGACAAACGATGAAGTGTGGTGAAACATTAGAGTTTTAATTCAAATATTCTCAATTCATTTCTAACTCCTCGCATTATTGTGTTGAAAACTCCTCACTTTATGGTGTTGAAAACTCCTCGCATTATAGTGTTGAAAACTCCTCACTTTATGTGTTGAAAACTTGTCACTTTATAGTGTTGAAAACTTCTCACATTATAGTGTTGAAGACAGTAGAAATCAATAGTGCTGCTGAAGATTTCGTTGTCGACGTTAGAGACGGTTCGAGGAGTAGCCGTCAAACATTTCATTCATCTTGAGGTTTCCCAGGCCCTCAAAACACTGTTAGACTCTTCAGAGCAGACCCGACCTTAGATCTTGAATTGCACAACTAACCGTTAGCTCATCTCTTGAGCGAAGACCCTGGTGATCGTTGGTGGCATTAAGTAATATTCGCTGACTTGGTAGGTCAAGTTGTAATAATAATTCACCAGATATTTAGCCCGAATGACCACGTGACCAACACGGTCTTTATGCTTGCCTAAAATGAACCCGCAAATGAGAATCAATCTTGCCATTGTCAAGGAAGCAAAGCCAGAAAATCTCTCCCAGAACTCCATTGGTTAAAATGCCAGTCAGGATGAACTTACTATCGAGACATGTAAAGTAGCCTGATTATGCTTGCCTGCATTGATGTATATGTGTTATTTTGATTCACTTTCATCCGTTACCCATCTATCATCTGTCCCCTCCTAATTTCTGTGTATGAATGACATGTGTGTCTGGTGCATCAGTTGTCACTTTTGTGTCTATTAGAAATTTAGGAAAATTGTGTCTATGTTTTACAATTGGCACTCTATTGGCATCTTGTACGCCAACTACCTGCCATTTTCTTGTGCCCTTTAGAGCAATTCTCAGATAGGCCATGGCTGACTGAATCTCTCTATCAATGCAAAACCCACATCCTTCACTACGTCAGTCTGCTGACTAGGACCATGCGAGAAACGCCAAACCACTAGTCACCGTAGTAGCCAGATTTTGTAATTATTGATAGTTAGAATATCTTTAATATTCAAATTCTTTGCAGCATTTGACACTAAGGAAATGTTAGTTGACTTGTGATTGGCCATGTTATAGTTTAAATGTGACACCAAGGAAATGTTAGTTGACGTGTGATTGGCCATGTTATAGTTTAAATGTGACACCAAGGAAATGTTAGTGGACGTGTGATTGGCCATGTTATAGTTTAAATGTGACACCAAGGAAATGTTAGTTAACTTGTGACTGGCCATGTTATAGTTTAAATGTGATTAAGGCTTTTTTCAAACATCTTTGTTAAACACCACGCCACAACTTTGATGAAAATAATGATGATAACTTTAAAAGAAGAGTTATAAAAAAGACGAATAATGTTTTCCTGCAATTGTTCAAAAGTTTGGATATACTTTTGAACTACAGCATGAAAGAAAAATGTCTTCCTAATGATACAATGAATTAGGAAGGCAAAACAAAGTCAAACAACAGCATGAAAGAAAAATGATACAATGAATTAGGAAGGCAAAACAAAGTCAAACAACAGCAGAAAAGAAAAATGATACAATGAATTAGGAAGGCAAAACAAAGTCAAATAACAGCATGAAATCCTAATGATACTATGAATTAGGAAGGCAAAACAAAGTCAAACAACAGCATGAAATCCTAATGATACTATTAATTAGGAAGGCAAAACAAAGTCAAACAACAACAATTACAAGCATACCATAACAGCTGACGATGTATATCCAATTTCATTTTTCAATGTGATTTGGATGACATGAGAGCCCATAACTTTTTTCCAACAGAATTAAATTTGACTTGGTCAAATAGGTGTACAACAGAGAGCCTTTTAGTCTGAGTTCCAGCAAACAATGGCCAGAGTACATATGAGCGAGAGAACGTTTAATTTCGGATCCAGATGAATCGTGGTCATGGTCAAGGTGTGATCACTTCCTAAAGTATGAAAAGTGTCTTGTTGGAAACATGACTTATCAACATAAAGTTTGCATGAGTTGTTTATTACTACCCAGCAACTATGATCATACTGAACCGTTGACCTGGATGAATAGGAAGACTAATTCTGCTCATGAATGAAGTGGTGTTTGGTTATCGGTTCTCTCCGATGGACTATTTGAAGACATTCCTGAAGACCATAGTTAGAGAGTTTTATTTATTATTAGCCTTGAAGGAGAAAGTGAAAGATGGGAGCGAAAGAAAGAAAGAAATGCCTCAGCATAGGAAAGTTGTATAAAACAACAGTTAGCCTTTTGTCGTTTTGTAATGTTTTGTATGAGATCATGCCCTTATCTACTGACCACAAACGTACCATCGTGAAAATGTGTTTTGGACTATGTTAAAATATGCTTCAAATGTATTACGTATTAATTGTAACTGAGCAGTAATAATATTTTTGACAAGAAAAGTGTCAGTGGTGTGGAACACTATGTCAGTGGAGTGTAGAACACTATGGAAGACGTAGATTACGAAATTGGACATTCCTCCTCCAGCTGTGCGTGACCAAGCATGCAGCTGGCTGCCCTCCTGGACAGTAACTGTTCCAACATTAGGATAGATTAAGAGTGCCACTTCCCAACAGACAGCGTTAAGGACTAATTAATGGGTGCTCTCTCTCTCTCTCTCTCTCTCTCTCTCTCTCTCTCACACACACACACACACACACACACACACACACACACACACATTGCATTGCACACATACTCAGAAGACATTACGACAAACAACAATGCAATAACTGTATTGTTAGGTAAAATCACCTAGATAAAACATGTAAAAAAAATAATAAAATTCACAAGTAATTTTCATGAAACATGCAGAAAATATCGCAAGGAATAAAACGTAAAGAGTACCAGTGGATATTTGAACAGAAAATGTCGGGTGATTAACATTTTTACATGTTTGTTTTCCTAATGCAAAGAAGTTACAAAATGCTGCACGGTTTTCTCAATTCATACTTTCAACAGACGCAGTGGTTGAATATAGGCTTGTGTACACCATTGACATGCTACAAATTTACTAGGTATGAGTTCGAGACTGCTTGCAATTGGCTCAAAAGAAATGCAAAGTCTTTGTAAACATCTATAACAACAGTTATAACACAGCGATGTTAATTGGCTCAAAAGACATGCAAAGTGTCTTTAAGCAATTCTATATCTACAGTTATAAAACAGCAATTTTAATTTGGTCAAAAGACATGCCAAGTGTCGGTAGACAATGCTATAACTACAGTTATACCCCAATAACTCACTCCAGTTGGTGAGCACAAGTTGACGTGAGTCAATAAGATTTACTCTATTCAAATTAACTTTCAGTTTTATCTCCGCTGGGGTTGTTGTTGCTGCTGCATTATGTTATCTTCACTGGGAAAGTACTACTAAACCACTGCAGTCAAACAGAGGATGTCTTCCCAGTCAGGATTGCTGACTGATGATGAGTGACTGAGAGCTAGGTCTAGGGTGAGGCAGACTGCTAGCCAAGATAATAGCATAGTCTTAAATGTAACTAGTAGCCAAGATAATAGCATAGTCTTAAATGTAACTGGTAGCCAAGATAATACCATAGTCTTAAATGTAACTGGTAGCCAAGATAATAGCATAGTCTTAAATGTAATCGGTAGCCAAGATAATAGCTTAGTCTTGAATGTAATAGATCAAGCAGGAGACAAACTCTGTACACTTGCATAAATGCAGCAAAAACAGTTTTCCAACCTCTGTAAAACATGTACAATTTTAGTAATAAGCCCTTTTGATGATATTTTCACTTTTACACTGTGCAGTCTATAGATGATAAATGAGATCACGTGACATAGCAGGTGTGCATATTGTCAGAATACAGTTTTGTGCCGGCATAATAAAATTATCTAGCATACAATATATGCAGATGTAATATTTGCTAACTGTACACAATACTTAAATAGGCATTCTCAGAGTAAATAATCCATGTTCACTAAACTGTTTACATCAGTTATTTTGACTAAAATTAATTACAGACACATAACTGAGAAGCTATGCTGCAAACGCAGATAATTAAAGCAAATTCATATAGAGAATACATTTGCCTAGACAAATTCATATAGAGAATACATTTGCCTAGACAAATTCATATAGAGAATACATTTGCCTAGACAAATTCATATAGAGAATACATTTGCCTAGACAAATTCATATAGAGAATGCATTTGCCTAGACAAATTCATATAGAGAATGCATTTGCCTAGACAAATTCATAGAAAATAATGCAAGAAAATCGTCTCCATTAAAATCTCGACAAGAAATGGCAGCAATGGATGCAATAAGAAAACATACTTCACATACATAGCTGTGGTCACCATACATAATGGGTCAGTCTAATCTGATAGTAGCTGGGCCAGTGATGAGCATACATAATTGGTCAGTCTAATCTGAGGGTAGCTGGGCCAGTGGTCACCATACATAATGGGTCAGTTCTGAGGAGAGCGAGAGTTATGACAATGGATCAACAGTGACAGAGCTTACAGTAGAAATAGTAACCAGAAACAGTAGTAGTTGTTGTAAGACCTACTATTGCTATTAATACCGTTGCTGCTTTGCAATCTTTAAGAAAAAACAAAATGTCAAGAAAATGAACGATATTTAGTTTACGTATTACTCAAAGAAATAAAAATAAGAACAAAGAGATTTTTAAAAGAAAGATGGCTAGATTGGATATTTCTGAAGAAGAAAATGTGATGGAATAAAATAAAACAACTTTCCACCTTAGTTAAAAAGAAAGATACACGGATGGGAGGGGAGAGGGGGGGGGATGTTACGATGTAAAGAACGATACAATCAAAGAAAATTAAGAAGAAAGGAAGTCTCATACTGTATGATGAAAGGAACAAAGATAAGTACAAAAGTGAAAAATGAGGGATGAAAGAAAGATACCAGATAATGAAAGAAAATAAAAAAGGGGGAAAAAGTCAGAAAAGTAATGAAAGACTTGCTTCATTATTTATTTTACAATGATTTTTATTTTAGAATTATTTTTATCTAGCAAAACATAATGTAATCATTTTAAAACTATGCCGCTGCAAAAAACAAAAGTGTATGCCATAAAGGTAATGGCGTAATATATGTATTTCTATAACATCCATAACATAAAATTAAAATGGGAATTTTTCGTTCAATACAAGCAAAACAATTTTCAGCATACGACCTTTGACAGGCACGCCACTTAGTTAATGAATATGATTATTATTATTATTAATTAATCTTTCATAACTAATTGCAAGTGATGAGAATGTTAATTTTCATATTAATGCTCCTCCAACAGACACCACTCGTCTCTCACTTGGCGGATATGCGGGCACTGTAAAAGATTGTGTCCAGCAATTGTAGATATAAATGCCAGGAAAATTTATAGATTTTGTCCAGCAATTGTAGATATAAATGATAGTATAACTAGACGGCGTACCTAGTAGACAGTATGCCTAAATGATTGTTGACAGTACGTCTAAATGATTGTTGACAGTACGTCTAAATGATTGTAGACAGTACGTCTAAATGAGTGTTGACAGTACGTCTAAATGATTGTTGACAGTACGTCTAAATGATTGTTGACAGTACGCCTAAATGATTGTTGACAGTACGCCTAAATGATTGTTGACAATACATCTAAATGAGTGTTGACAGTATGTCTAAATGACTGTTTACACTACTTCTAAATGACTGTTGAAGTACGTACTTGGCATTAGACTAGATTACCTTAGCGTACTGTTCTTGCCGCCATTGCTCCTAAATAGCAATTCAGGTACGCACTCGGGTTTAGATTAATCTACAGTTTAGAATAATGTACTTAATGTTTCGACCGGAGTTACAAAATATAAAAGATTGCTCCTCCGTACATTAGGTTTCAAACTAGATATACAGTTGTTACTGGCGTTACAATATCTACATGCTTTTTCACTAACGGTGTTACATAATTGCTTGGTTTCGAACTAGATATACAGTTGCTATTGGCGTTACAATATCTACATGCTTTTTCACTAACGGTGTTACAAAATTTCATAATTGCTTGGTTTCAGACAAGTACTGACGACACACCATCTGGGCCATAGTAGCGCTGCTTCTTTGTTATTGACGAGTGACGATTGTTCCTACTTTGAACAGTTTTAGACAATCACCTCACTGCCCCGTCAGGATCTTTAAACTGTGCCTAAGAGCTAACGCCAGTGTGCGAAGCTAAATGAAGCAAACACACAGCAAGAAAACAGCAAACCAGCATCCACCATTTGAACAGCGCAAATAGATTTGCAATTGAGATAAATCGCCCATCTCTCGCCGACCACTTCCACATACACACTCTGTCACCATCACCAGTATTTTGACTGCATCCTGTTTCTTTCCTTCTTGCCGCCACTTATCAAACTGTCAGATTGTTTGCGAGCTCGGAAAATGACCAGTGGTGTGATGAAATAAGAGCGTGAACAGTACTGACCTGGGAGTGGAGGTGGTATGGATGGACGCTGGGGTGAACAGACGATTGTCCGGAAAAGTCTCGGGGAAAAAGTCACAAGTATCTGGTAAAAATGTCTTAGGAAAGAAAGTCACAGGAAAAAGTCACAAGAAAAAATGTCACGGATAAATGTGTATGAATCTGACGTGCTATAATTAAACAAGTACGCGTTTACACATCTAAGCAAGTATGCGTGTCAAATAAATTAATTAAATTTCAAAAATAACTTTGCGTTCTTTTCATATCACGAGAAAAATCACATAATAAACTCAAACTAGTTTAAATGTTTAATACATGCAATAAGTTTGGGAACTAAACTAAACATAAAATAAGATACCAATGCAATATAAACATTTTTAGATAGTTGTATGGTAGGTGAGTTTTATTTCAATTTCATGCCACCGTTCAAATTTATAGTATACTAGAACTTGCAGATATGCCGATCGTTTTGATCAATTAATACCTTATTTAAACTGTATAATCACCGACTAGTACAAGAACAATAAAACGCTATTAATATTACAGCTAATACAGTTCAAATTTTTAATCTCGATTGGGAAATAATTTCCAGAAGTGAAAAGAAACTGACGTTTTAACATGAAACAAATTGAAACTAAATAAAATGTTATCAATTAATTCATGTTTCCAGCAGTCTCATCACACTGAACATTTCTTGGTAATGTATGTTAGGTGATTTTTAAGAACATTTTATTCTACAGTTACCAATCGTAGGTATTAATCTAGAAAAGTACTTTAAAAATAAGTAAAGCAAACACAACCGACAATGACTGTCTTGTTTAAATCATAGACCAAGGATACAACGCTGCTGGTCTGCTACGGCTATTGTAATTGACCGCATTGATCCCGTTGATGCTGTCTGAATGGTGTTATCACTAAACTAGTACCACAATGCAATGCACATTGCTTTCCTTTGAATCAAAATTATTTTAGCGTAGTTCTTTGGCGTTCTTTTGAGTTACACTTGTAGTATTGGGTCATACATAACTATAGTTTCAATTTTATTTAATAAGTGAATAACACACACACACACACACACACACACACACACACACACACACTAAAATAATCTTTTACTCCGAGCGAGAATCACACCACGATTCTCTTGGGCGAGAGGTTAATTTCTGCACAATCACTTACTTCCTTTTACTGTTATTCAATCTATAATATACGTGTTCATAAACACAAGCATAATAACATAGCTAATATGAATAAATCATATAATTATATGTGTGAATTATAATATGAAGTATAATATGTATTACGATATACAAGTCACACACACATACACACATGCTCGCGCGCGCACACTCACTCACACACACACATACACACACACACACACACACACACACACACACACACACACACACACACTTAATCCCTAGCGAGAATCGAACCACGATTCTAAAGAACCGTCGATTACTTCCATTTACTGTTATTCACTCAATAATAAATATACAAATGTACGTACAATTAAAATTAATTAAAACAGAACTGAATGTATGAACTACAATGTATTCATAAGGTATATAAAAAAATGAACCATCACATCTTAAACGAGCAGTTAACTTCCGTGTCATTTCCTGCTTCACTGACAGTTAATAAATATTATAACAAATATTGTGACTATCTTTCTCCGACTTTTTTCTATGACTTTTCTTCCGTGACTTTTTTCTTGTGACTTTATTTCCTTTGACTTTTTACCTGTGACTTTTTCCCCGTTCACCGAAGAGACGTTTGCTAATACAGAATACTATATAGATATGAAAGGTATCCCAAATGCAAGAGAAGAACAGAATGATCATTTGATGAACAGCTATGATAGACAATATATATGTGTTGGTTTTCTCAAACTACATTTCGTCTACTTACTCTACTACATCACTCTGTGCACAGATAAAGCAAACTTGCTTATGAACATTTTTGTTTCATAGATTGTCATTTCTAAAGACTTACTGTTGTTAAACTAAGCTAAGAATGTCATAAAGTGTTATTTCTATAGCTTATTGTAGTTAAACTAAGCTAAAAATTGTGTTATAATTGCTTTAGTTACACTAAGCTAAGAATGGAATATATCATTGTTTTAGTTAAACAAAGCTAAGAAATGGAATAAAGTGTTATTTCTAGAGACTTACTGTAGTTAAACTAAGCTAAGAATGGAATAGATCATTGTTTTAGTTACACTAATCTAAGAATTGCATAAAGTGTTATTTCAATAGACTTACTGTAGTAAAACTAAGCTAAGAATGGAATAGATCATTGCTTTAGTTACACTAATCTAAGAATTGCATGTGAAAGCATTAAATAGAAATGAAGGTCAAAGTCCAAGGTGCGACCGTCTGTTCACATAGCAATGAAAAACATCACCCAAATGTCCCTTCTAGGGTTGCCCGTCACCTATGATGCATGACCACAAGTCCTGGACACAGAGGGTGCTGGCTACAGATCGGCGACTTCTAAGGCCGATACGCGCATTGAAGACAGGCGTTAGTGATGGCAATTTGATGCGTTAGGTAACAGTTTAGTTCTGGTCGAACAGAACTCTTAATCGGTCACCTAGAGAAAGGATGAAAGCAGTTTGTACCGTCTTGCAAACTGGAATTCAGACAAATATTAGTAAATAAACCTAAGTGGTAGTGAACAATTTTGAACACTTGGTAAAATCATCAGTACACACACACACACACACACACACACACATGTTATATATTAGCGTTTTACTTCAGCAAAACTTCGTTAAAGGGTGATGGCTACAACACTATCAAGTAAATTGTCTGCAAGGCCAAATCGATGTATACGATTTGAACTCTGACCTTTGGTAGACTTGACTGTAGTCTGGATACAGACTACAAGGAATCATAAGCGTTTAAAACTTCTTTTTTGTTTCACCAAAACAACATGTATTCAACTATTCAATAAATGCACAACATATATGTAAGTAATATTTTCAACAGTGAGCGACCCTCTTTAATTATTAGAATTATATTATATATAGCCTATAATACACTGCACCTCTCAAGTGCGTACATGGATCGAAAGAGTAGCCTCCCTCTCCCCTAATCATACCAATGTTAAACTTAGCATTATACTTTATAGGTAAATGATGTTGGTGTGCACTGACTTGGTGTATATCCGACTAGTAGTGGACATCCACATTCAAGGTCATTAGTTCTAATTTATTATTAGAACTCCACCGATATTATACTCCACCCCAATACTACTATTGGTACGTTTCTTCCCAAAAGTATGTCACTCGGAAATCATGGGTGTTAACAGAAGAAATAAAATGTATTGACAATGGAAATGTAACACAACCTGATTCAGCATTTCATCAAATACAAGTAAGGACACACACATTGTATATATATGTAAATCAATATAGTCTCAACTCCAATAATTCACTTATCGATCATCTATAGATGGATGGTTTTCACAATTTAGAACTAACTATAAATTCTAGACAATGTTCTTTCAGTTCTTCTATAGAGCGCTCCTGTCATTCAGCACATATAATGTCTACAACGATATTAACATCACAGAGAACGGAGAGAGTTAGATTTTCTCATAAACATGACCTTGATTTGCTGCTGTCCTCTCTCTTGGTCTCTCGCCTGTGGTGAGTGACATCAGAAATGGAGTATTACATTTTCACCTGACTCACTTGCTTAAGGTAGAGACAATGGCGCTTGTCATCAAATCAAGAGTAGTTTTTATTATCCAATGGCTAATATTTATTGGAAATGAGACCAGTCAATGGGCTGAGATCAAACGTTTGCTTGCTGCAGATAAATCTATTGTTTTTATCACTTTGAATTTGGTGCATGTAGTCTGATCATGAGAGGCGGCCGTTAGCTTAATACACAACTGTTCACAATCAACAGTAATATGCAATAGTCTACAATCCACAGTAATACACAGTAGTCCAATATCTACAGTAATCCACAATAATACACAATAGTCCATAATTCACAGTAATAGACAATAATCCACAATCTACAGTAATACACAGTAATCCACAATTATACACACTAGTCCACAATCTACAATAATATGCAGTAATCCAGAGTAATCACAGTAGTCCAATATGCACAGTAATCCACAATAACTCACAATTCACAGTAGTCCACAATACACAGTGACCCACAATAATACACAATACCTTACAATTCACATTAATGCACAGTAATCCACAATAATACATAATACTTTACAATCTATAGTAACCCACAATAGTCCAGAATCCACAAAATACAAAATTGTCAATAAAACACAATAATACACAATAGTCATCAATCCATAGTAATACACAATAGTCCACAATCCACAAAATACAAAATTGTTAACAATTTACAGTAATATACAATAGTCCACAATCCACAATGATACAAAATCCACAGCAATAATCAATATCCACAATCCACATTAATCCAAAATTATACACAATAGATTATTATCCACATTAATGCACTCTATCCTATAATCCATAAAATATACCATAGTCCATAATCCACATTAATATACACTATTCTGCAATCCACAATGATACATAATAGTCCACAATCCACAGCAATACAGAGTAGCCCACAATCCACAGTAATACACAATAGATCATATTCTATAATAATGCACTGTAGCCCATAATCCACAACAATATGCAATAGTCCACACTCCACATAATATACAGTAATCCACAATCCATAGTATTATGCAGTAATCCACAATAATCAAGAATTCAATAGCAATAATACACAATAGCCCCACAATCCAATAATTAAGAAACTCAAACTTATACTTTAGAATGTTAACTATTGCATAAATTAGTTATTTCCTTAGTTTAGTTTTAAGATAAGTCCATTGACTATATTGTATGCTAAAATGTGTTTGGCTATGTACAAGTGTTTATGAATGGCAAAGTATAAAAAAAAAACTGGCAAAATATCAGTAAACGGACACTAAAAGTGGAGAAAATGAATGTGTAAATGAAACTGGTTTATTCTGAACATGAATGAATTATGGCAACACTAAGGTATAGTTAGCTCTCACAGTAATAATTGTTTCATAAATAATATTAATTAAAACGTCTTCAGTAGCACTAACTCTATAGCCCTTAATGAACAGTTTAACAATAACCACAATGTAAAGAAACGGGCTAGATCGATTTGATTTTTCAAATTCATAGAAGTATTTCAATTAAAATGTACATATAATTTAAACATTTTTTTTTCAAGTCTGTCATAAATATAGACATATTCAGTAGACCGAGTATGTTTTTTTCTACAACGTAAGGCTGTCGCTTTACAGGTTTACATTTCAAATAATTATCTGAAGTGATAGGCCTGGGGTTATTTCCCTTTCTTGTTTATTTGTACTTTGTGTAAATTTAATTATAATTATTATTTGAACTGTGTAAATTTAATTATAATTATTATTTGAACTGTGTAAATTTAATTATAATTATTATTTGAACTGTGTAAATTTAATTCTATTTATTATCTGAAGCGATAGGCCTGAAGATCTTTTCCCTTTATTTGTACTGTGTGTAAATTTAATTATAATTTTTTATCTGAAGTGATAGGCCTGAAGATCTTTTCCCTTTCTTGTTTATTTGTACTGTGTGTAAATTTAATCTATTTATAGGATCATAGAACCATAAAATTGGGTATAAATATATCGAAAGCGGTCGATGCCAAAATGCACAGTTAACATAGACGTTACAATGTTTCGGTCTATTGAATATGGCGGACGTTTGACGACAGCAAATTTGACTTGTGTCCTCTCTATATAGAGCTCAATTGTGTGGAAAACAAAAATTAATTTGAATCCTTATGTTTGAATAATACTTTGTGTCACTGAAGTCAATCCTATATGTATATATTTTTTAATTTGACGTGTGTATTTTTCTAGCGTAACAGTCCTGACGAAGCTTCACAAATATGCAAAACATGCAGTACTGCTTTAGTAATTTCTAATATTATTTAATATTTTCCCACATGTGTGTGTGTGTGTGTGTGTGTGTGTGTGTGTGTGTGTGTGTGTGTGTGTGTGTGTGTGTGTGTGTGTACATATGTGAAGGGGTGGGAGTATACAGCGAATGCTAAATTCGGTGTTAAATTAATGCAAAGGTTTACTCTCCTCGTGCTTGTCTCCCCTATCACTACAGCAGGAACACTGTCCCCGTCATAGCAATGACTGAGCTGGGTACGGGACAACACAAACACTCCATCCCCTGTTCAGCGGATACCGTTTTTCGTACTTCCCAGCATTCCATGCGGTCGTACACACTGTAGTGTGATACGCGAGTGTGACTTGAAGGCAAAGGCGTGAAATTAAAACGCGCTTTTCTCTTCCGGACATCCGCCATATCGTGACAAGCAGTTGGCCTCTCTACGCCGCCAAAATTGTGGGATGGGTGGTGCCGTGATTGTAGTACTTTTAGGCTGTTCCAGAGCTTTTCCTTTATTTAAATGAAGATCAGTATATATATATCAATTCAATGTATAACAGTTTCTTGTACAATTGCCGCCCTAAATGTAAATAATAATTTAATGATAGTCGTCATTAATGTAAATAATAATGATAGTCGTCATTAATGTAAATAATAATGATAGTCGTCATTAATGTAAATAATAATGATAGTCGTCATTAATGTAAATAATAATGATAGTCGTCATTAATGTAAATAATAATGGTAGTCGCCATGAATTTAAATATTGATGATGATCTACGATGGTGGAGATGGTACAGACGATTTGAATCATAGTGCTGTTTTGGTGGTGAGGAGGATGATTGTGGTGAGGATGATGATTGTAGTGAGGAGGATGATTGTGGTGAGGAGGATGATTGTGGTTGAGTTTAAGAATACGATGATGCTTGCGATTGGAGAAGCGATGAAAACGATATGATAATGACTATGTTACTGTTGGTGATAATGTAAGTGATGATATTGATTGTGGCGATGAGGTGAGGTCGATAATGATTAATTACCTAGGATAGTGATGATATGACATATCTATAGCAGCATTTTGCAAATAATATTTAATTTATCCTTTGAAAAATTCGACATATTTATTAAATGTTTATGATAAAATGCTTACATATGTAAATGTTTACTGTAGTTTATATAAATATAGTTCATGAAACAAAAATGTTAGTGGTTATTTGTCAAAATCTCAATATTATTTAAGAAATGAAAAAATCTTAATTATATTTTTAATGAATACTTAACACTTAAAACATTGCACTGAAAAAGTGTTGAAGATAAACGTGGGAATATAAATGTTGCTTGACTGTGAGGTTCAACATCTGTTACGTTTCGGCCTTTGCTGCAAGTCTTTCTTCACAAGGCCCGGTTTTCGACTGTAGAGAAACTTGAAAATGCAATCTCATTCGCAATAAATGCGGTGTAAAGTAGCATTCATTGGAAACGATGACATAAGATGATGTGATCTTGGTGTAAGCGTTCTGAGTGTGAAATAGTCGTCAAAGGAACATGAGCGCGTCTGGGTGCAGCGATTGCTGGACATTCCAATCACACCTTGCTGACGTCCTGATGTCACTTTTACCGCTACATGTGTTATCTCCAAACTTGTGTGATCCTGTGCAGATTGCAGTACTGTCTGAACACAAATGGCTGCTATGCATCGCCATTTCAATATACGGCGTGTGTTTCTGTAGAAAATAAGTATGCTCACCACAAGACGTGTGCTTCTCTACACTGAGAAAATAAGTATGCTCACCACAAGACGTGTGCTTCTCTACACTGAGAAAATAAGTATGCTCACCACAAGACGTGTGCTTCTCTACACTGAGAAAATAAGTATGCTCACCACAAGACGTGTGTTTCTGTATACTGAGAAAATAAGTATGCTCACCACATAACAAGTGCAAAGAGTATAATCGCAAGGCGCATGGAGGTGTTTCGTTAACTGGCAAGTAAAGAAAATTAGCTGTAATCGATGGAGAAAGAAAATGGACGGAAAGCGATAGTGTTACCAAACGTTCTCATGATAATGCAGAAGACATTATTGATTTTATAGCACCCAAACATAAATTTATAATGCGCTCCAAACAAATCAATAAATATAGGAACATTTCGCATTACTTTCATAAAATGTATTTCCCATTCATGATTATGTTTATGACTTTCAAACATCTATCCATCTATCTATCTATCTATCTATCTATCTATCTATCTATCTATCTATCTATCTATCTATCTATCTATCTATCTATCTATCTATCTATCTATCTATCTATCTATCTATCTATCTATCTATCTGTCTGTCTGTCTGTCTATCTGTCTGTCTGTCTATCTATCTAACTATCTCACCGAGAGACAGAAAGATGAAGAGAAATATAATTAATTGTTTCGATGACATGATGCCTTTTTAGTTAGCAATGCGCGTGCAACGAAGTCATTATATACCTCTTTCTTCAGAATGCAACAGTCGACATTAGAATTGCTCACTGCCTACTAGCACACTAACTGACACTTGACGGCGATAAACTTTATTGTTTTACACTCTTATTAACTAGCGCCATTCTGACGGCGCTCAGTTGAGTGTTGACATCCACTATGAATACCATCATCTCAGGACTTCACTAGCTCTTCCATGCTCGGTGTTCAGTGCCGATCTTTCAGCCCAGCGATCTTTGGACAGCAGACTGGAGCACCATGAAAATGGAAGCATAACTCAAGTGATGGCGGGAAAATTCTTGCGATGCCAGAGGTGGCGGTCTGAGAAAGACGCTTGAGAGTCTGGCGAGGCTGATTCTAGTGACAACAATCAGTAATGGGCTGTTAAGAACCGTCATCGGCAGTAGTAAGACGATTTGGGAGAGCATACTTGTCAACTCTAGCACACACTCAATCAGAAACGGAATGTTGCTACAAGCCTGTGTATGTGCAGTTGGATTGTTTTTCATGTGCGTTGTAGAAGTGTCCTATTGGAATGGACTCTTAGTCTCCATACTTATTTGACAAAACGTGTTATATATTGTTTGAAATATCTGTTCATGTTGCATTCTACTTACCTAACAAATCATTTTATATATTGTTTGTTGCATTCTACTTACCTAACAAATATTATTTTATTTATTATTTAAAATATCTTTTCATGTTACAGTCAATTTACTTTTACAAAAATCATTGTTTTATTTATTATTTGAAATATCTACTCATGTTACTGTCTTCTCTTTGAGAAAACGAATAAACTCTATAAGTATAATCTAATGATGGAGGGAATCATTGAGATGACATACAAAAGTTAAGGGGACTTGTAGTACTGTGTTAAGAGAGGGAATCATTGAGATGACGTACAAAAGTTAAGGGGACTTGTAGTACTGTGTTAAGAGAGACTAATTAGTGTCACAATGTCAAATTACTCAGAAGGACTCAATGGGCACAAAACAGTTTTGAGATTTTAATTACCAACCAGCTAGGAAATGTTAATTACCAACCAGCTTGGAGATTTTAATTACCAACCAGCTTGGAAATGTTAATTACCAACCAGCTTGGAGATTTTAATTACCAACCAGCTTGGAAATGTTAATTACCAACCAGCTTGGAGATTTTAATTACCAACCAGCTTGGAAATGTTAATTACCAACCAGCTTGGAAATATTAATAACCAACCAGCTTTGAGATTTTAATTACCAACCATCTTGGAGATGTTAATTACCAACCAGCATGGAAATGTTAATTACCAACCAGCATAGAAATTATAGCTACTAAAAAGAATGAAAATGATGGTTACCAAGCAGCATAGAAATTATAGTTATCAAATAGGATAGAATTTATGACTACCAAACAGCATTGAAATTATGGCTACGAAACACGAAAGGAATAATGACTGCCAAACCAGTGCTGTCTTGAAGCAGGGGCACGCTGGGATGTTGCCCGGGGGTTCCATGATAATTAATCTATGTATGTTGTAACTTGCTGTCAATTTTTATTCCTGTGAGTGGTTGTGAAGGTATGAGCCCTAGCGCACTGTATTTGTTTTTCTCGCTGAGATTTTCCCTCAGAAGCCGCAGTAGACATTTTACCGTGACATATTCTCGGTCATGGCTTGTTTCTGGGAGATTTGCTCTCCTCACTGGATTCTGGAGAGGGGTGGCTGGTGTTGTGTTTGTGGAGGTTGTTGTCGCATGGCGTTGTAGATGTGAAGTTCTTAATGAAATTTAGTATTTATTAGATTTCTTTTCGAATTTGATAGCGTGTAGTTTGTCTATCTTGAAAGTGGTGATTGTAGCATTTCTAAGTTGCATTGTTCGTGCTTTGTAGAGTTTTGCTGTAAATTTCCTGTTTTCTGTAGACTGGGTGACCATATGTGTTGCTGTAAATTTCCGGTTTTCTGTATCCTGGGCGACCATATGTGTTGCTGTAAATTTCCTGTTTTCTGTAGTGTAGACTGTTGGTGTCCATATGTGTTGCTGTAAATTTTCTGTTTTCTGTAGACTGTGGGTGTCCATATGTGTTGCTGACTGGCTATGAAGCCTAGCGCTGTGGAAGTGGTTGTGGCACGGTCGTTCCTTTGTGAAAGTAATTCTGGCCGACAAAGGTGGGTTTGGGTCCGGAAATCCTTGGGCTAAAGCACTGATATGTGTTATAGCAACCGTTCTTGTTGTAGTGGGAGGGAGGGAGGTGTCTTACAGAGACCGGGTTAGTAGCACGCCAAGTCTGTATTTAGCTTGTGTGTGCGCCCGGGATGTTCAACACCCTGTCCTCCTCACTGGTGTTGGGTTGTCGTTGCTGTCCTCCGTGCCCGTTGGGATGAGTGAAGGCGGGCGTCCAGTAAAGGTGGTCGAGGAGTAGTTGAATCATGTTTGAATGGAGTGGTTAAAGTAACCCCACTGCGTAATCTGTTACTGAATGAGCCGCTATTGGTGTCGATATTGATGTCAGCGGTAGTTTTGTTGGTGATGTGGCTGTTGTTGTTGTAGCCTGGCGTTCTGTTGTTACGTTTGTTGGTGTTGCTGTTGATTCTGCTCGTGGTGGCGTGGCTGGCAAAGGTAGAGAGCAGTGGTGCAGTTGGCACCCTGGTGAGCTCTCCCAGTGTGGTGTCAACGTATGCCTCACTGTGCGTGTCGATTGACTTGACATCGTTGACCTCTGTATTACTTTTTCTTTTGACTTTGTTATGCTCGACTGAGTGTTGGTGATTCCCTGATTTTTCTTTTTGTCTTCTTCCCTTATTGTGGACGTTGCTTATATTTTTTCTCGCTGATTGCAGTGATAGGAGTCTGGGTTTTCCCTCTGTTGTAGTTTCGAGGTCTGAGAGTATGCCTGTCTATTTTCTTGGAGTTTAAAAGTCTGTGTAGAGTTTGCTTTCGTTGTTGGAAATTTTCCACAGGATTTGTGTTCGTTTCCTTCTCGCCTGTACTTATGCTGCCTGTTTGAGTTTCAGTGGACCTCGATGTAGGTTTGCACGATGGTGAGAGGTGACCTTGAAGAGCTGCTTGAAGTCTTAGAAGGTGGACAATAGCATGGAGAACGTCTCCACTTGCAGTGTTCTGGTAAAGTGGACCCAGATTAATTCGTTTAAAGATTTGTTGAGTGACTGGGTTTCCTATAAGTAGCTCGTAGTTAGGTTTCCTATAAGTAGCTCGTAGTTAGGTTTTCTCTAAGTAGCTCGTAGTTAGGTGGTGTAATTGTGGTTGTTCTGTAGGTACCATCGCGTTGCGGAATTTCCCAATAGATTTCCTAGTCGGTGATTTTCAGCTTCATTGGTTTGGCGTTCTTCTAATCTCTTTCTCACCTCTGTCTTCAACTTAATTAAGATGTCGCTTGTGCGTGTGCAAGGTATTGTTTTTCCCACCCTAAATAGGGCTTGGAGATGGGGAGTAGAGGTGATATCCCAGTCTCCCTTGATAAACGGTGTGTGCGGGTGCGTCTTCTCTCCCTCCTTGATTTAGTGAACTGCTAATGAAGATGTGGAACAGAGGGTAAAGATGACTGATCCCCTCGGCTGCTTGAAGTCGAATGAATGAGAAAACTACGATGGCTGAGATGAATTTTAAGATGAAAAATAAAACACAAATTCTCATGAATTTAGGGACGAAATAAAATAATCTTATAGGTAACAGTAATGGTGGCAGAAAGAATTTAAAATAAAGGTAAATTACAATGACGCAAATGCAATATGCCATTCGCGGTTAGTCTCTGTGTTCACAATGTAATACATAAGAGTTGATGCATATTTATCTTTTGGGCTTTCCGAGCTAAAAACACTGTAGACTGATAGGGAGGCGATTCTCGCATCTATCTGTCAGCTAGGCATGAGGTGCAGGCTGAAGGCTTTTCCGTCTTTCTCATCTGATAAGAGACTGTCATCGGCCGCGACCTGAAGCAATTTGTCACTCATACAGAAACAAGATGACACAAGACAACACAAGATGACACAAGAAAACACAAGATGACACAAGGCAATACAAGACAACACAAGATGACACAAGGTGACTAAGATGACACAAGACAACGCAAGATGTCAAAAGACAAAAGACAACACAACATGACACCTGACAACACAACATGACTAAAAGACGAGCATATAGAATACCAGCAAATTGCAGAAAGAATATGTGATAGATAAAGTTGATAAAAGGCCGACTCAACAACACATAAAATTGCATTCCCTAAGTATATGGTGACAAATAGGGTGACGCCTGACACAACAAATGCACGCCACTCTTACATAGAAAAATAAGGAAAGACAGATGACAAGTCAAAAAAGGTGAAAACAGGAAAGGATTAATTAAATAGTAAATATATATCTAAGTGAATATACTTAATATATACTTAGTGTGATGTCAACGCCACTTAGTTAATAATTATGAATATTTTAAATTAATTAATCAATCATAACTAATTACAAGTGGTGAGAATCTTAATTTATGTTCTTAATAATTCTCCTGCAGACACCACTCAACTCTGTCACTTGGCGGATATGCGCGTACTGTAAACATTTTCTCTTTCCCGCAATACTAAAAACACTGTATATGGTCACACAATATTTCCAAAGTGGAAAACTTCTAAATAATGTAGAAGACAAGCCTGTCTTTAAGACTTTGATCTATATTTAGCGATCCTCACTCCCTCCATTCTATTCTTCTACATATGGTTATCAATATGCATAAGAAGGTCAATAATTTAAAAAAAATCAAAACTCCAATATATATAATAAATATATTGAAATATATTATTTGACATCAATTATTTCAATGAAACTATGTTCAAATAATTTTGTCTACACAGTCTTATATCAAATATATTTCAGCTTGTCAATATGTCAATAAAAATCACAAGATAGTTCTTATCAGAGAAGAGAAATTATGTTATTAGAGATAAGAAATAATAGTTTTTATTTAACCTGAATTAAGTGCTGTATCAACAGTCCTTAATGCACTTTTGCAACAAAGATAGAAAATTAGTGTCCGCCTTTATTACGTATTCAGTATTCACAGGTTGAAAACACTGTCCCACTAAAAGTCACATAAATTTTAAAATTTTCAAATGATATCAGTTCAAAATATTAAAATTTGGATATAGCAACACATCTGCAGAAAGAAAAAAAATGTCAACATGTGAACCAAATTAATTTAATAATTAAGCATGTATTCTATCAATTCATAGTGTACTTATTTAAACAGTTTTAAGGACGAAATGCACCTGATAATTATATGCATTTTCTAGCAAAGTAAAATGTGCTTATTTCACCTGTTTAAGAAACAAATGCACCTGATAAATTAAAGACATATATTCTAGCGAAGTGCAATGTGTTTATTTCAGCCGTTTTAACAAATGCACCTGATAATTAAAGACATATATTCTAGCGAAGTGCAATGTGTTTATTTCAGCCGTTTTAACAAATGCATCTGATAATTATATGCCTATTCTAGAACAGTGAAATGTGCTTATTTAAGATATTTTAAGAAAAAATACAGCTGATAATTATACTATATTCTAGGAAAGTGTAATCTGCTTTTCAGCATGTTTAAGAAACAAATGCACATGATAATTATATCTATGTACCAGCAAAGTGCAATGTGCTTTTAAAGAAATGTGCACCTGTTTTATATTCTATATATATTCAACGAAAGTGCAATATGCTTATTTCAGCTGTTTGAAGAACAAAAGCTTTCTATCGGACATCGACTTGTTACTGTTATCAAGTCAGAAAACAGGAACCTCAGTAATATTAACATCTTCATGTAGTACAGTCATGGCCTTCTACTACAAAATCATCCAGCGTGTCTGGGAGACCTTAAAAGAAAGAGGACACAAACGTATTATGTATCATAAGTGCTGTTGTGCCACCGCGTCGCTGGGATGTCACATCATTCATAAGATATATCCGCCACGTGTTAACCTCTGTCCCAAGCAAATCCCCTAAAAAGCCACACAAGGTGCCCACATAAAAAATAACAAAGCACACACACACACACACACACACACACACACACACACACACACACACACACACACACACAAACACACACGGGCTGAACAATGACAGCTATAAGTGTTTACGTCACGTGCTGTGATACACACGCATTGTGCCTGTACTCTCATGCGCTCGCATTCTTTTCATACCCGAAATATTGGAAACAATGAAAACTGTCCAAAACAGATTGTGCTTAGCTCACAGCTGTAGATATGCAATTCCTTTTTTTTCAAATCTGTTGCCAAATACGTGTACGCAGGCTTTAAAAGAGAGGAGATTATGTGATGGGAAAGAGCTTGGAGAATGTACTAAGCAACATTCGCTTTGATTTCGTGTCTGTTGTATGTATGCAAGTGCAAGATAACGGGTACCGCATTGACAATGTAACATAATTGAACAATGAGACAAAGTTCGCATTGTCAATGTAACAAACAGAATTGAACAATGAGACAAAGTTCGCATTGACAATGTAACAAACAGAATTGAACAATGAGACAAAGTTCGCATTAACAATTTAATAAACAGAATTGAACAATGAGACAAAGTTCGCCTTAACAATGTAACAAATAGTACTGAACAACGAGACACAGTAACAAATATAACAATGAACAATAAAATAATGTAACAAATATAACAATTAGCAATGAAAGAATGTAGCAAATAGAACTGAACAATGAGATAAAGTAACAAATATAACAATTAGCAATGAAAGAATGTAGCAAATAGAACTGAACAATGAGATAAAGTAACAAATATAACAATTAGCAATGAAAGAATGTAGCAAATAGAACTGAACAATGAGATAAAGTAACAAATATAACAATTAGCAATGAAAGAATGTAGCAAATAGAACTGAACATTGAGATAAAGTAACAAACAAAAGAATGTGAGCGCATGAGAGTACAGGCACAATGTGTGTGTATCGCAGCACGTGACGAAAACACTTACATCTGTCATTGTTCATCATTGTGTGTGTGTGTGTGTGTGTGTGTGTGTGTGTGTGTGTGTGTGTGTGTGTGCGTTTGCAGTAAACAATGAACTATATACAAGTATAACATTGAATAATGAGAGTGTCTAACAATATAACAAAACAGTAAGACATTGCACACACAAATTACTATGAGCAATGAGACAATCTAAAAAAATATAACAAAACAACGAGACAGTATAAAAGACAAATAATGAACAAAGACAGTCTATTAAATATAGCTGAACAATGAGACAGGCTGACAACTATAGCAAAAACAATGAGACACAACAATGAGACAGTTTAATAAATATAACAGTGAACAAATGAGACAATGTAGACAGCAAAAAATTCTTCCAGAATCTACAAATTAATGCAGCATATTCACATACTTGTACAAAACTGTACAAACACATGAACAGAGGTAAAGCATATTTTAAGTTTAAACAATCTTGCGATAACAGAATATATAAAAGTCAGTAAAAAAGAAACCCATATGACTCTCACTTTCAAACACACACACACACACAAACACACACACACACACACACACACACACACACACACACACACACACACACACACACCTACCTTTAAACAAACATATGCACATATACATTGGAATGCATACATAAACACCCTACTCATATAATATTTCAAGCACTGTCAGTTTATATTCATCAGTATTTTTTACCGTGTTCTAAAATATTTGGTAATTGTATCAATGCTGATTATTTAATGGCGGTAAATAATGACAAATATTATTTTATGTAATTAATTAATTTTTATTTTTTTAAGTTCAAGTTCCCTTCAGTCAGTGAACAAGAGCACTAGCTTCGTCTCACAAGGGAACAGCCATTTCGGAGTTGCTTCCCTTCCAACGCCGGACAGGCGTCCTTTTAGCTGCAGCAATATTTTATAGACATACATATAGAGGTATTCTATAACCAGCCAAAGATATATGTTAGCTTCCATTATGCCAAGAGGGAAGGGATTTCGATGATGCCAGTAAAGGCAAAGAAAATCTTAAAACAATATAAAAGAAAACCTATCGCCTATGCAACTAATGAAAAGAAAGTAATACACATGCTCATTCAAAATGATGTTTAGATAGAAACACGATTTAAAAATAAATTCAAACAGATAAACTATGTTTGTTTTTCTTTTAATTTTATTTTATGAACAACACACTTAATATAACGTTAAGAGATGCAGAATGAAAATGTGTGCCTGATGTGAAAAATAAAATATTTCTTTTAAAAATATGTTTAATCTTAACAGCTAAATGTGTCTAATTATATTTGTATCAGGAAAGAATTATGAAAGTTTATGTTGCTTAACACATAATAAAATTCAGAGTTTTTAAGATCAACAAACAAGTACTTTGCTCTCTGTTGCTTTTAGTCTGCTTTAATGTACAAATTTTAAAGTGTATAATGAAGATTGCCTCACTCGTCTGTTTCCCTCTCTCTCTCTCTCTCTCTCTCTCTCTCTCTCTCTCTCTCTCTCTCTCTCTCACACACACACACACACACACACACACACACACACACACACACACACACAAACACACTGAAAGACAGACTGAATTTACAGCAATACAAGAACGATTACTCACAATTCATATTGTTGTAATTCAATATGAGCAACAAATAGTTTTTAAATGCTTTGAAATACGTTGAAAAACCTGTAATTTATTGAAAACGCGAATAAAATAACTATCATTATTAAAAATAAAAACAACTATCATTATTTTATTTTTAAGTACACAAATGCACACATGCATTCCTGAACATTATAATCGACTTACCGCTTTTATCGTAGCATTACTAATACTGCTACTGCTACTTTTGTTATCATACTACCACCACTACTACTAATCCAACTACTGTTATCATAGTATTACTACTACTGATATTGTAATACTACTACTACTACTGCTACATTTGTTATCATACTACTACTACTAATGATGCTGCTATCACAGTACCACTACTACTGTTATCATAGTACTACTACTACTGTTATCACAGTACCACTACTACTGTTATCACAGTACCACTACTACTGTTATCACAGTACCACTACTACTGTTATCATAGTACCACTACTACTGTTATCATAGTACCACTACTACTGTTATCACAATACCACTACTACTGTTATCACAGTACCACTACTACTGTTATCATAGTCATAGTATTACTACTGCTGTTATACGTTTACTAACTGAAACGTTCCCACTGCTCTCACAACTTCACAAAATGGAGGATAAATGAAAAAAAGAAAGCATTCAAAATTCTTCGAAACACATTAAAAAAAATGCATAAATATAAAATACACTGTGACAGTTATAAAGGAATAAACTGGAAACTCAGTGTTTGTTTCCTGATTATATTTTTACAGGGGAAAGCAGGATTTCCTTGCTTTGTTTCAAAATCTTCTGGTTCACTGATTATAGACTGCTACATCTATGGTAGACGCGAGAGGTGGTTTACCTCAGTAAACGTCAGGTATACACTGCACTCCATTGATGTGTAGTGGCAAGGTATGCTGACTACATCGAGCAGTTTCTGATACAAGAAACATACTGGAAATTGCTGCAATTGTTTCTCTGAGGGAGCTATTAGGGCAGAGGGCCAGAGTTGCCTGGATAGAATAGCAGTGAATCAGTGTTCTACAGCATGAAGAGGGAAACACAAGGAATTGACGTGAACAGTTAACTTGTGGCTTTGTTACAAAAGTACATAAAAATAATTGAGACATTGCCTAAACCAGTTTGCATAGAAACTATTATCCCTTATGTCTAATAACTCCATTTCCCCTTTTCTCTGATAAGAACTATCATGTGATTTGTATTCACACTAATCTATTGAATTTTGTGTTAAAACAGAAGACTTTCTAGATATTAAAATTATTTGAATGTGTTTTCATGGAAATATTGATGCCAAGTAATCTTTTCATTGTATTTGTTATATGTGTGAGCCCAGAAAAGCAAATATCGTAGCTGATAATTAACTATTAATTCTCTTTTGTATTATTTAGTCCATTTAAATTTTATTAAATATCCACTGTTCGTGTTCCGGATAATTTTGTGTGCAAAATGCAAACTAACTGTATGAAGTCTCAATCAAAGAGAATGTTCAGTGTAACAACAGTCACGCACTTATGTAATCATGATTTTATTTTAGCAAGCTAACAGATGTGCACCTTGTCGCGCTTAAGTAGATGCTTAATGCCTCAGGTCTGCCTCCCCACCGCGTGTAGAAATGGTAGAACTTTATAAAAGAACTAAAGTCGCAAGCACTGCTTAGAAATTACCCAGCATGGTACGCAACATTCCTGAAACTCGACTGATCAAAAGAGTTATCCTCTTAAAAAACAGATTTCCCTCTTTGTATAAGTAAAAATAACTTATCCTGAGGCCCTGTGCTGGCCAGTCAAGTTGAACAACCCTTTGTTCTGGGTTTAGTAATAGGAATTAACTCACATGAACATATATATATATTCTAAACTCTAACCGCCATTTGCATGAATCTAGTCCTGAATTTTGTTGGTTTTGATTCAAATAACAGCGACAGTTCAGGTATTTCTGGAATTGTTAAATCCTTATGTATTTGGAAATTATAAACTTAAAACTTCTTGTTTGTTAATGCACAAAGAACTTACTGTAACTAAATGTTGTTGGAATTCAATTCGTATCATTGTATTTTTTATTTTCAATGTTCTCTCTCTCTCTCTCTCTCTCTCTCTCTCTCTCTCTCTCTGTATATATATATATAATATATATATATGTCACAAAACGGGAGGCTCGTTACAAGCCGACCCCGAGCTGAAGTTAGAGATGCAAGGGGTGAAGTCTATTTTTGGCCTGCTCCGGTGCACCTCCAAGAAAAGCCCATGTGACGTATGCCCGTACTACGTCGTGTCAGGTTGTTACATAGACACACATGACATACACCATTGATGTTTGGGTGGGGCCCAGTTTATTAGTGTCATGCCAAGGAACGTTTTATTGGCGGTGTGTGTTGTGAGTGTGTATCATAAATGTGAATAAATGGACGAACAGACGAACGGTGCAAAACAATAGTACAAATTCTTTCGTCCCTCTCAAAAACTATGAATAACAAGAGAGTTGAAAGATGTTTAAATCAGGTTATTTATTTCCCGATTTAAAAGGGGCACTACTCTTTCACACAGTGATTAATCATTCATTCAACTTTCCAATGTCATACACTCTGTGGGAAATAAGGGGAGATGAAAATGATGAAATTCAAAATAAAAAATAAAGATTAATTACACAATTCTTATGCGGCAAATGGGGCCGCTTTAACAATAGTTGACATGTAAAATAAGCATTACTTTTAACATTAGAGTTCTTATTTTGCAAACGATATAATAGTGTTCATTTTCTTAGAGTTCTAGAGTTAAGTATGTGCGCGTTAGCCGTGCGAATTATTACTCACTATTAATGTCAGAGTTCCAAGGAGATGACGTAAACTCACACGTCACTTATAAGCGGCACTTCAAAGTGAAGAATCACGACGCAATTGAGGCGTCGCATTACAGGTGAAGATTCTGCAGAATCTAGGCACCACTTTCAGATTATCACTGGGGAGAAATCTGAAATTTAGCTGACTGTTGTCGGCCTCGATAACTGTCGTTGGAAACGGACACCCCAACGACGTTTAGCATTATCGGGTAGAGTCGTCCAGTGGGATGTGTCGTCGCATTACATTGAGTGTAGAACTCCGGATGTCAGAGACGATCACGGTGCTAGCCTTCTCAATAGCGGGATAGACTGCCAAACGAACTCAGACAGGGGGAAGAACAAATTTGGTCCCTCGTGTCGTTAACTGCATACAACCAGCGTCGCATACATCGGGTTTTTTCTTGGCAGTGAACTTTCCACTTTGCCAAAAATTATACTGAGTAATTTTGCCTCGTTACTCAATATATGGCATCAGACGGATGGAAAACGGATGGAAAGAGATTATTGCAGCTTTCCTTTATGAAATCTCTGTACATGAGATAATTCATACGTGAAGTTAGACTGGCTTCAGACGAATCGACGTTTTCAACATTGAGAATAAAGTCTTCATTTTGCCTCTTATATAGCTTTACTGAGGGTCTCCAGAACTTTCCAGAAGCTATGCCGTGTGACATGATTTTTGCCTTGGATATATAGTGGTAATCGTGATGCACGCTTTTCTGTGGTCAATTCTAATGCGCACTGGTCATTTCTCTCGTCAACAACATGTGACTGTAGTGCGCAGTTGTCCCAATTTATTTAATATACATATTCTTCATAAACTAATATATATATTCAATATGATAATTGACACACACTGCGTCACGAACGTCTGTCTACTAAAGAGATCTTAGGTGACCGTTACTGGAAGTTACATGCTACATACGAAAAATAACAAAACTCGGATTACTTCAATTAGTTTTGTTAGCGGTTTTTTAAAATGAAATAAAATATAATTTCGGTCCCTCATTTCCTGTGACAACCCCCTTCTTAAAATTGATTGGAGCTCACAGAGTGGAAATCAAATAGGAACAAAAAAAATTTTATTTCACACGATAGTCCCCACAGGAATTATATGCGCATCTGTGGAGAGACTATCCTCTCTCTTGTTTATATCGCGGTTATGGCATGCCGGGATAATGCATCGGCACCCGAATTTTCTCGGCCCGCGATGTGTTCGACAACGAAGCTATACTCCTGTAGCAGGAGTGTCCATCTAGTTAGCCTAGCGTTATCGTACATGCTAGTGCGCAGATATGTAAGCGGCTTATGATCGCACTGCAGGATGAATGGTTTAGAGTACAGATAAGCACTAAATTTCTTGAGTGCCCATACGATTGCTAAGCACTCTTTTTCAATCGTAGAGTACCGTGTCTCACGATCTAACAGTTTCTTAGAAGCATATGCTACCGGTAGGTATTCGTCATCTGTCTCTTGGAGAAGTATGGCACCGAGGCCTTCGTCTGATGCGTCGGTCCTGACAATAAATCTCTTGTCAAAGTCTGGTAACTGTAGGACGGGTTTACTGGTCAAGATGTCCTTCACTTTTTCGAGGGCGGTGCTACACTCTGCCGTCCATCGTATTTTCGTGGGTTGTTTGTTTCCAGTTAAGTCCGTCAGTGGTTTAAGAAGCGTACTGAAGTTTGGGACAAATTTTCGGTAGTACCCCACTAGCCCCAAAACTGCCCTGACCTGTTTCTTTGTAGTCGGTAAGGTCATGTCACGAATGGCTGCAGTTAAGTCTAGATTAGGGCCTATTTGTCCGTCACTTATGATATGGCCAAGAAATTCAATCTCTCGAAAGCCCGCGCGTACTTTGGTGGGTTTCACGGTCAATTTATGGCGCTCGAGAATATCAAGTAGACCACCCACTGAGGATAAATGTTGGTCCCATGTTCCTGTTGCTACCAGTATGTCATCAAAGAAATTCAATGCGTCAACGCTCTCTAACGGTAATTTTCGCATGAAGCGCGCGAATGTTGCGGGTGCGTTCGCTAGTCCGAACGGTAGTCGGCAAAACTGAAATAAGCCTAGCGGGGTTGGAAAGGCTGTTTTTGGTCTGTCGTCAATAGCAACTGACAGTTGCCAGTACCCTTTGCACATGTCAAACTTCGAAAAGTAATGTGCCTTGGTTAGTTTTGCGAATAATTCGTCCTGATTTGGAATAGGTTCCGCATCGAATTCAGTTATCTCATTTAACTGTCTGTAGTCCACACAAAAACGAAGCGTACCGTCTTTCTTTTTAACTAAGACGACCGGTGATGAATATGGGGAGATTGACTGTTCAATCACGCCCTGTTTTTGCATTTCACGCACCTGTTCTGCTATGTACTTTGTGCTCTCATATTTCTGTGGGTACTGTTTTAAGCGTATCGGTTTGTCACTTAAAAGTTTGATGCGGTGTTCAACCAAATCTGAGTGGCCCGGTTGGTCGGTGAATATGCGCGCGTGTCTGTGTAAGAGCTTTGACATTGCGTCGCGCTGTTCGACAGTTAAGTTCGAGTCAATCTCGACTTGATCGACTGTAACTGCGGAGTTAGGCTGGGTTTCGGCGGACATCATGTCTGTTCTGAAATTGGAGTCTTCCAATTGTATCAGTGCGACATTCACGCTTTGTATCTGTTCGTCGCTGCGTTCATAGTAACGCTTGAGCATATTTATGTGATAGGTTTTCTGCTTATTTCCTATCTGTATGCTGTAGTCGTTCTGCTTCACACGCTTAATAACGCGATAGGGTCCACGCCAGTGCATTTGCATGCGGTTGTTATGCGTGGGCCGCAAGAGTAACACGAGCTGACCTGGTTCGAGGTCACGTTCCACAGCAGTACGGTCAAAATTTCGCTTGTATCGGGGTTGTTTTTCGCGAATGTTTTCCTGTGCTAAGTGACATGTCTCGGTCAGACGTTGACGTAGTTCGGCTACGTACGTGTGAACATCTTTACCATCGGTCACAGTGTCTCCCTTGACCCATGTTTCTTTTATTAGCTTAAGGGGACCACGAGGTTGTCTGCCGTATAGTAGTTGGAACGGTGAATAGCCCGTACTCTCTTGTAGGAGTTCGCGATACGCGAAGAGTAATGGTGCTAGAAAACGCGGCCACTGGTCGGGTTGTTCCGAGGCCATTTTAATTAACATTTTCTTTATTGTACCGTTGAAACGTTCAACGGCACCATTAGACTGAGCGTGATATGGTGATGAGAACAACTGTTTACACGCCAGTAGACGCATTGTTTCAGCCATCATTGCTGAGGTGAATTGAGTGCCCTGGTCACTCAATATTTCTCGAGGTACGCCCGTGCGAGAAAATACGTCTATTAAAGCGTCTGCGACTTCGATCGCTGTGATGCCCTTTAATGCGAATGCTTCTGGATATCGTGTTGCAAAATCCACGATTGTTAGGATATAGCGATATCCTCCTTCGGCCGCGGGAATGATTGGGCCAATAATGTCTACTGCGACTTTTAGGAATGGTTCCTCTACTGTTGGTACTATCTCGAGGGGAACTCGACTGACACGCCCTCGGTCGATATGTTGTTGACACTGCGTACATGTACGAACGTACGAGCGAACATCCCTACTCAGGCCTGGCCAAAAAAAGTCCTCGCGAATCCGTTGTTCAGTGCGACGTGCGCCCTGATGTCCGGACATGATTGAGTCGTGTGCAAAGCTAAGAATCAGCTGTCTGAGTGGTGTAGGGGTAAATAGACACGTGGTGCTTCTAGTATCATTTTCCTTATAGTCGGTGCGCCGAAACGCTAGTCCGTCCTTCAGGAAATACGTCATGGTTGCGTACTTGCTGGACGTAATAGTGTTTTTCCGTGCCAGCTGTAGCATTGAGGACAAGCTTTTGTCCTCCTGCTGCAGGTGACTGAGTTGACTTGGGGTCAACTGCGGAAATGTATTCTCGACTATCTTTAGAGCTGGGGGTCCTTGTTTACTACGTTCCCGTTGTGCTCTAGTGGTTACGGGGAGAACAGGATAGATGCCCTCAGTGTGTGTGTCACACTGCCCGGGCGATAGTATGAATCCGAACTGCATGTCTCTTATTACTGCGGCGGTGACTGTACCGGAAAATACGGATGACGTAACATGTACAGTGGCTCTTGGACATGTACTAAGGTGTCCCATAACACATCGAATGCGGACACTACCTCTTAGATACTGTTCAGGGCGTACAAGTTTAGCATTTATGCAGCTTATGGACGCGCCTGTATCGACCAGTATTTTGACTCTTTTTCCGTTTACTGTAGCCTGTTGGGTCTTTAGAGTTGCACCTGTTTCAGTGCATACCTTTACATCACGTGGACTGGGACAGTTCTGAGAACTATGCCCCTTCCCTTTGCAAGTGTAACATGTCATAGGTGGGGAGTCACGTGTGTGACGTCGTACGTCTTGTGACTTAGTATATGTCCGCTGTACCGGTTCGGGTTTTTCCGATTTCGTCATTGGTCGGTTCGGTTTCGGTGTATACTTCTGCCGATTTGTAGGAGGAGGGCGTGGTGCGCTCCTCGTAATTACCGGATCAGGGTAATCATTATACGTGTCTGCTAACCTCAACATATCACTGAAGTTAGCCGGGGGGTTTCGCTGCAAATATGTCGTCATTGCAGGCGGAGCAATATGGAGAAATTGATCTCTTAATATCAAATCAAATAGGCCCTCATATGTCTTCCGGATGTCTGTCAAATCAATCCATCTATCAAGATAATGGCATAACCGGGTACCGAAGGCTTGCATGGTGTCATTTGCTTTAGGTATGGCTCTCCTAAACATTTTTCGAAAGCCTTCTGCTGTACATTGAAAAGTACGCATCAAACCCGTTTTGAGATCTGCATAAGTAATAGCGGGATCGCGCGTTAGATCAGTAAATGCGCGCGAGCTTTCACCTTGAAGTATTTGACCGAGTTGTTGTTTCTTTTCAATGTCAGTGTAATTAAAGTTGGCAATGAAACTGTCAAAGCGTGTCAAAAACTCGTCAATCGTCTCGACTTCAGGGTTAAAGAAAGCTAGCCGTGTACGGGGTTTATTTAACTCGGCCTGTTGCTTAGCAGTCCCATCTAACAACTTCTCTCTAGCTGTTACCTCTTGCTTAGCTAATTCAAGCTGTTCCTGATGTGCTCTAGCTTTTAACTTAAGCTTTTTCTCTTCTACTTCCTGCCTTTTATCTTCTAAATCCCTAGCAGACTGAATCTTTAATAACTCTATTTCTCTCATATCTTGGATTTCTTTCTCTTTAAAATCTCTCGCCTCTTTCGCTCTTTTTTCCTCTAGCTCATTTTTTCTATCCTCTAGTTCTCTAGCCTCTTTCGCTCTTTTTTCCTCTAGCTCTCTCAGGTTTTGCATCTCTAGCTGTTTAGCTAACTCTCTCTTATCTTCTAGCTCTCTCAAAGTTCGCATCTCTAAATCCTTAGCTACCTGTCTCTTTTCTTCTAGCTCTATAGCTTCTTTCGATCTTTTTTCTTCTAGCTCTCTCAGAGTTTGCATCTCTAGCTGTTTAGCTAACTCTCTCTTATCTTCTAGCTCTCTCAAAGTTCGCATCTCTAAATCCTTAGCTACCTGTCTCTTTTCTTCTAGCTCTATAGCCTCTTTCGCCTCATTTTCTTTCGCAACATACCATTTAGCTATCTCCTCATCCACGTATTTCTTTAACTCGGCTTTCTCATACCCGAATTCTCTACCCATAGCCATGAGTTCTTTCTTTATGTTTACTAGCTCGGCCATTTTTAAAATTGCTAGTTATCACGAGTATGGATAAAGTGACTTAGAATATTCGCGGGATTTTGACCTCTGTAGGTCACAAGTGGTGCAATGGTGTGCGTATGAACACCAGCCACCACGTGATTAGGATTATTACAAACACGAGTAAAAGAAATCCTAATCGGAAATTTGCAAAGTTTAGCAAAATTAGCAAAACAACAGTTGCTAATGTAGCGTACAAAATATCGATCTATGTACGTCTAAACACGAGTCGGTACGCGTTAACGATAATAGCGTAAAGATTATAAAACTTATTTCAGCACAATAATAATAAGTCTTATCAAAATCCAGTTCACCTAAGTCTCAATAGCAAAGCCCTAACATGCAATAAACAATGCATAATGGTGATGAGATAGAAAAGCAGGAAAGAGATGACACTTTCTTACAACAACACAATTTACCTTGTCAGATCACGTCAGGGTCACCAGATGTCACAAAACGGGAGGCTCGTTACAAGCCGACCCCGAGCTGAAGTTAGAGATGCAAGGGGTGAAGTCTATTTTTGGCCTGCTCCGGTGCACCTCCAAGAAAAGCCCATGTGACGTATGCCCGTACTACGTCGTGTCAGGTTGTTACATAGACACACATGACATACACCATTGATGTTTGGGTGGGGCCCAGTTTATTAGTGTCATGCCAAGGAACGTTTTATTGGCGGTGTGTGTTGTGAGTGTGTATCATAAATGTGAATAAATGGACGAACAGACGAACGGTGCAAAACAATAGTACAAATTCTTTCGTCCCTCTCAAAAACTATGAATAACAAGAGAGTTGAAAGATGTTTAAATCAGGTTATTTATTTCCCGATTTAAAAGGGGCACTACTCTTTCACACAGTGATTAATCATTCATTCAACTTTCCAATGTCATACACTCTGTGGGAAATAAGGGGAGATGAAAATGATGAAATTCAAAATAAAAAATAAAGATTAATTACACAATTCTTATGCGGCAAATGGGGCCGCTTTAACAATAGTTGACATGTAAAATAAGCATTACTTTTAACATTAGAGTTCTTATTTTGCAAACGATATAATAGTGTTCATTTTCTTAGAGTTCTAGAGTTAAGTATGTGCGCGTTAGCCGTGCGAATTATTACTCACTATTAATGTCAGAGTTCCAAGGAGATGACGTAAACTCACACGTCACTTATAAGCGGCACTTCAAAGTGAAGAATCACGACGCAATTGAGGCGTCGCATTACAGGTGAAGATTCTGCAGAATCTAGGCACCACTTTCAGATTATCACTGGGGAGAAATCTGAAATTTAGCTGACTGTTGTCGGCCTCGATAACTGTCGTTGGAAACGGACACCCCAACGACGTTTAGCATTATCGGGTAGAGTCGTCCAGTGGGATGTGTCGTCGCATTACATTGAGTGTAGAACTCCGGATGTCAGAGACGATCACGGTGCTAGCCTTCTCAATAGCGGGATAGACTGCCAAACGAACTCAGACAGGGGGAAGAACAAATTTGGTCCCTCGTGTCGTTAACTGCATACAACCAGCGTCGCATACATCGGGTTTTTTCTTGGCAGTGAACTTTCCACTTTGCCAAAAATTATACTGAGTAATTTTGCCTCGTTACTCAATATATGGCATCAGACGGATGGAAAACGGATGGAAAGAGATTATTGCAGCTTTCCTTTATGAAATCTCTGTACATGAGATAATTCATACGTGAAGTTAGACTGGCTTCAGACGAATCGACGTTTTCAACATTGAGAATAAAGTCTTCATTTTGCCTCTTATATAGCTTTACTGAGGGTCTCCAGAACTTTCCAGAAGCTATGCCGTGTGACATGATTTTTGCCTTGGATATATAGTGGTAATCGTGATGCACGCTTTTCTGTGGTCAATTCTAATGCGCACTGGTCATTTCTCTCGTCAACAACATGTGACTGTAGTGCGCAGTTGTCCCAATTTATTTAATATACATATTCTTCATAAACTAATATATATATTCAATATGATAATTGACACACACTGCGTCACGAACGTCTGTCTACTAAAGAGATCTTAGGTGACCGTTACTGGAAGTTACATGCTACATACGAAAAATAACAAAACTCGGATTACTTCAATTAGTTTTGTTAGCGGTTTTTTAAAATGAAATAAAATATAATTTCGGTCCCTCATTTCCTGTGACAATATATATATATATATACAGAGAGAGAGAGAGAGAGAGAGAGAGAGAGAGAGAGTTAGATAGATAGGTCATAGATAGATAAATAGATAGATAGATAGATGGACGAACGAACGGAAAGACAGACAGACAGAGAGAGATTTAGAAGGAGAAAACATTCCCTTAAAAATATATATTGCAATATGTGTAGAATGGTTTTGCTGCCACTATATGTGGCAGATTTAACTGAAGTCTAGTTCATTTTGATAAACTGAACAATTATAGATATTCTGATTATTTTGTTGTGGCCAGAAATTTTTGGCCTATAAATAAGATGTGTGTGTGTGTGATTGTATGAAAAAGATGGAATCATGGGAAGCCTAGTTAATTCATCAATCTTGTACCTGACACCTGTATAAAATTACTATTTTTCAGTTGCTTCAATGCCAACAAGGTAGAAATAAGATGGAACCTAGGAGGTGAAAATAAGGAACCAAGGTTACACCAACAGTAAACCCAGTGTCCAAGCACTGCATCAGCAGCTATTGGCCCATACAGAGTCAGATTCCATTCTGCTCTATCTGATCCTGTAATCAATGACATTCAGGGACTTCTATTCGTCTAACTCTATTTGGATACTTGAAGTCTTCCGGGAGCTGCTACCTGTTGGGTTCTCAAAACCTGTAACTGTAACACCACAAATTGCTTGAGAGAATGTGTGTGTGTGTGTGTGTGTGTGTGTGTGTGTGTGTGTGTGTGTGCGCGTGTGTTTGTTTGTGTGTGTGTGTGCGTGTGTTTGTTTGTGTGTGTATGTGTGTGTGTGTGTGTGTGTTGTTGTTGTTGTTGTTGTTGTTGAACTTGTGATACTTTGACTGCAGCTATGTTGTTGCGCATGGATATGAACAGTATCACCGCCCCTTTTTGATCTGATGAGACAGGTAACATGACTTCACAAAGTGATCCGTATAAAATCAGGTGAATCATAAATTCAACTCTGTACGTTCTTCCAGGTATGTATATAATTATCATTCTTTTTTCAAATACTATTATTTTGATAAACAAACTCCACTAAATAGTCAAAGAACATTTGTACTCCTGACTGGTATGACTCTGTAATCTATTTAGCGCATCTGTTACTACAAACATTATTTTAACGATTCAGGAACTAATTTATCAGAACAGCCCTTCTTAGCAGAAGGCGTGTGAAGTTCTAACTAGACTGGATTATTTTCTTTGCAAATGCCTTGTGATTGTTACTTGTTTTAATTGTGTAAATAACCATAATTTTGTTTTCTTGATTTATTGCAATTAATAAAACTGTTATTATTATATTTCGTTTAACTTTCACTTCCGAATTTGTAATTATCAGGAAGGAGGTATACTGGCATAATGGGTGGAAGCATATGGTAGGACTTGCAGTAGTGTAGGTGTCTGGACGAGTAACACTCAGGAATGGATAGTTTCATTAAATGTGTCCCTGGGGAATGACTTAGTTTCTCCAACTGCAAATGACGAAGACCCTGTCAGTGAGTCAGATTAAATAGATCGAGAATTAAGGAACTATTGTTAATTCCATTTTTCACTATGTTTATTTGATTGTTGATTTAGTAATTTATTGTTACATTTGTTGGTCCTTTTACACCTATTAATAACCACATGTTGAAGCGATTGTGGGTGGATGGGGCTCACTAAATATAAATACAGAAGATGGATTTATCTACTACTACTCCTTTGGTAAGATGAACAAATTATGTACAGGGCTTATAGGATGGAACTGTTAGAATACTTTAAGGAGACTAGCAAGAGATACAGAGATACCACCAATATAAATGAGAGTCGACCAACACGTTTTTGCAGTCAGCTATTAAAATACAACATATATAACAAGGTGTTTAGAGCTTGGTGATGTGAAAATTGACAGTGGGAAAGATGTTAGGGACTACTTCATAATAAACAAACCTCAGACTCAGTGTCCACCAGCACTTTTAGTGTATGCTAAGGGCAAAAGACCAAAGAATGTGAAAGCATGGTTAGAGGAGCTGACAGGTAAGAAGAAATATATGAAAAACATATTAATCTGAAGGCTAGGCATAAGTTTGACACCTAAACGACAGATTGACAAGCCATCTAATAAAAACCTAACATGGGATTATCTCACACACCTAACCCATTTAGTAAGATAAAAGACACGGTACCCACTCCTTACCCCAATGGATAAAAACTAACATGAGTAGCGACCCAGATAAAGAAGATGTTAATAATGAACCAGCGATGTGTTTCAACAGTGGCAAATCAGGCTATATCAAATATCAATGCCCAGGTAATATTAATGTGATAGAACCTATTGGTGCACCACTTTTTGGCATGAATATTAATGGACATTGTGTCCCAGTCCTTTGTGACACTAGTAGCAGAGTAGGATTGGTAGTATACACAATGGGTGTAAAAGAAGATGAGTACCCTGGGGGTGGTGGTGGTGGTGGTCAAACAATCAATCTAGCCAATAGTGCAAGGATAAAGTATCCATTGTCATGGTATATATGTCTAGTAAATTGTGTTGTGAGTGTTATCATGGGATGTAAATGTGTCCTCATGGTGAAGACGCCCATATCCACTTGACAATATGTGCATACTCACATGCAGGCAAGCTGCAACACAGGAAGGGACATTTGTGAAGATATGAAGATATGCAAGGTGAACGACGCGCACGCACACACACACACACACACACACACACACACACACACACACACACACACACACACACACACACACACACACACACACACGCTAGCACAAACGCACAAGAATACAAATACAAGCATGCAAGCACAAACACTGTTCAATCTGTACTGTGTATTCTTCAACTGTTCAATACACAATGTGTGCTGCACAATTGTTCAATCTGTACTGTGTATTTATTCCTCAACTGTTCAATACATAATGTGTGCTGCACAATTGTTCAATCTGTACTGTGTATTCCTCAGCTGTTCAATACATAATGTGTGCTGCACAATTGTTCAGTCTATACTGTGTATTCCTCAACTGTTCAATACATAATGTGTGATGCACAATTGTTCAATCTGTACTGTTTTGCACAACTGTTCAACCATTACTGTGTACAGATTAACTGTTCAGAAGTGTAATTAAAATTAAATAAGGAAATAAAATAAAATACAGGTTAAAAGTTGAAATCATGTGACAATAAAGAATTATCGCTGGCTATCTTAGACGGCAAAAGACTACAAGATAGTTCTGCATTACGGTTTGACGCTGAAGAGACCTGAAGAAAACTAGCGGCTGATTGTCACTGCCTAATTAACTGGAGAGGCAACAAATGCTCCAAACTAAAAATCTACTTGATAAGCCTGACAGATGTGCGGACTCTTGTGCGAATGCTGGAAGAGTTGATCTTGAATCGTGCGTGCACGAGTCTCTCAGTGGCCCTCGAAGTACCAGACAAAGAGCAACTTAAGGAGTGGGCGAGCAGAATGTGCAATTTCCAGGAGTCGTTCTCTGGTAATGCTTTACACAAGCGCCCTGCTCGTAATTCTGCCACAGTCTGGCACCGTTGACACTCGTGGCATGCGCAGCGAGTCTTGTAGCCGGGTAAACGCTTTTACGTGCCAGAACTGACTGGAGGCAGGACTTGTGAGATCTTGTTCCAGTTGCTGCCAGCATGCATATCTAATGAAAATGGACAGCAAGCGAGTTCAAGCCTCAACACTAAATCTCTCTCGCCTTCTCAGTTGTAGTGACCATTACAAAGTGGACAGCAAGTGGGCGCTAAATTTCAACAATACGTATTTCTCGTTTTTGGATTTTAGTGGCCATGACAAAGTGGACAGCAAGTGAACTCCAAGACTTAAACACTAAATATGTCTTATTTTCCTGCGAGTTCTGAACATGAACAGTCTGTTCTTGTGGATTGTATTGACCATTTCATTATAGATTCTTCTGCATGGCTAGTATTTGAACATCACGGCGTGGACATCTAACATTGCTCAGTGTGTCTGGTTTGAGAGTAACATTTTCTTATAGAAGCAGAAAAGTGCATGTTTGCTTCATTGTATTTAATTCATAATTTGTACTATTGAGCGTCTCCCATTACAAAGAAAGAATATAATCATTATCAGCAAATATTATTATAATCATTATCAGTAAATATTATCATAGTTGACTGTCAATCACAATAATTTTATATCTATCGATAGTTGTTTCATTATATAATCACCGCTGTATGCCATTTACAATAAATTTATATTCAGAAATTCATTACTGAATGTCATTTGCAATAAATTTGTTTTCGGAAATTCATTATTGAATGTCATTTACAAAGTAATTTGTATTCCGAAATTCATTATTGTATGTAATGTACAACAAATTTGTATTCCGAAATTCATTACCGAATGTTATATGCAATAAATTTGTATTCAGAACATCAATAGTGAATGTCATTTAGTAATATTTGTATTCAGAACACCAATACTGAATGTCATTTACTACTAATTTGCATTCAAAGTTTCACTGCTGAATGTTCGTGCTGTCAGTGTTGCATGACAGGAACACTGCGGAATATCATTCGCAACTCATGTCTGCATTCGACGAAACAGTTTCATGACACAATCTCTAACCGAATGTCTAATAGCACATGTCGATAGCAACTACAAACTTTCATTCCAGAATGAGTGCTCAGTGTCGTACGCAACACACATGATCATGTTCAATGACGGTCTTTCATGATAGAATATGTCACAACACACATATTCATGTTCAATGACGGTCATTCATGATAGAATACGTCACAACACACATGTTCATGTTCAATGACGGTCTTTCATGATAGAATACGTCACAACACACATGCTCATGTTCAATGATGGTCTTTCATGATAGAATACGTCACAACACACATGTTCATGTTCAATGATGGTCCTTCATGATAGAATACGTCACAGCACACATGTTCATGTTCAATGATGGTCCTTCATGACAGAATACATCACAACACACATGTTCATGTTCAATGATGGTCCTTCATGACAGAATACATCACAACACACATGTTCATGTTCAATGATGGTCCTTCATGACAGAATACATCACAACACACATGTTCATGTTCAATGATGGTCCTTCATGATAGAATACATCACAACACAGTGTTTATAAGAAATGCAGAAGCACGTTACGAATTTACTAGATTTCTGTTGTAATCGCTCAAACATGCAACACCTAATTCAAGTAGATGTAAACACTACAAGATGAAACATCTAATTCAAATAGATGATTGTTGTAATCGCCACAACATAAAACATCTAACTCTAGTAGATGTATGTTGTAAATGCCACAACATAAAACGTCTAATTCAAGTAGATGTCTGTTGTAAGGCCACAACATAAAAAATCTAATTCAAGTTGATGTCTGTTATAAGCGCCACAGATTTAATTTTGATGTGTGCCTGTCTCTTTGGGATATAATTTGCTATTTCTTTCTCAGTCGATGTACACTGTACCTCAGTAGGGAAAATATAGCGAATATAATTATAAATTAAAATTAGCTAGAATTTATTTGTTTACTTGTTTGGTTAATTATTCTGGCATTTTTATGTTTTGTTGTGCTGTATTTTGTAAGATGTCTGTGTTTAGTTGAAAACATACATGGTAATGTTAGAATTATGCACACATTGGACATACTGCTTTTCTTAAAACATAAATGCATATATAAAAACACTGTTTTAGAGGTGTATGTTTTTAACAGGACTCCAATAAAGGAAAACTAATAAACACATCATTGAAATTCATTTAATGTATTGATTTCTTCAAATGTCTTTTCTTAAGCTATATGTCCAAAGCATAATTCATGCAACATAAAGGAACATCCATGCAACTTAAAGGAACACAGGTTTTCAGCTATGACCAGTATTTCATTGCTATGACAGGGAGATTTTAAAATAATCTTTTATTTTTAACTCAGACAAATATTGTTTATATTGTCTTATAAATAAATTAGGATAATAAATTGACTGTTGCTCGAGATGCTATTTTGTGCAGTTTAGCGAGAAATAAACAAACCGAATTCGTTGATTTACATTAATTGTCTAAGACAGGGACCATTATTCTATGTGGACACATCTTTGCTTCAGTATTTTCTCCCTTTTCGTCACAGATTTCTGTTTTATCATCCAATGCTGAACTTAGGGTAAATAGATTTTTTTTTTAATCTGAAAAACTTACGTAGTGATGGAATATAATGTTAGAGTTGTTAGAATAGTGGATGATGTCAAGTTTAAAATAAAAATGTTCCAAAACTACGTACAAACTACTTCGTCTTGTGTTCAAACGGAAATGTTAAGTTTTGCTTAAAAATGTATAAATTTCTGCAATTTCTATGAAATGGATTGATAGACGCAAATAAGGTATTTAATGTTATGAAGTACAAGACTTTAGCAAGAACATTGTTGAATTCTACAGTAAATAAACATCTATTAATGTTCTCCTGTGATAAATAAGCCCTTCACTAGTAAAGTTTCTAAAATACACGTCTTTCAGTCAGCAAAGGCAATTTGGGGTAAAGCAGTCTTACCTCCACAAAACACGTCAATAAATAGACACGTGCAAATAAAGGGAACAAGTCCTCAGGCCGCAATATAAAGCGCTCCTGTGCAGCTCTCTAAATCATGGCTATTAGTTGTTCCGTGCAGTTGCATCATAGCTATAAGTTGTCCCGTGTAGTTCATAGCTATAAGTTGTCCCGTGTAGTTCATAGCTATAAGTTGTCCCGTGTAGCTCATAGCTATAAGATGTCCCGTGTAGTTCATAGCTATAAGTTGTCCCGTGTAGTTCATAGCCATAAATTGTTTCGTGCAGCTCTGCAAGGTGACATTTGTCCATATGCAGTTTTCTCAATCCTGTCTATACGTTGTCCCGTGCAGCCCTCTAAATCATGGCTTTTAAGTTGTCCCGTGCAGCCCTCTAAATCATGGCTTTTAAGTTGTATAGTGCAATTCTCTGAACAATGATTATAATTATAAGTTGTTCCGTTTGCACCGCCAATTTCTAGAAAATCCATCTAACATCAACTTTGGTGATTGATATCCCGCTTCTTGAAAAATTGATTTTCTTTTCTTTTCATTTAAAAAAAAAATGTTCTCGTCCTTCTCGGTTTCTTGAAAAGTTATGTTGATTTTCTTTTCTTTTCATTTTTTAAAAATGTTCTCCTTCTCGGTCTCTGGTAACACATTGTAACTTTGGCATCGTTTCATGATGAAACCATTTGAAGAGCCTGTGTACACCCGCCGTCACTTGCAAAAGACACCGTTATAAAGCACATTTCCATGGCATCCTTTCAGTCTTCTTTCATCTTTGCCTGTCTAAAGCCGACTTCTGTCAACTCAAAGCACAGTCATTAACAAAGCTGTATATTTCTCTCCTACGCCCAACCTTGCATGCTGTCAGGAGGGTTTCACTACTTCAAACAAGATGCTGTGCAGCATCGGTGATGCTGGAAGTGTTGTAAAGAAGTGATGTTTATGATTTAGCGTTCGTCTTAATGAGATCTGGCTCCGTCAGGCGGCGCGCAAGGCAACTTCTGCTGGAGCGCCTGGAATCTTGATGTCACATTAAATTAAAGCGATTACAAAACAAAATAAATGACAGTTACATTTTACGAATACGATAATTTATTTTCTATTTTAGTATATATGAGAGTGCAGGCATGGGAGAGGAAGGGTGTGCGTGTGTGTGTGTGAATGTGTGTGTTTAGGTGAAATGATGGGGCTGGGGTGGGGTGCACTTCTAATTTTACAGTAAATACCTCAAAAGTCTTCACTTAAAGTGGATGAGAACAATAAGTTAAAATAAACAGTACTTTATGGAATCGACAATGCGGCGAAAATTAGATAGGAATGAATGTGGCTAATTGCTTAACAATAAATCGTTTTTATCTATAATCGCTTTAATCGTTGTCTTGTTTTAGAAAACTACGAAGGAAACATCACGACAGAGAATAAAACAATATAGGCTTGAAAGAAAGAAAGAAAGAAAGAAAGAAAGAAAGAAAGAAAGAAAAAAAAACCGCTAGTTAAATGATTCTTTACATTTCGCTTCTAAGTGCAGGAACAGTGCGATCAACAGGTCATTGCTAGTGCAAACTACACATAAAAAAAAGAATTCACAAACTTAGTATCAAAATGACTGTATATTTAAGATCAGATTTTAAAAAGCCTCGACTTATTTTTAGTGGTGTCAACGTGCTAATACCAGGGTAGTAAAATTGTGGACCGGGTACCCTTGGCCGTTGGCACAGAAATGGATAATGTAGAGTGGGATGCAAGGGAAACCGACAGAGGCAAGCCAATCACGTGATAGATCAGAGAACGGACACTGGTTGTATCGATTTAGTACACTCCCCTCCCCACTCCAGTCACATTCACAGTCACAGTCACAGTCACAGTCACATTCACATCTCGTTCTTTGATGGCGGCCTGCTAAATCGTGCCGGCCGTGCCAGCCGATGTACCTAGATCTAATTATGGACGACATGGATAGATGTACCTAGATCTAATTATGGACGACATGGATAGATGTACCTAGATCTAATTATGGACGACATGGATCACCGTAGCTCGCGCCGTTTCCTGTGCTCGTTAACACGTGTAGCATGTTAATAAGACTTCAATAAACAAACTTGTCAGGATTTTAACGTCAATAAATTAAATAATAGCATTGTAATATTTTTACTATGGGTAAGACATCGTCTTCACGCCCAAGCGATTGGATAGTGACATGGCGAAATGCAATCTGTGAGATTAAATTATGTCGGCGAAGGGTGATTGAACTTGATGCACTATTTTTAAATATTGTTATTGTTGACATTTTGTTTAGTTTTAGTTTAGTTTATGTAATGATTGATCATATTAAAATTAAAGTTTGTGTTGTACATATAAAGATCATAATTAATAGTAAGTCACTAGATGCATACCATTGGCTATTGTGAGAAATATAGCACATGCTTTGTTTAGAGATCACCTGTTGCGATGGAGATTATGCTACTTTTCATCGGGTACCTGAGTACCCGTTCAAAATGTGGACGGGTACCCGGGCAGCATTTTAAAAAAAAATTACAGCCCTACTTATTTTTAAAGACATTTATAAGCGCAAATTCTAATTTTAGAAATAGTTATTTACTTTTGTTTCTAATAGGTGTAAAACGAGACAGTCTACTGCACTTTACAAACTCTCATCAGATTGTATTCCCGTTCACGTACTACAGCCTATCACACCAAATTATTCACGAACTACAGCCTATCACACCAAATTATTCACGTACTACAGCCTATCACACCAAATTATTCACGAACTACAGCCTATCACACCAAATTATTCACGAACTACAGCCTATCACACCAAATTATTCACGAACTAGACTGTCACATCAAATTAATTTCTTATTCACGAACTACAGACTGTCACATCAAACTAATTTCTTATTCACGAACTAGACTGTCACATCAAACTAATTTCTTATTCACGAACTAGACTGTCACATCAAACTAATTTCTTATTCACGAACTACAGACTGTCACACCAAACTAATTTCTTATTCACGAACTACAGACTGTCACACCAAACTAATTTCTTATTTACGAACTACAGACTGTCACACTAAACTATGTTCTAAGTAACATAGTCTGTCACAATTTTTGCATTGTCACATATTTTTACGTAAATGCAGGTTTACGAATGTCAAAAAATATTACATCCAAGCACACACTTGATGACCTATCACACAATGCACAAAATCCTTTCAATATATAAAGGAAATAAGGGAAAGAGCGAAAATATTTCTCACAAAATAAGTCAGTACAATCACAAGAACAGTATAGTTACATTTTTTTTTTAATTTAAAATGTGCCCAGTACAGTTACAGGACTTTTAAAATTTAAAATGTGTCCCAGTACAGAAAGTTTTCAGTGTATGTCCTTGGACACTGTCACAAGTCTGATAAAAATGTTCGACCTGATGACCCACTTAGCTTGTTTACTTCAAATTTGAATTTTTGAAACCCTTGACTCCTTTGTTCAAAGCTTCCTTTTTCGAAGTGCTTCTAGAACAGGTCAAGATGTTATGTAACTTTAGGACCATTGTCCGGTTCTCGAACCAACCACATGCTTCGCGAACAGTCACGTGATACGCAATATGCTTTTCTATATATGTGCCTACACGCCTCCGCTCCGTCACTGGGAGAAACACATTAGCTAGGCCCATTCAGCTAACTCCGGTCACGAGGGGCAAGCCGACAAGCCGTTGAGAATCAAGACACCATTCGACTTCTCATAAAAAGGTATCATTTTATTTAATAGTATTTTGCCTATGTTGTTTAAGTATGTATTTATGCTATGTATTATATTTCCATAACACTTGAGCATGGTCCAGAGAAATGGCTGAGAAAAACCTATAAGTTACGGAATATAAATTGATTGTAACTCCTTTTCCATTTTGTACTTTAATTTATATTGTTTCAATTCATTAAGAGTCAGAATGCCTGTACTCGATATGAATTCTTCATGTAATTCAATTATTGCGTGTAATTTTAATTGTAAATTGTGAAGCGCTCTGTTAGTTGAAATTACCCTTTGTATGAACATTAATTTAACGTTGTATCTATTTTATTGCTTCATACGTCATGCTGTTAAATGAAAACATGCGTGAGACGATTACATTTTTCTAAATCTAATTGTAAAACGACACGAGGTCGAAACTCTTACTCAGCGCATTTTTATCTGGGACATGCTTTAGTAGGAAGTGTTCAATCGAAAGTATATTAGAGCCATTGTTCCCCAGATCGGTTCCTATCGTCCATGCCTTACCTCGTCTTGCTTTGGTTCTGCTGGTGAACTCTACATTGAGGGTCCATGTCGTTAAAGTTCAAGTTCCCTAGCTACATGAAAAAAGGAGCGTCTTTCCTTAGGCACCACGTGCGTCGCTAGAGCGGGACTGTGAAATAGACTGACTGACCAAACAAAGAGACCAGGCTGATACAAGCAATCCAGCTGAGTACAAACTCAGAGTACAAATGTTAAATGAACAGTTGTTGGCAATTTAAGTTGTGACAAGAATCGAACACATGCGCGTAGAGATAGAGTAGTAGACTATTCGCGTTCGTATTTGATTATTGTTAATTTGTTAAACTTTATTAAATCTTATTTTTCTTGTTAATACCTCTTAGTAGTTAATTTATATGCATGATAGACCAATAGATTCTTAGATTGAAATGGGGGCGAATGAGCAGGATGTTGAAATGAATGCATATTAATTTAGAGGGATTTAACGGTTTTCAATCTAGCTAAAAGTTCGCAATTTATTAGTTTGTAAATTTGTCGTCTGACTACAAGACACACTTTTAACCAGTCAAATAGTAAATTGAGCAACCAGTCTGCATAGGATATGAGAGAAAGAATTAATTATATTTAAAGTCTTTTAATTATTCTAAGCAGGGTCTTTAAATAAATACTGGAAACGTAACAGACACTTTCACTTTCTGCGATGTTTATTCAATGCATATTATTTTCAAATTGTTTTCTCCACACACAAGAAAACTATCTGTTCATGCACCACACACTTTCTTTTGGAAAATGCAAAGTTTTGCCAAATGAACAATCTATTGTACATTTCAATTTGCATTCGATACACTGTAAAATTTATCGCGTGAAGTCTGTTGAATAGTAATGTCATTTGCCACAAGCTCGTGACTTGACTATGCATTTTGTTACATAGCAGTTTATTTTAAAAGAAATTATCGTCTACACATTCTATTATACAATAAGTCTTTTGCTACATACATAATCACTTGAATGTGTATTTTTTTTGGGGGGTGGTGGTGGTGGGAATTTATTGAAAACGTTTGTCATCTACACAGTTTATGGAAGAGGATGTCTTATTTTAAATGTGCAATCTATTCAACAATTCATAGGATGTCTTATTTTGTACAATCTATTCAACAATTCATAGGGTGTCTTATTTTGTACAATCTATTCAACAATTCATAGGGTGTCTTATTTTAAATGTACAATATATTCAACAATTCATAGGATGTCTTATTTTAAATGTACAATCTATTCAACAATTCATAGGATGCATTTTTTAAAATGTACAATCTATTCAACAATTCATAGGATGTCTTATTTTAAATGTACAATCTATTCAACAATTCATATGATGTCTTATTTTAAATATACAATCTATTCAACAATTCATAGGATGTCTTATTTTGTACAATCTATTCAACAATTCATAGGATGTCTTATTTTAAATGTACAATCTATTCAACAATTCACATTTTCAAATGTACACTCTATTCAACAATTCATAGGATGTCTTATTTTGTACAATCTATCGAATATGTCATATGCTGCTTTATTTTAAATGTACAGTCTGTTGACTATGTCGCAGACTGTCTTATTTTAAATGTACATTCTATTGAATATGTCATAGGTTATTTTAAATGTATAATAGGTTGAATGTCATCAGCCAATTGCATAACTGAAAGGAATCTGCTTTACCATAAAGCGCCAGAGTAAATGCAATCTCTTACTTCTGTACCATGATCTTATAATCGGGTACTCTATCTGTTGATAGTGTGTATGTATGTATGTGTTTGAAGATATATGTGTGTGTGCGAGTGTGTCTCTGAGCAAATATAAGAACGTGACCGCGGAGGAGCGCAAAAGACATAAATTTCCACCCACACCCACATTCCCAAACTATTTTTACCAGTTTGTGTCTTCCTTGGTCGCTCCCGCTAAAGACCTAACTTTTGTCCAGGGGAAATAAATAGGACTTTCCTGTGACACGGATTCATTTTTCAGCCATAACTTCGGCCATTGATTTCAACTCGCGTTGTCGCCTGCCAGAGTTCTTCCTGGACTAATGCAGGAAGCGTTTGGATCGTGCGTTCTTTACATTTGGTTTTTACATTTAGTACCTGGTAATGTTTCCGCAACAGACCAGTCTTAGAAAACAGAATCCGAAACTTACATATCACAGATTTTTTTAAAGGAAATATGATGAAAAATGTTTTATTACTGTAGGAAGATAGAAACTTCCAAATATAGCAATTGTCATTTGGTTGCGCCACCCGCATGTGGAAAGTTGTAAGAAATGCAAAGATAATATGCCAGAATGTAAGAATTGTTCCAGAATGTAAGAAGAATTGTTCCAGATTGTAAGAGGCACAAATATACCACATTATAAGAAATATTCCAAACTGTAATAATTTCAAGGCTGTCAGATTGTAAGAAGCACAAATATGCCTACTGTAAGCAGCACACATTTGTCACACTCTAAAAAATATTAATATGTCGCAATGAAAGCAGCAGCAACATATCACAATGCAAGCAGTACAAGTATGTCACAATGTAATATGTATAAATATGTCACACTACAAGGTGTACAACTATATCATACTATAAAATGTACTAATATGTGAAATGATTTGAAGTACAAATATGTCATATTGTAAAAAGCAAGCTTTATCAGTCTTAAAGGAGTACACATGATATATATATAAGAAGCACAGAAAAGCCGTCTATAAGGAGTACAGATGACCTTTAAATAAGAAAAACAAATAAACTATATCTATAAGGAGTACAAATGACCTATAAATAAGAAAAACAAATAAACTATATATATAAGGAGTACAGATCAACTATAAATAAAGAAAACAAATAAACTATATATATATATAAGGAGTACAGATGATCTATAAATAAGGAAAACAAATAAACTATATCTTTAAGGAGTACAAATGACCTATAAATAAGAAAAACAAATAAACTGTATCTATAAGGAGTACAGACGACCTATAAATAAGGAAAACAAATAAACTGTATCTATAAGGAGTACAAATGACCTATAAATAGAAAAACAAATAAACTATATCTAAAGGAGTACAGATGACCTATAAATAAGGAAAACAAATAAACTATATCTATAAGGAGTACACATGACCTATAAATAAGGAAAACAAATAAACTGTATCTATAAGGAGTACAAATGAGGAAATCAAATAAACTATATATATATATATATATATATATATATAAGGAGCACCAATAAACTATTTTATGAAGAACACAAATGTACTAGACTGAAGAAAAACAAGTAATGTCTATAACGAACACAAATAAGTTCGAATTAAAAATCACAAACAAACAAGATCGTAAGAAGCACTGAAAAGTCAGTTTGTAAGAATTACACAATGTTAACCTCATACCTAGTTAAATGGAAAAAGTTTACAGAATTCAGGTTTTCTATTTGTTAATGCCATGATTGTGCATTAAAGCTAAGAGCATATTCTAATCTTATTTATAATTTATATCATTGCTGTAATTAATTAAATCAAATCGCTATGAAACAACACTTTGAAAATAACGAATGGCCCTTGGACAATATCTATTTTCAATATTTATTGAACTTATGCCAACTTCTCACATCGTTCTTCATTTGCTTCTGTTATGGCTCAAGTGTTATGTGTAAAACTAAATTATGTATTCCAAACATGTATACTATCTATCTATATATCTGTTATGGCTCAAGTGTTATGTGTAAAACTAAAGTATGTATTCCAAACATGTATTCACTTCTATCTATATATCTGTCTATCTACCTGTCTATCTATCTATCTATCTATCTATCTATCTATCTATCTATCTATCTATCTATCTATCTATCTATCTATCTGTCTGTCTGTCTATCTGAATTCAATTGCTACTGATATAAAAGCATTAACTCGATTTTTATTTTGTTCTAATATTTGTTGTCTATCAGAAAGTTTCTTAACATGCCAGATTCCTTACAGAAAGAAAAGTCTGACCAATGTTTAAAACTTTGAAGTCGTCCTTTACCCAGTAGTGCACGTTTGTTGACATATACCACTAAGTGTATGTAATTATCATATCTCTTTGGTTAATCCTTTGGGAGCACAAAAATAAATGCTATCAAATAATTTCTCTTTAGAGATGCCATAACGAAAAGTATTTAATATGACTTTTGAAAATATTAACAATATCTATGTGTAATCTACGTTTATATTCCAAAGTTGCTCAACAATGTAATAATTAAGATTTCTATTATTAATCGTGTCCCAAAATCTTATCGAGGACGGGAAATGAAGATATCCGAACATACCTAATATCAGGACGAACGATTCTAACATCTCCATCAATAGACATGCTCAATCCTTTGAAAGACTGCACTGCTATTGTGCAGAATACACCGCAATTCGCGATCTTATCACATCACTGAGTCAACGAACAGAAGTCACATCGATGATGTAGAAACATCACACACTAATCTGCACTTCTGCTTGGCAGGGGTATTTATTTTCGGTCCTGTTATTCGACGAATACCAGTAAGACAAGGGCGAATTGTGTTCATTATTTGATAGCACACTAAGTATGTAGTTAGAACTTCGAGATTCCTTTCTATACTGTGATGTGTACTTCTGCTTTTTTTTTATATATTATAGTAAGTTGTAAAGTTACATAATCATAGTCAACTTTAGATCTCGTTTCTTGGAATTACATAACAATTCAGTAGTAGTTGTTGTTGCAGCAGTATCACATCAGGATAGTTTACTTCATTATTATTATCGTTATCATTATTACATATTATTAATCTAACTTACTAGTTCCTGTAGTATATCGAACGTGACCAGACAGTCATTGATAAGTTAATATATATGTGTGTATGCGTGCGTGCGTGCGTGCGTGCGTGCGTGTGTGTGTGTGTGTGTGTGTGTGTGTGTGTGTTTGAATTGAAATTTGAAATTTGATAAATATTTCATCTGAACAAAAAATCATTCTGTGTTCAACACAAAAGTAGAAAAGCCATAAACGCTTTGGAACAAGCATGCATGATACCAGTGCAATAAATGACAACTACAAAAATACTACAACACATGGCTACGCAGCTTTCATCTTCGCCGTCCTTGTAGCTCGTCAAGTCGGTCTGTATGGAGTGAATTATTTATTGGGCCCTTAAAGGCACGTCATCGCCTGATTCCATTGTCAGAGGCAAGGGATGAGAGGGGGTGAAAACGCATTCAAAAACCATTAGAAGAGACACCGGGCACTCATTTTCTTGATTTATGGAAACGGTTTTTATTCCACCCCCTCTCTTTGCTCTTACAAACCTGCTCTATCTTCCTTGTCCAAGATCTTTCGTCCACAATTCCTTTCTGGTTTTGCTGGGTGGCAGACCCGAGTATGCCTGTGGGCAGTTTTAATTTGGAGACAGTTTTCACTTTTACCTTTATTGGATACGTGTGGAAAGAGAGACGTGATCTAAGATATTAAGCACAGGATGTGTATTTTTCAATATGACGTCAGCCAAGATGCCTAGGAACAAAATGTGGGCGATAATTGCTTGTTTGTGATTAATATGTTAACGTACTTAGAAATTTTGCGCAGTCTTTGAACTTTATGACTCCGGAATTGTAACATGAAAAAGAATGAAAATGCATCTTTAGTGAAATGAGACAAATACCTACTCACTAATAATGGACATAAATACACAGAGGTAAATAAGCGAACGTGTCTTAATATTGTTTATTGATGCTGTTGCTGGTGACAATGGTGATGGTGATGATGTTGATGAGTCAAATAAAAAAGCCAAATATTTTTAGATAATATTTGGTGAACTCAATTTTTTGTTTAACACTACTGTCATTTAAACAGAACTGATTAAGTCATATTATTTATGGTTTGTATATAAATATCATCAGAAAGTTTCGTAATAGTCATAACTGATACATTCCGTACAGTCGTCGTCATTCAGGAGATGAAGTTGTCACCGTAAGTGGGAATTAAAATCTGTGCAATTAATGCACCATTGTCGCTGTCAAGTAATAAAGTATGCCTACATCTCATAGCATGCATCGTTTATACACCAGCATCGCAGCATGCATCGTTTATACAGAAGCATCGCAGCATACATCGTTTATACAGAAGCATCGCAGCATACATCGTTCTGAAAATGCACAAGGTATACGGGAGTGTGTGTGTATTGTTTAAGTCAAGTATGGCCTTGACCGTAATGATTAAACGCTTCCAAGACATGCTTCTGTGGCACGTGAGTGTTTTTCAAAACAGAGTTGTCAGCACCCTTACAAATGACATTTCACATATCTTGTCATGGATTAGGAGTTTATCGCGTTGTTTGATTGGAGTAAACTTTGTATATGGAGCACGAGTTATAAACGTACTTGTATTCACAAAAGTGTGATGAATTGGATGTAGTTTTGCAAATGGATCACTTTGTTTGGACATTTTGTTTCGGGGAACACACAAGACTATGAGGGTTTGCAGACAATGTATTAACGAATATTTTTTCCTTTCTTTTTTAAATTAAATTTTAAAATGCTCTGAAGTAAACAGATCACTCATAGCAAAGTGCGTATTGCTTTTTAATAACTTTTTCATCTCTCTGGAACATAAATGAAGCGATATGTGGCGGTCACAATAGTTTTGATCATGTTTTATCTCTATGGATTATAAATGCAGCAATGTGTGACGTCAATTATAACTTTTGAACACGTTTTAACTCTGTGGAATATAAATGGGACGACGCTTGACGTCACTTATAATTGGAACAGCAGTGATCGCTGTTGGTAGCAGCCACTCTATGTGCAGTAACTAGGTGTGATTGACAAGGGCTACATCAAAAGGTAAAAAAAGACCGTTACCTTCAGTTTGTTTGTTCATCTAACTTTTCCTTCTTTCTCTCTGTCCTCGCTCATTTTTTATTCTCTCTCTCTCTCTCTCTCTCTCTCTCTCTCTCTCTCTCTCTCTCTCTCTCTCTCTCTCTCTCTCTCTCGTTTCCTGAAATGATATATGTCATGCATCATTAAACCCACTGACTTTTAGCGAAGGCGCACATATATGGTTTCTGCTCTCACTTGTCATTTTCATTTCTTTTGTACTAGCTTTGAGTGGCAAGACAAACAACTCCAAGTTTCCCACATACACAAAAAAAGAAATCTGAACAAAAGGTAGGCAAAGTAAGGAAAGATAAATGGTCCAGAGAGAGGGGAAGGAGTGAAATGAACACTGAAAAAAAGAAAAACGACACGAGAGTGGAGGAGTTGGTTTTCCTTTGACTCTAGACGTTTGTTGGATTATTTAGTTAGTGTTACACAGGTCAACGGCTGTTGGCAAACGTTCGATTCTTTACGCCATTGAGAAGACATATAATGACTAAATACTTTATACTTCTCAACGACTGTAACAGAACACTTATTTCAGTGAAATAAAAGGTTATATTTTTCTGCGAGAATCGAGAATAGGTAGAAAAGTCAAATAACGGATTGTCCGTCTTTGAAAGTAAAGTATAGTATATGAAATCTGGGTCAGTGACTTCACAGTGAAAACTATTCAGTCTTGCACACATACATACACCGAAATGTAACGCACTTCTCTTGAGTTATGTGAGTTTAAGACTTGCAGAAAAGTAACGCATGTATCTTGAGTTATGTGAGTTTAAGTCTTGCACACATTTAACGCATGTCTCTGGAGTTATGTGAGATTCAGTCGTACCATATTCTGCACCGGAGTAAACTGTAGAAAAACTAGTACGTCATAAGTAAAGTATGACATAAGCTACTGAAATGCGATTTATTGTTAATGACATAATTATGTGTCATTTACTTTTTAAAATATTTTATTTTTTAATTCTAGATGTATATGTGATCGCGCGCATTATGCTGCAAATTGTGAATGTAATATAATCTATCATATCTAAGGTACAACAGTGTACAATAAGAAAACATTCTTGTCATTATCAGTCTTTCATACTCGGTAAAACAACAAACACACACACACAAACACACACACACACACACACACACACACATACACACACATACACACACATACACACACACAAACACACACACACATACACACATACACACACACATACACACACATACACACACATACACACACACAAACACACACACATACACACAAACACACACACACACATACACACATACACACACATACACACATACACACACAAACACACACACATACACACATACACACACACACATGCACACACACACATACACACACACACACACACACACACACACAGGTACACGCACACACATTCGTTGGACCTGACTGCTAAAGCAGCAAATCACTAACGAAATATGTGTTTCCTCTATAAAATTCCAATCAGAAAAATATTGAGTTTTCTAATTCTAATTTGCGCATCCTGTTATCCTAGTGGTTTAAAAGAAATGAAAACAATGTTCTCTCTATAATGTTTTTATTCACTTTATAAACCACTGTTATCCGTTAAAATTATGATACAAATTCATAAATCCATCCCTGCTCTACATGTGGAATTGAAACGAAGAAATTATGATAATTAAAGTGACATTTAATAACCTAGTTACTTTTCTGATAATGTATAAATATGATAATTAAAGTGACATTTAATGACCTAGTTACTTTTCTGATAATGTATAAATATGATAATTAAATTGACATTTAATGACCTAGTTACTTACTTTATAATGTATAAATATGATAATTAAAGTGACATTTAATAAACTAGTTACTTACCTGATAATGTTTAAATACATTTCACGATTTAGTAGAAAGATCGTTGTTTACAAACGTACACATAAAACGAACAGAGAGTAAAAATGCCTCAATATTCAAGCGCCTATGAAATATATGTCTGTTAGAAATATACTATTTGGTAAATTTACTGTATTTTTCACGTGTGTATATATATGTTTGTGTGTGTGCGTGTGCGTGCGTGTGTGTGTATGTGTGTGTGTGTGTGTGTGTGTGTGTTATAATATACCTTCAAATATCTAGTACGCTCAAAGGAGATTAGCCAATTAATTCCAAAATAAAACAAACGGTTAAGCCTTATAGGTTAATATGTCCAAAAACAGAATGACAGATGGCGGAAGGAAGAGAAAGATATAATAGATGAAGAAACTGGAGATAAAGAGGAAGGAGAGAAAGAAGAGGCAGGGAGAGAGTGTGGAAGGTGAAACAAAGCAGTAAGACTTGCCTTCTACTATTGAATATGTAATAATTCTTTATTAGGTGGCCATTCTATTAATTTTTACAGAAGCAAAATGCCTTTCATAGACCGTAGTAGTATGATTCCAACAGTAGAAATAGTATTATTCGCAAACAAGCTATGAAACAAGGAAACAGACATACGATACAAATGAAGTAATCATCTTTCTTCGTCCTCTACAAATGATTCTTTTCTGTTATCGATCACCTTTTGTCGTTGTCTACACAGTATCATTTCTGTTGTCTTCTCTATTTTGCGCAATTACGTGAACGGTTTATGATAGGATTATCGGGCAAAAATCCCTTTTTAGAAATCGCCGTTTTTCCTGAACTGGCATCTCGAAGCGATTTAGAATACATTTTTCTGAGAGTGGGGTTTGGTGGAGGTGGAGGGGCGGTATCAGTAGATCGATATCTTCCCAAAGACAGCGACCACGCGAGCGTCTGATGGGATATTAGATGCTTAAGCCTTCGTTTCTTGTAAGCGTTTTTTGATGGCAGCCAGTCCAAGCAGGCGGCTGAGGTGATGAACGACTTTTGCAGAGAAGAGAGAAAGAGAGGGTAAGAAGGAAAGAGAATGGAGAGAGAGAAAGGGAGAGGTGAGAAGGATGAGGGAAAGAAAAGGAATAAAGAAAATAAATATTTTACAGACTGAAGGAATGGAGATAGAAATATAAAAAATGAATAAAAATGAGAAAGTAAAAGACATAAAATGCAGATGTGGAGAGAGAAAGAAAGAGAGGGATGGGGGGTATTTGGCTTGATCATTTATTGTATCAACTGTCGTCAGCACAAAATTGGGTTTGAACAGTAACATGTCGTACCAATCTCAAACAAACACTCACAAACCTTAATATTTTCAATACATTTTACAGTGTGCACATAATAAAGATAATCACATTTTCAATAAATAAATAAATATGAAAAGTAACTTAAATAGAAACCAATGCAACAAACAAAACTGAGAGGATGAGAGAGAGAGAGAGAGGAGTAGAAAGAGGAAGCCACAAGAAGAATGAACAAAATACAAATATAAAAAGAGATGTAAAGATTTACTGTAGTGTAGGAATTAAAAAAGTAAGTGAAATATATTTTAATTATATTTCTATTTCTTGCATCAGTAATTAGATAAAACCCTTTATCAATCTTGCCTCTGATTACAATATATATATATATATATATATATCATGCGTAGGGCTTAATTAAAATAGTACTCTTTCCTATATTTCTCAATATTCTCCTATTTTCAATATTAAAAAAATGACAGTGAATGAGTTGCCTAGTAACAAAGTATGGCACATTCTGCTTTGTTTGTTTGTTTGTTTTTAAAAAAAAAAAGGAATAAATGAGAAAAAAAGCAAACAAAAGTGTGATCATTGTTAAATAATTTTAAGCATGAGGTTTATATCGTCCTAAACATTTTACTCCTTCTGTACAGTATTTTGTCAGTTTGCATAAAATAAAAATTAGTTTCATTTCAGTGGTCTGAATACATAAACAAGTGCAGTCTTTGTTGTTGGCTTTAATTAATGTCTGAATGCACATAACGTGCAGACTTTATTGTTGTTTTTATTGCTGTCTGAATACATATGCAAGTGCAGTCTTTGTTGTTGATTTTTTTTTAATTGCTGTCTAATACATAAACAAGTGCAGTCTTTGTTGTGTTTTTTTTTATTGCTGTCTAATACATATATAAGTATGGTCATTGTTGTTGTTTTTTTTATTGCTGTCTGAAATCACATAAAGTGCATTCTTTGTTGTTTTGTGTTTTTTATTGCTGTTGTTTTGTTTTTTTAATTGCTATCTAATACATATACAAGTGTTGTCTTGTTGGTTTTTTTTTAATTGTTGTCTGAATACATGTACAAGTGCAGTATTTGTTGTTGGTTTTCTTTATTGCTGTCTGAATACATATATAAGTGCAGTATTTGGACTTTTTGGTGTTGTTTCTGAATACATATACAAGTGCAGTCTTTGGACTTTAGTGTTGTCTGTATATATTAACAACTGCAGTCTTTTGATTTTTGTTGTCATATATGTATTCAGTGCAGTCTTTGGACTTTTCAGTGTTGTCTGAATACATATACAACTGCAGTCTTTGGACCTTTAGTATTGTCATAATACACATGCAAGTGCAAACATTGGACAATTTCGTGTTGCTGAATAAATATATATGAGCAGTCATTGGACTTTTCATTTACAAGCACAAATTTTAGACTATTCATTGTGTTATGAAATATTGCTGCTCACTTTAAGAAGTCTCTTTTTAATGTATTTCATTGTATTTATTTATAGCAAATTACTGTGCATATGTGTAAAAGAGAAAATTATATCCAGACGAGAGAGAGAATGGGGAGGTAGGGAGGGAGAGAGAAAGGGAGAATGGAGACAGTCAAGTAGAGAAGAAACTTGAAAGAGAGTGACATTGAAAAGTAAAAAGGCAGAGAGGGAGAAAGAGAGAGAAATAAAGACAGAAAGAGAGCCATATATCAGAAACAGAATTAGAAAGAAAGATACACAGTTCTTACTCTGAGAGGACCACAATGAAGAAGTAAGTATTCAAACTCAGAACTTGTATCTTTCTTTCTAAGACCGCAATGAAGTATTCAAACGAAAAAGAGAGAGAGATGGAGGGAGAGAGAAGAAAGAGGACAGATAAACGCTGAGAGAAAGATTGATTGTCAGAAAATCCGCATAAACAACCTGCAATATCAAGAGAGAACTTAGCTAGATATCATATGCCTGCGGCTTGTAGATTTATCTCATACTATTTCACATGCTCAAAGAGACATCAGTAATAACTTATTTACTGCTTTCAGCTTGTAGATTTATCTCATACTATTTCACGTGCCCATAGAGACATCAGTAATAACTTATTTACTGCTTTCAGTTTGAAAAGTCACAGTGTTATTTACTGTTTGACCTCGAGTTCCAGTTTGAAGTCACAGTTGTTATTTACTGTTTGACCTTGAGTTCCAGTTTGAAATAATGACAAGAGACCGAAGATATCATCCATAGACAGTGATGTAGGCCTACATAATTAGCAATTCTGTCTCCTAAAATTATTTTAAAAAGAAATATGAAAGTGAAAGTAGAGTCATCGAGCTAACAGTAACTTATAGACTAATATTTTACTTTGTCTGGAAAAGAAGCAAAACCACCCTCCCATACTTGTTCCTGTTTTCTTCAGTTCTTTCCTACTTGAGCCTTTCCGCAAGCCTGCTTCACTAGAAGCACGAACTAGGGGAAGTAACTCTTCACGCAATTTTGCAACAGTTCTGGGGTATCCTGGTTACGTACCGTGCTTGTGAGTTTGCTCTCTTGAGAATGATTACTATTTCCAAACCTTATTCGACAGGATTAATATTTCCAGACTTTGTACGAAAGGATTAATATATTTTTTAGACTGTAACAAGGATTAATATTTCCAGACCTTGTACAGAAAGATTTATATTTGCAGACTTTGTACGAAAGGATTAATACATAAGATTGTACGAAAGGATTAATATTTCGAGACTTTGTAGGCAAGGATTAATATTTCCAGACCTTGTAATAAAGGATTAATATTTCAAGACATTATATGAAAGAAGTATTGTTTAAAAACTTCGACAAAAATGTATTATCATACTAATACAAATCACGAGAGACAAACAAATAAACAAGTTAGCAAAATCATTTCAATTGAAGGATTAAAATCTTTGAACAATACAGAAGTTATAAATTTAGTCGCAGCAATATTTATCATTCTTCATCAATAAAGTGTACAACTAAAAATATCTTAACTTACCTTTAGGTGATCAACAAGTCAGTACAACTAAAAATATCTTAACTTACCTTCAGGTGATCAACAAGTCAGTACAACTAAAAATATCTTAACTTACCTTCAGGTGATCAACAAGTCAGTACTTTATATGTTGTGAATCAATCTCTTTCACCATCTATTTGCTCTCAATTGTCTGTCAATCGCCATTTTTTAAGTTTATCAGACTTGCTTTTCCACAATAAATGCTACGCTATCTCTCATTTGTGACGGCACTTCTGCCTTTTATCAAATGTTCATTTCATAACAATTATCTCTCATCTTAGTTACACCCTACCACTAGACCTTCATCTTATATCTGTTAGGTCTTCTTTTATCAAACATTAATCTTTTAGCTATTACATCCTCTTATTATCAAACATCAAAATTTCGTCAACAATCGTAATTATTACATCTTTGCTTAGCAAACCTTCGTAATTATTAAATCTATTTTCATTGAAACTTCATAAATATTAAATCTGTTGATCAAGCCTCCATAATTCTTGCATCTGTATTCTTCAACACATATCATGCAACTGTTATATCTCCTACAAACATTTGAACACATTACAAAACCTTTATCAACCTTTCACTTTATGACTATTACACTATTCCTTTATAAATCTGCATCCTACAACTAATTATCTTCTACATTAAACGTGCATAATACTATTAAATCTTCGAAACTAATACATATTCTTTCATCAAGCCTGCATAGAACTATTACATCAACCTTTCTGCCTTATAACTATTACATCAACCTTTCTGCCTTATAACTATTACATCAACCTTTCTGCCTTATAACTATTACATCTACCTTTCTGCCTTATAACTATTACATCAACCTTTTTGCCTTATAACTATTACATCTACCTTTCTGCCTTATAACTATTACATCAACCTTTCTGCCTTATAACTATTACATCAACTTTTCTGCCTTATAACTATTACATCAAACTTTCTGCCTTATAACTATTACATCAAACTTTCTATCCTATAACTATTGCAATTCATAACAATCCTACGTCTTATATAACAATGACATCTTGTTTCAGCAAACATACATGAATACAATGACATTTTGATTTAGCAAACATAAACCTTATAATAATATCTGTTGGCAAACTTACATATCAGTGACTTATTCTTTAACAGAAACGGGGGCCTTATAATAATGGCAGATCTTACCAAAGCAAAAATCCCGAAAAATAATAACTAGGTCTTTGTAGTTAAAAACATGCAGTAAAGAGGAAATCTACTGAACACATTTTTCTATTATTTGAATGTTCATAACTTTAATACGTTTTAGGTCATTATTCAGTTGCAACTAGAGTTAATATTGATTTTATTTAAGCAGTTGGTTATATCTCACTACATCATCATCATCATCATCATCATCATCATCATCATCATCATCATCATCATTATCATCATCAGCAGCAGCAGCAGCTGTCATTATATTTATCATCGTCGTCATCAAAAAAATATTATTATTTCAACACAAATGTAGCAATGCTTTGAAAACTATGGAAATTAAGCAACTAATAACCCTACTACAGAAATATAAAAGTATTTCAGTAACATTATCTTGTTTGATAATAAAACTGTAATGATGCTAACTATTAAAACAATATTGAAAGAGGAGGAAATATAATAAAATTACATGACTGAAAACAAGACTGATGACATGACTTAAAACAAGACTGATGACATGAAAACAAGATTTATTACATGACTTAAAACAAGACTGATGACACGACCGAAAACAAGATTTATGACATGAAAACAAGAATGATGGCATGACCATAAACAAAATAAGACTAATGACATAACTGGAGACTAGATTCATGGCATTGCTGTTAAAATAAAAAACAAGATTGATGACATGACTTAAAACAAGATTGATGAAATGACTAAAGACAACAATAATGTCACGAGTGATGACATGACTGAAAACAGAATTGATGACATGACTCAAAACAAGAACGGTTATATGACTTTAAACAAGATGATAAAGCAATAAATATGTCAATAAGTAATTAACACAATCTGATGCGTCAACCAACCAATTATTAATGAAGTCGTAGGCTTAGTCAAACATACTGTATGTGCTCATTTGCTTCCCCCTGCTAGATTAATTTATATTTCTTTATTAATGTCTTTAGGAAGTTTTAGGAAGATATTTCAATACAGAAAATATCGCTAAGTTAGGATATATTATCCTTCGATGTTAACGTCTTTTAGGAAGATATTTCATGATTGAAAATAGTCGCTAAGCTATGATATATTCACCTTCAATATTAATGTCTTTTAGAAAGATATTTCAAGACGGAAAATAGTCGCTAAGGTAGAATATCTTTACTTTCGATATTAATGTCTTCTAGGAAGATATTTCAAGAATGAAAATAGTCACTAAGCTAGGATATATTGACCTTTACGATATTAATGTCATTTAGGAAGATATTACAAGATTGAAAATAGTCGCTAAGGTAGGATATGTTTATTTTCAATATTAATGTCTTCTAGGAAGATATTTCTAGGTTGAAAATAGTCACTAAGCTAGGATGTTTACCTTTCCGATATTAATGTCTTTAAGGAAAATACTGAAAGAATGAAAGTAAGTGTTAGGAGTACTCCACAAGGATATATTTAGCGTTCGACAATATCTTTCAGGAGAATACTGAAAATATACGTTTATTGTAGGAACGTATTTAGTTTCGATATTAATGTCGTTTAGAAATATCTTGGAAAACTATAATCAGGTGTTAGCTTTAGTGCCTCCGTCACAGTATCATTCTTCCTATTTATGTACATTCATATATTAATCTCTCTCTCTTCCTATACAATTATGATTCTCACTTTTTCCTCCCCTCCTCACCGGGAGTCTTTGACTCTGGCTCTGTAAGTATAAATATCTCTCTTTCTGTCTGTCTCTCTTGCACTCTTTCTCTCTCTCTGGTTCTAAGTTAAGTGAGACTCTTTTGCTTCTGTTTCTCTCTGTCTCTCCCTTTTTCTGCCTGTCGCTCTCTCTCTCTCTGCATTAATGACTCTTTTCTCTCTCTGTCACTGTCTCCCTTTATCTGCCTCTCTCTCTCTCTCTCTGCATATGGCTATTTTCTCTCTCTTTATACAAGTATGACTTTCTTTTAATGCTTAAATATCTGTCTGACTCTAATGCTTAAATATATGTCTGTTATTTTCTGGTTATTTCTCTGTATGACTGTTTCCCCCCCCCCTCTTCGAGAATATTTCTTTATGTATAACTCTCTCTATTTTCTATTTTTCTGCGTTCCTCTCTGAATCCGGCTACATCTCTGGTTGACACTGTATTTTTCTCTTTCTGTTTTTTCTGTATTTTTATCTTGCTCCTTCTATCTGCCTTACTCCATTTCTGACTTTTTTTTCTGCCTCTTTCGTTTTTCCTTTCTGTCTAATTCTGTCCTTTTCTCTTTCCACTTTTTTTCTTTTTCTTTTTCTGTCTTTTTCCCTTTCTGACACTGTTTCATTCTATCTTTCTGTTTTTCTCTCATTTTTTTGTTGTTGTCTCTTTCTGTCTCTTTCTCTCTTTTCCTCTCTTTCTGTGTCGCATTCTTTCTCTTGTGTAGTCTATTTTCGTCTTTAATTTTTTTAATTTCTTTTAATATTTAACGCGTTTTCTGACATGCATTCCTAATTATTTATTCGATATAATCTATACAAAATGTACCGTTACATATAACTGAATGAAAAGTATATGCATAATTTACCTGAAAAGTACACATTTCTAAAGAAGCAATGATTGTACTGTGCAGTTTTAATACTATAATGGTGCACTTTTCTAATCGAGCAATGATTACTATGTGCTGCTTTCAATAATATAATATTACACATTTCTAATCGAGTAATAGTGATTGTGTGATTTTTTTAAATGCTGTTAAAGTACACATTTCTAATCGAGTAATAGTGATTGTGTGATTTATTTAAATGCTATTAAAGTACACATTTCTAATCGAGCAATGGTTATTTTGTGCTGTTTTAAATACTATAATAGTACACATTTGTAATAGAGCAATGGTTACTGAGTGCTGTTTTAAATACTATAATAGTACACATTTATAATCGAGCAATGGTTACTGTGTGCTGTTTTAAATACTATAATAGTACACATTTATAATCGAGCAATGGTTATTTTGTGCTGTTTTAAATACTATAATAGTACACATTTGTAATAGAGCAATGGTTACTGAGTGCTGTTTTAAATACTATAATAGTACACATTTGTAATAGAGCAATGGTTACTGAGTGCTGTTTTAAATACTATAATAGTACACATTTATAATCGAGCAATGGTTACTGTGTGCTGTTTTCCATATAACGTATATCTTGCAATAGTTTTCAGACAAGAGTAAGACTGAGTGCAATGTGAGGAAAGGCAATGTTTGAATGAACGCCGTCACGACACCTGTTTGCTAGGGACAGAACAGTCTCGGTGACAAATGAGTAATAGTTCTTTGGTGCAGCCAAATCTTGAAAATAAAACAATAAAATTTGACAAATAATATAAAATGAAATTAAAGCATAAACTAATCTTACAGCTGTACATTTGCTTCAATTTTCTTACTCTATTATTTTATATTTTCCACGTCAAGAACAATAAGATAGATCGAAGTAACAAAATCTCAAAGAAAGGACTTCAATGTGACTTCCCTTCGAATGCAAAACTTGAATTTCAGATCCGGTCTTCGAGAAAATCGTGTATCCTTCATCTCTTTTTTATTTGCCTTTCTTTTTTTTCTTCTCCCTTCCCTCTCTGTAGTTTAAAAAATGTGGATAGTCTAGCGTTTTCCATGTAAACTCGGTAAATAACCTGTTTCACCAAATGAATGTTGATTGATGCGAGCTGGAAGCAGATGTTACTCTATCGTACCAAACGAGCGAGCAGTTTATCGTGATTATCATTCTTTGCGCATTTCCTTTTCCCATTTTCAGCTTATTTTTATATATGTTATTTCATTGTTATCTCCCCCTTCCGATTGCACTGACAAAATATACATCTTAAGGAAGTGCATAATGTTTTCCGTTGAAACCTTTAACTACCATTTATTGTTCAATTAAATAAAGTATTTTGCTAAGCATTTCCAAACTGATCTTTCTCTGTCCACATACCATTTCTTGCCTAGTTAAGTGTTATGCAAAGCGTTTTTAGACTTAACCTTTTCTCTTGAAGGTGAGACTCTTGCTTAGTTCTCTAGGGAGGCAGCACACAGATCTAAGTAACATATAAATGAAAATAAAAACATAGAAATAGCCAACTACATTTTAGAGTTTAGACATCCCCTGTAAATTTACTGCCGCTTGGCACAGCAGGTTGCGCTCAGAAAGAAGAAAAGCATGCTGGCAAGTAAACTAGAGTGGTCCTGCTTCGGAGACACGGCGTCTAGCGGTATATCTTCTCCCACTAGGGGTTCCAGGCAGAAGAGAAATCTTGGTAAATCTAACTAGTGAAAAATTATCTCTGTCAACAGGTCTTCGTTTTAAGATTTCAAAGTGGAGGGAAGTGTCCAGAGCGACAAGCAGACTGATGAAGTAAAGAAAGAATTGGGGATGGGGGAGAAAGAGGAGTGGAGAGAAGTGTCCAGAGCGACAAATAGAGAAGTCAAGAAAGAATAAGAGGGGGGGGGGCAGAGAGAGAGAGAGAGGTGGAGAGAAGTTCATACGTACTAACAGACATGAAGTAAAGAAATAATGTGTTGGGAGAGACAGACAAAGGGAGAGAGAGGGGGACACTTTTAAATGAATTCCAGAAAAATAAGATTGAGACGGAAACATACATTAAGATTCAATATAGCTGATTGTTTCGTGAATTATTTTGAACAGATGTACACTTAAGTTTATATATATATATATATTGCAAAATAAGGTTCGTGTATAAACTACTTGTGTGTGTGTGTGTGTGTGTGTGTGTGTGTGTGTGTGTGTGTGTGTGTGTGTGTGTGTGTGTGTGTGTGTGTGTGTGTGTTTACGCACCACATTAATTTTCAAATTAGGTTTGTGAAAATTTAGAGAATTTATCTTTATTTTATATAATGCAGATACAGACACTTCTACAAGAACAACAAAATTAGCATTAATAACAATACACTGATTTGAAACTCATCTATAAGAAATATGTAAAACCCTACCAATCCAAGAATGCAGAATAACATTTTCATAGTTTGAATCATACTAAATATACCTTATTATTATTAGTGATACATACATTATTATTATTAGTGATAGGGACGCATTGTATATTATTATTACTAGTTATAGAGATACATTATTAGTGTGGCAGGCACGCCACTTAGTAAATGAACATTATTATTATTGTTAATTAATCTTTCATAACTAATTGCAAGTGATGAAAATTTAATTTTATTATTAATGATCCTCCAACAGACACCACTGGTCTATCACTTGGCAGATATGCGGGCGCTGTAAACGTTTTCTCTCTTCCACAACATAAAACAACATTTACAGTTACATTATCTTTCCGCGAGTGGAAAACTCCTTACTAAAGGAGAAGACAAATCCAACTCTAATCTATATTTAACGTAATCCATCCATCACGTTCTTCTCCAGCATATGATTATCAATTTGCCTAAGAAGGTCAATAAATGTAACAATAAAATATACATATGACAATTACAATGAAATAGATTATTTGACATCAATATTCCATGAACACACATTCTGATATGTTTATGATACACAGTCTCTATATATAAAGAATAAAATTACAGTTCAACAATAGAGTCAATAGAAATCACAGGTTACTCCATCAGAGAATATAAATGGAGTTATTAGAGGTAGATTATGTAATCTTTTACATAACCTGGTTTAAGCACTGCTTCAACAGTCTTTCACTGGCTTTGCAACAATGCCAAAAGATCAAAATGTCTACATGTCACCATGTGTCTCCCGCCAGTGTGAAAAACATTGACATGCACTTTCCTCTTGAACTGCTTGAGTGTTCAGCTCACTGTGTCCACTCCTTCAAGCAGAACACATTCACAATAATTCTGGTATCTTCAACGTACTATAATTTTCCAGAATTTACTCAGCTTACGTTGCTCTGATACATCAAAAGTCTGTAGCATACTTCCTTATGTTTACACACACCACATCATTTCACTCATATCCTGGTCACTCAGGTTTATAACTGATGAACATGTGGACTTGAAACTTGAAGCTTAAACTCAACACACAAGAATCAAAAGGTGAAGCTTGATACTGAAAGGCCATTGCAACAAATGATTAAGGAGCAAACCTAAGTTTCCTGTTATCACAATATAACTCCATTCTATCTTACACTCTATCCTCAACTTACTATTTCCTGCAACAGTATTCAGTAGCCTGATGCACACAGTGGCACAATAAATATAGCGTATCAAACAATGTCATGTTTTCTTAGCAGATTACATGCAAACAGTCTTGTAGTAATAAAAGTCTACTCACATAGTACACCTCTACATAAACACAAATAAAACTTGTTAATATGCATGAAATGTTTCTAAGTTCATTCTCTCTCAGTCAGTCAGTTTAACTCAACATCAAGCTAATGACAGCCTTTCAAAGACAGATTTTCTTCTTTCATTCCAAATTCAAAAGTGATTAGAGCAACATTTTCAACAGCAAGATAACTCCATAAACTCAGCCCATTGGCTAGTCTCGTTCTCGTAAATCATGATCATTGGATAATAGAAAACTACTCACTCAATTTGCAGCAATCTAGAATGTTCTTGCCTTGAGCTGTTTACTTCAACTCAGACACATTAAAAAATAACACCATAAGGATTGCCCAAGGTCGGGTTACTCTGACAATTTAGCAATTTATAAAACATTTTAAAATAGTGAGGGGCAAATTTACTCTTAATAGTGATAGAGGTACATTATTAATAGTCTTAGTGATAGAGATACATTATAATGTATCTCTAGTAATAATAACTATTATTACTAGTGATAGAGGTACATTATTTTTGCTGGATATTGACAAACCGTCACTTATCTTGTGTAATTTCATTTAATATTTCTACACGAAACCGTTTTTAAAGTTTCAAATTATGAATTTATAATCTCTAGAGGAAAACATCTTTTAATATTAAAATGATTAGCTTAACATCTCTAAATGAAACTGATTTTTCATTTTAAAATGATGACTTATATGTTTTATTATTGTGTTATAAAACGACTAATAAGCACATTAAACAATAATGTATTTTCTTTACTCCCATTTTTATAACGGATTTACAACAAGCAGTCGCCTATTAGATATAGAAATCATAACTCGAAAACATAGTTGTGAAAACCCCTGTTTGAGGCAACAGTCAGTACTCTGAAACAATTGTAAGTACCCGTGCTATGGACCACAAAGTACTCTTAATCTTAATGGTCAGATCTGTTTCTTTATTATAAAATAAGAACGTTTAAGTAGGGTAGACCAGTTAGTGAGGGTGGGTGGAATGAGATCGGATTGTTATATTATTTGTAGTGAACGCCAGCAAATTGAATGCAGTTAATAAGTAGGCATATTTAATCAATTAAAAATATAAGTACACGCTTGCAGATTCATATTTGCTAAACCGAGATCCAGGGGCAAAAATGAAACAGTCGTAAACTGAAGTTAGGTTAGAAATTGAAGATAAGTATAAATAAATCAGTAATAGAGAGAAAAAGTAGGGGAAACCACTCTCCTTTCTATTTTCGGACATAAAGGGATTCTGTTCCCGCTTTTAACAGAGAATGAAATGTCTGCCTGGGACTGCCTTTAATCCAGTAAATAAGAACGTGTCAGTAAATATTTTTCATATGAAAATTTGTGTAATTGAATCTGTACACTCACTTCATTACTAATCAGGAGATTAGAAAAGTGTTTATTTATTATGTTACTCCTCTTGCTCGAGACTAATAACAGATCCTTTCTACAAAACTAAATTTTGCAGTTCTTTGAACAGTTTTATGTCTGTATGTATAATACACATATGGATAGTGGTTGAAATAATTAGTAAAACGAGATTAGTATAACGATCATTCAATCGTCAGCTTAAATACTAGAGCAGGTTCGCATAATTGGTGTGAAATATTCTTTAATTACGTTTTCCCTAAACCCTTCACTGGCACCTTTCCTCTTGGTATCATTTCTAACCACCGAGTGGTATGAAGAACAAGATCAGACACAAAGAGACTCCAGCAAGAATGCAGGAAATTGGCCCAGACTTGAAGGAAACGAAGTCCAAGAGAGCGCAAATTGGAGACACGAAGCGATCTTTAGACGGCAGCTATTTATTCAAGAGGTACTCCAGATTTCTTTCCTCCGCTGACGTCGCTTCGTTCTTCGTTAGACCATTCCAAGTCTCTGCAAACCGTTGCAGTTAGGAGTATGTCGCGCGCTTGTAGCAGTGACTTCCTGCGTGTCGGACTAGACCATTTCTTCCCATCCTTTCATCTACAGATTATTCTGCATGATTAAATATTGATAGTACCATTGAAATTTAGAGTAAGCTCATTCCAAAGTTGAACCCCTGATGGTATATATTACCGACCGTGCTCCATCAGATAACCACTTGTATCCAAACTTCAGTTTGTATTTATTGTTCACATTTGAAATTTTACTTTTGCCTTGTCAGTTACCTTTTCAAACCAAATGGAGATAGTTCATCTGATTGGTTACATAAATGAAGGAAAAGTTCTCCCTTCAGTTACACAGGAACTCTAAACTTGTGACTACCATTTTCAATTTCAAACTTTTTTCCGGCTGTGTAAAGTAGTAAGGAGAAACCAATACGGAGCCCCGTTACATTGTCCCGTCTGTCTGAACTTTTCTTGAGTTCTAATTATCCTAATTTTAAAAATAAACTAAATATTAATTTGTTCATAATGCTGATGTTTTGTTGCGAGAAGGGGGCAGATTAGTTTCCATTATTCATGACCTTCAATAGTACCATCCATCTCTGAACACATGAATCAAGATAAGTAATTTGTTACTACATTTGTTTTTTTTAGTTGGAAATTGTCATTTTGGTTTCGTGTCAAATATATTTATCGTTTCTGTCCCTTGTGTAAGTGACATGGGCTGAAATGTACTTTCATGTTCTTTGTGTGTCATAATATGCATTTATATGCCAACTATGTGGAGAGAATTTAAGTGATTTGTGTTGGAATGCATTCATGTCATCTCAGCGTCATATACAGGCATTTTTACGCCAAATATGTATTAAGGGTTTAAGTGAGAGGTTAGTTAGCAATAAAGTGCTTCATTACTTTGCAAATAATGTGTGAATTGATTAAGTTGTAGATGTGGTGTATGTCTTAAGATGGCTTCATTTGATTCTTAACTGTTAGTTCCACTGATACGTTTGTAATTAAATTAGCAGACGACCTGAAAAAGCAAGAAATATGAATTATATCATTTTTAGTCTAATTCCTTTCCAATCGCGCCGCAAGCAAATAAACATTAGATGCGAAAATAAAACACACACACATAAAAAATTGGAAATCCAGAGAAAGTGTACAGTAAAGTTTAATATGCAATCGGATGACCGTGATATTGATTATATTACTGTTGGTATTATGCATAAGATAAACAGTAGTTAGCAGCGTGCGGTAAAAGCAAATAAAACTGAGAAATAAAATAAATAAAGATAAATCAAATTAAAAAAATCAAAGTTAATGAGATAAACAAAGAATAATAATAGTATTCAGTCACGTTACCCCTACCCTCACTCCAACACGCACGCGTGTATGCTTTCACACTGCTGCACGATTCGCTGTCAACAACTGGACAGATCTTGACGAATGAGGGCGCCCGCGTGCTTCTCGTGTGACATGCACGCACCCGACATGGCATGTTCTGCGACTGCGCAGTCAGATGTCGGATTTGGCTCCACCCTCGACAGGACAGCTTACCGCGGATTACAACAGTATCGCTGCCGCGTGCAAATGGCAGTGCTCCTGTGTCTGGTGTGAGCGTGTGGCCGAGGGTTTCATTGTGTTTTTTTTTCCTTTTGAAAGACTTTAGAAATGTTTTCTCTTCATGCTACTGCAAGTGAGAATGCGGCAAACGAAAAGAGACAGTCAGGGCGGAGCTAGGCCAAACGAAATCAATGCACAATCAGTAAACAGACCCCTCGTCTCCGGACCACCAGCACCGCCTGAAACAGACAAGAAGAACAGTGTCACTAACTCTCGGAAACTGAATAAGAATGAAGAGCAAGCTGGATTTAAAAATTAAAATAACACAAAAAGAAGTAGACTAGCTCACGAAGCATAGAATAGAGTAAGTGGAATAATACCATGGACACGTGTCGTCCTTATTTCCAAAACTTTAACATTTAAAGTGACTGGCCAGTGGTCGGGTTATGTTTCGCTCTTCTTTCTATTTGTTTCTGGCTCCTGAAAATAAATAAATGGATCAGATCTACAATACAACACTAATTCCTTTCTAGTGAAAAAAATAATCATTTTGAAACTCATGAACAATATGAAATTAATAATGTAATCATTGAATCAATCACTTTCCCCTAAGAATGCTACTTTGCATTCATATTGGAAAGAAATTATTAATGTTCAATAAGTACTGTTTTAAAAATATATTAAAAGGCACACGACTTTTATAACAATCTGAGGTTGCGTTAACTGTAATGTAGTTTCAGAGGAAACAGACAACGACTTCTTAGAACAGAATGTTATTAATTAATGGCTCTCATGTCAGAAGCAGAAGGTCTTAACAATTAAAATTAATAATAAAATCGGCACAATTTGCAACTTTAAAGTGTTATTGTACATTTATTTTTTTAATTTGTAGAATATTAATGTAAACAAACATTATTTTTCTTAAAAGTCTTCATTGATGAAAGGAATGCTTGTTGTAGCTGTACATATTTTAGATTGTTTTTACGTTTTGCTTGTCCTTAATTAAACAAAACAAAACTTTGTAAAATCTTCATGTAGATAAAACATGCATTATCTGTAAATTTAATCTAAAGATAAAGATTTTATATAAAGAAAGTTTGTTGTATTTGTCTAGACCCCATACGAAACTTAAGCCTCCTTTCCATTTACTGTACGTTTGTATTACTGTCCAACCAGCAAATACTACAAAGATTGTGTCACTGGTGTAACAAAGGGTTGAATATAAAATTGTAAAAGTATTAGTCTAAGTTTCAATATCATTACTTTTATTAAAATCTTTAAATAACCAGAGCCAGGACCTGTTAACTTTACTAAACATTACATTTTTTTTAAATGCTGACATTTTTCTGCTGTCTAGAATTACATCTGTCTCTCGAGCCATGTTACAAGCTATAATTATAATGCTATTTCTGTTTCGGCTCCAGTGTTCTTGCAATTCTTCTTACTCTGGACATAGCTATCACTAACAATAGCAACGCGTGCGCAAATTTTCTTTTCAAAAAACTTTCAAGCTGGACCTACTTTTCCCACAAGCCAAGAGAGAATTACAGCGTTACCTTGCATCGTGTCCTAGGTTTACGTCTTAGAATAAATATTTCGGTAAAGATATTCATTACCTGTAATAGGCAATGTCCAGTTTCTCGGAGTCCATCCAGTCACAGGCAACAAAAAGAAATAATATAATTCTAACTACTAATATTCCAATAAAATCACCGTAAACACTCATATTTATTACCAAACTGCACAACGATTAGTAAGTCTTGTTATAAACTAAACCACTTTAAAGTGAATTCCATGAAATCAGTACAATGATTACATTGCATGTATGATACCTTTATAAGAGTAAACCTATTTTAAACTAAGTTTACATGAAACTAGTATTATAATTAGTATAAATTTATACCTGACATAAGTACGGGTATTTCAACAGAATTCCATGAAAAATAGTTTGTCAAATAAGCAATCTCAATGCATAATAAACATGAAAACGATCTAAACCTAAGTAATTTATACAATTGCATAAGTGTAGTGTACTGAAATTTTACGTAGATCAAATATTAACAGTATTAACAGTATTTAGTTGTTTGAAAATTTACATAGATCAATTATGAACAGTATTTAACTGTATGAAATTTTACATAGATCAAATATTAACGGTATTTAGTTGTAGGACATTTTACATAGACCATATATTGACAGTATTTAATTGTACGAAATTGTCGCGTTTTGAGATATTACTTCTCACTACGAGATAAGAGCAGTTATAGTTATTGGACTTGATACTTTTTTCGCACTGTTGCACATTGACTAGAATCATGCATTTAGTGACTGGAAATCCTGTATCACGCATTCAGTGTCAGCAAATCTTGATCACGCATTCAGTGTCGAAAGGGTTAATCTCATGGTCCGAAAACGTTAGCCACGAATTCTAAACTCCATGATTGTCCCGACCGAAGCAAGGCGCAAAGTCGGTTCGTCAGTAATGCATTTCATGCAGCGGGCGCATCGCAAAGCAAACGGGCGTAGAATGAAGTCATCCTTTACCTCATCCATCACTGGGGCTCATGGACCTCAGCATGCGCGGCAATTTTCTGTCCCGCACATCTTGTGCGCGTGGATGTTGAAGTTTAATATAAGGAGGGCTGAGTGGGATACTCGACCTGGCTATGTGTGACGTGTTGAAAGTTTCGTGACAGTTCTGGAAGAGGACAGAGGTTGTAAGAGAGACAGAGGGAGAGATTAATATAGATAAAAATGAAGATTGAAGGAGAGAGAAAACAGAGAGTGAAGAAGACAACGGAGATTTCAAGAGACAGAGCGAAAGAGGGAGAGGGAGGCAGACGGAGAAAGATTGAAAGAGGACCCCCCCCCCGAGAATGAAGAGACAAATGCTGAAAGAGACACACATGGAAAGAGAGAAAAACAGATTGAAAGAGTAATGGGGTGTGATGACAAGAGACTAAAATTGAAAGAAAGAAAGGAAGAGATTTAAAAAGAACTGGGATAAATTAAGAGAAAGACAGATCTTTTAAGAGAGATAAAGAGAGAGATTAAATGAAGGACAGAGATTGAAAGAGAGAAAAACAGATTGAAAGAGAGAGAGAGAGAGAGAGAGAGAGAGAGAGAGAGAGAGAGAGAGAGAGAGAGAGAGAGAGAGAAATCAAAAGAGAGACAGATATTGAAAGAGAGAAAAACATATTGAGAGAGAAAAGGAGGGAGATTGAGAGAGAGAGAGAAGAAAGATATTAACAGAGATTGAAAGAGAGGGGAATTGAAGGAGAGAGAAAGAAGAGGTAGAAATAGCTCAGAGAAAAGTCACAAATAAAAGGGGAAAGTTGCAAAAAAAAAGGAAAAGTAACAACTTAAAATGAAAGTTCACAACTAAAAGAGAAAAGTAACAAACGAAAGGGAAAGGTCACAACTGAAAGGGAAAAGTAATAAATGAAAGGAAAAGGTAACAAATGAAAGGGAAAAGTTACAAATAAAAGGGGACAGTTATAACTGAAAGGCAAAAGTCACAACTGAAAGGGAAAAGTCACAACTGAAAGGGACATGTAACATCTGAAAGGTAAAAGTAACAAAATAATGTCACAACTGAAAGGGAAAAGTCGATACTTTTGTAACGCAGGAAGAATGATAGGAAGAACACTTCCAGAGTATCTATGAAGGACAAGAAAATGACACTGAATAAAATCAGAAGTAATGACTCAATGACACGCGAGTTCCCATTTCGGTATATGTCTTGAAATCATGCAATTATATAACAGCTGTAAATGAGTTAGGCATTCGGGACACACGATTGTAAAACTGTAACAACTGTAATGGATTTTTAAAAGACGTTTACTATGAGTGTTCAGAGCAAGGAAATGCTATCCATTACAATCTAATTAGGAAACAATATTTATATAACATCCGATAAAATAATAAAGTGATGAAATGTTGACATTGTATTTCAACTAATCTTCCAACAGCGCTTGTGCCACACGTAATTCTAACTGACCACACGACTGTTTGTAAGGGCCGAGCCGACTAAACAAATAGAGTGGGCCTTGTTCTGCGCGATCGACCAAAAGATTGATGACCAGTCTCAAAGCTTGTATCGTCTGGGACTGGTCGGCGTGGCAATGTTGCTGTGATCCCTTCATTTGTATTGTCCTCAGACTCGTGGGTTCTCTTTCCTGAAACAGTTATCTTCTCTTGTCTTGTCTGAGAGCATCTCTTACTGTTATTATTCATTCACGTCTTGGTAGCTTCCTGTTAACTTTTTCTTTCATTTGGTTAATGAATAGATAAAAAATGCAGATTTGTTTAATTTTGTTCATTATAAGTGAAAGTGAGACCTCTACCAATGGCATGTATTATTAATTAATGTGTTTAGAGGTTACATTGGAAAGCCGTTTTTGGTCTATAACTGGAAGGGTTTAGAATGACTGAAAAAGTGTGGCATACGTATGATTGTAAAGATTTGCATACTTTAATGCATTTGGCTATGATTTAATTTTAGCAGTAAGAATATTTGCAGTGCACCAAAAACGTGACATTAAGGACAGCATAGTTTGCAAATAATGTGGAGTGACCGTTCTCAAAATGCAATTCAAGCTCCCTTGAAATTGTAATGATTTAACTTCCATTTGTTTAAAGTCATTAAATACAATCTGACACATCTTTGTGTAAAACATTTTGCGATCTACTTCGTTAGCAAACGATCACCATACACGCAATGTGTCACTGTAGTATGGTGCAGTGCATACATATGTCAAGATGACTGAGGTAAGGCACTAAAGGATTATCATTGTTAACAAACAGTATTATATTTTGCATAATGAATGCTGGAGAATATGTAATAAAACTATTAATAAGAATGTATTGTGCTAATGAACAATGTACACATTCATTCCTTGAGGCAGTCAAACAGCATACACTCACACTTAATTGATATGACTGACTTAATTTCTCTAATTAATTAACATTCTATAATGTATTGAGAGGATCAGCAGAATGATTTTTGATAAGGACACTTTTGAAAGATGAGCTATATATTAATAACACTACTAAATATGTTACCATACTAATAACACTACTAACGATGTTACCATACTAATAACACTACTAAAGATGTTACCATACTAATAACACTACTAAAGATGTTACCATACTAATAACACTACTAAAGATGTTACCATACTAATAACACTACTAAAGATGTTACCATACTAATAGCACTACTAAAGATGTTACCATACTAATAACTCTACTAAAGATATTACCATACTAACACTACTAATGATGTTACTATACTTCTAGCACAGCGATTCCTTACTATTTGAAACAAGTCGAAAAACAGCGCCTCTGTCATATGTTAAAGGGGTTAAAGGAGAGACAAGCAATGAAATCTTCTCTGACACATTAACTGAACGATATGCCTTAACGGAAGTGTGTCGAGTACTGGATTGTCTCAAGTTTGTGAACCCAACGGCTTAACTGAGTAACGTCATAATATCAATAGTAGGATTCGTTTGTTTTAAGGAACTAATCCATAGTAATTTAAATGATACATATCGTGAACTTGTGTCGTCCAGTTAAGATACATTTTCTTTATTGATTATCTTTAAGGATATTTGTATGAATAGCATGATAAAATACTTAATACGATAATTTTAAAAATCAATTCGGAGCAGTTCATGCTAGAGTAATTATTAATGATCTTACAACCAATTAAATATGGTTTGTAATTTGATCAAAGTTCGTTAATAAAACGTTGCACAGTAATCAAGCGCCTGCATTGAATTTGTACTTATTAGACGTTTCAAAATTAAGCAGATTTGGATTACTACAGTTTAAGCTGGTATTACCATGGAATAGATTTTGTGACACAGGCACGCCACTTAGTTAATGAAATGATCATTAATCTAACTAATTTCAAGTGATTAGAATATTAATTTTATATTATTAAATGATCATCCAACAGACACCACTCGTCTCTCGCTTGGCGGATATTTTGGCATTGTAAATGTTTTCTCTATTCCACACCATAAAACAGCATTTATAGTCACATAATATTCCCTGAGAGGAAAACTTCGTATCAAAGGAGAAAACAAATCCAACTTTTAATCTAGTTTTAGTTAGCCCCCATCCACCCACTTTCTTCTCCAGATTATCAATATCAGTATGTTAAGAAGGTCAATACATTTAACAAATTTATTAAATGAACAATCAAATATAGATATGAAAATTACAATGAAATAGACAATAAACACAATATTCCATGAACCCATGTTTGGATAACTATTGTTTACAGTCTCTCTCTACATATATATATATATATTAATAAAAATATATAATTAAAGTTCAACAATACAGTCAATATAAATTGCAGGTTAATCTTATCAGAGAATAGAAATAGATTTATTAGAGTTAAATGTGTAAATTTATGTGACCTGGATTAAGTCTTTCACTTGCTTTTGCAACAATGTCACAATGTCAACTCCCACATTCTTTCATTTCCTTTGCAACAATGTCACAATGTCCATGCTCAGTATGTGTTCCCACCAATGAAAACTCTGACACCTTCTATATTCATGAATGTCTCATCCCAATTCACTCCTTCAACTCTGGTAACTTCCCTGCACCATAATTCTTCAAAACGCACCCAGCATATTTGCTCTGATACATCATCAATAATGCACAACGTGCTGCTTTACTTTACACGACTGCAACACACTCTGTAAGTTTCCCACTTTTCCCCAGTCACTCAAGCTACAACCAGTGAACAAATGAAGGGTAGCAGGGAACCTGAAAATTGAACTTTGGACGCCACACCCAAGACTCAAAGTCAAAAGTCAAAAGAAGGCACTTGTTCGCTGTAACACACAATTAATGAGCAAACATACGTTTCTCATTTATCACAATATATCTCCATTCTATCTGACACTCCATTCTCAAACTTACAATTCCTGCAACAGTATTCATCATCCCCATGCACACACATGGTAAAATAAACAGTCTATCAAACAATGTCAGATACTAATACACCATATGGTGCATCTTAGTTCAAGCATTTCTACTAATAACAGTTATTTCACATGGCACATTTCTACATGAACACAAGTATAACATATCATAGTAAAAATACACGAAATGTTTCTAAGTCCATTCTCCCTCAATCAGTCAATTAAACTCACCACTCAAACTAATGACTGCCATCAAGCCGGACTTCTTCAGTCTACTTCAAATTCAAAAGTGATTAGGGTGTAAAATTATCTAAAGCAAGTAAACTCCTTAAATTCAACCCATTGGCTAATCTCTTTCTCATAAATCATAATCATTGGACAATAGGAAACTGCTCACCATTTTCCATTATGTCAGCAAATCTAGAATATTCTTGCCTTAGACTGTTTACTTCAAACACAGTCACTTTCAAAATAACACGATAAGGAGTGCCACGGTCAGCTCACTCTGACAATTTAGCAGTTTATATAACAATTAAATAAAAAAATAGAGAGGGGCAAATTCATTGTCACAGATTTCTTTTATTTGTGCCGCTTATTAAGTAGTGTTTATCTCTGTGCATTCCTTCTCTTAATGGGGTATTATAATACTTAGATATATGTGCCTTCAAGTGGCAAATTAAGTGTCTCACTTAAATGTATTTCTTCACTGAAAGCTGCATTGTAAGTATTCATTTGCTACTTAACTGCCGTGCTATACTTTATGGACAGCAAAGCATGTATAGCCATGTATTAATTGAAATTACAGTTTTATACTTTATGGGATAGCAAAGCATATATAGCCACATTTTAAATGAGATTACAAGCAGTCCTATACTTTATGTAACAATATAGTTCTTTATAACGGAATGCATCATTTGGATTAATTATCCAGTTAAATGAAGCCTTACACTTAAAGTATCATTATATATATTTAGAATTTCATGGCTTCAACTCATTAATTCGCTAGCTAGATGGAATTAATTATTAATGGGTCAGTACAACTATTTTCTTCATATGGATTTCTCTACTCTTAGCAGACATATTTTAGTATTATTTGTGTATGCAGCCTAGGTACTCAGTTTTATGTCTAATTCGTTTAATGGAAAAAGACAACTGTTCAGTGATATGATTATCTTTCCCCTTCATAAGTGCATCGTAATATTTGCTGAGGCCTGTCTTGAATAATTTGTACATATTTAAATGTGTGTGTGTGTGTGTGTGTGTGTGTGTTCTAAGGACTCTGCAGAGCAAATACGAAAGTGTGAATTTGCATCAAACACATTTTGTTTCAGTGGATGTGTTTCTGCTTAACACAACGACACAAACATATATGCTCGCACTCACACGCTAAACACTGGAATGCAGCCCCCAATCACTAAATAAAATACACTTACACACAAATATAGTGAGACAGACAGATAGACAGACAGATAGATATATAGATAGACAGACAGACAGATAGATAGATAGATAGATAGATAGATAGATAGATAGATAGATAGATAGATAGATAGATAGATAGAAGGATAGTTGGATAGATAGATATATAGATAGATAGATAGATTGATAGATAGATAGATGGTTTTAATTACCTATAAATATTTATACAACGAATTAAATTTGCATTAGAACACAATACAATTGTATATAATTAATATTTTTAAAGTGTTTTTTTAACATCCTTGTATTTTTGCTGCACTTGATTGACCCAATCTTGATAAGGCAGATATCGCTCCACTCCTCTGAAATTAGTTACAGTTGTCCGATATTCTTTCCTAACAGACACACATCAGTTAACAAGAAACGTTTTCAGTCTGGCAACTCATTGCTTTAAAAGGAGACCGACAAATCACATGCAACGGAAGTGCTCGGCGCAAATATATCATCATCAATTGAGGCCTCCAGAATATTTTGTACCTTCCGGCTGAAGTGCTGTGGTCCAGATTATTTCTGGACAAATTTATCTGCCCATTCGAATCATCCTGAGTCACCGTTATTCTCAGACAGCATCATTTCAACAGAATTCTAACCGGGATCATTGATTTAACATTTCACAAATGTTCACAAACTATTCAGAAAATAGCTGTGAGGGACAGATAATAGGGACCGTAATGAGATATACAGAGACAGTAGATGTGAGACAGAATGAGAGAAACCTTATGTGATATAAGGGAATGATATGGCTATTTTAAGTATTTTACAATTCTACACTTACACATATAATATATAGAGACGTATTTAATAGCGTTTAGATATTGAGCCAATGTATGACAATATATATATATATATATATATATATATATATATATATATATATATATAATATTACATATTATTTGGAAAACACACTGGCAGTATCAATCAAGCCATATCAGCACTTTGGATTAAGAACAGTGATTTGACATGTATTAAACCATTATCAATATACGAATAACTGTATGTTCTCTCTACATGTGAAAATCGAATCCGTTTCCTGTGAATAAACGTAACGACGTAACCATGACATACGCCGTATTACTGCTCTGTAGACATATTTTCCACCAAAGTGATTAGATATTATTTATTGGTTAACGACGTAACCATGACATACGCCGTATTACTGCTCTGTAGACATATTTTCCACCAAAGTGATTAGATATTATTTATTGGTTAACGACGTAACCATGACATACGCCGTATTACTGCTCTGTAGACATATTTTCCACCAAAGTGGTTAGATATTATTTATTGGTTAACGGGATGTAATATAAACTGTATGTTTAATAAACTGTCATTTGTTTCTTCATATGCCTGTATAATGACCCCACTTGTTCATTCATCATTATTTCTATTAATAAAGAATATTGTGTTCACATGTATATAAAATCTTGATAAAGTATACCCTTCACAAATGTAAACAATTGCTAATTACTATTAGTTAAGTGTACTGTCCACATATTTAGTAAGCCACCACTTATTACTATTGGTTAAAAATGATGTTCACAACTTTTATAAGCCATAATTTATTGCTATGGATTAAGAATATTGTCCACATATTTATTTAATGCTATGGATTAAGAATATTGTCCACATATTTATTTAATGGTATGGATTAGGAATATTGTCCACATATTTATTTAATGCTATTGATTAAGAATACAGTCCACAGATGTAATAAGCCATCATTTATTACTATTGATTAAGAATAATGTCCACGCATTTATTTATTACTATTGATTAAGAATACTGGCCACACATTTATTTATTACTATTGATTAAGAATACTGTCCACACATTTATTTATTACTATTGATTAAGAATACTGGCCACACATTTATTAAGCCACGTGTGACGCCATTGCAACTTAGTTAATGATTATGATTATTATTATTTATTACTCTTTCATAACTATTACAAGTGTTGAGAATATTAATTTATTTTATGAATAATTCTTTAGAAGAAACCACTCGTTTTCCCTCACTTGGCGGATATGCGGGCGCTGTAAACGTTAAAGATAAACATTTACCACCACACAATATTCCGTAGGTGGAAAAATTCTTACTAAAGGAGAAGTCAAATCCGACTTTAATCTATATTTAGCGATACCCCCATTCACCCACTTTCTTCTCCAACAAAAGTTTATCAATATTTTTAAGAAGATCAATAAATTTAACAAATGTATAAAATCACCAATCAAATATACATATGACAAATAGAAAGAAAAAGATTACTTGACATCAATATTTCCAAGCAATCATATTTTGAATAATTTCTACATTTCACAACCAATTCAACAATTCAGTACAAATCACAGGATAGTTCTTATTAGAGGACAGAAATGGAGTTATTAGAGATAAGCAATAATCATCTTTAACTAATCTGAATTAGACAAAGCCACACTGTCTTGTCTTTCGCCTGTTTTCTTGCAATGTCACAAGTTTATTGTTCCCCGCCAACTCCACGTGTCTCTCTCCACATATGTTGAACAACACTGGTGGCTGTTATTCTCTCAAAGCCAAACCTAGGAGCCCTCTTTCACCTGTCAGTTTCTTTAATCAGAATAACAATTACAACAACTCTAGTACTTCCTTATACCAGAAATTGCTCATGTAGTCAGCATAATTGCTGTCATACATCAAATGGAGTGTAGTGTATCCTCCATATTTACACACTGCTTCTCACCTCTATCATGGTCGGTCATAGCAGTTTACTGTCAGCAAACCAGGAGGTTCAAATCATACGTATAGAAAATGAAAGGCTGCTCCATTCTGAAAAATACAACCAGGGAGCAACTCTTAAGTTTACAGCCTATTGCTTTATAATTCCATTCTTACTTATATTCAAGACTCAACTTACATTTTCCTGCAACAGTATTTATTAGCCATATATTCGCACACAACATAATAAATACTACATATCCAAAAAATGTCAAGTGTTAGCACACTACTTACGAGCAGATTAGTTCAAATATTTTTAGAAATAAAAGTCTACTCACATAATACATCTCTACATAATACACAAGTATAATATATCAATAGCAAAAAGTGCATTAAACATTTCCAATTCCATTCTCTCTCAACCAGTCAGTTAACCCACCATTAAGCTAACGGCCACTTTTCAAGACTGGACTTTTTTGCCACTTCAAATTCAAGTGATCAGGCAATAGATTTCTCTACAGCAGATACACTTTTTAGTCTCAGCCCAGTGGCTGGTCTCATTTATGTAAATAATAACCGTATTCATAAAACTACTCACCCAGTTGAACTAATTTGCATTACATCAGCAATTTCTAGCATTTCTCAACTCGGGTGTTTACTTCCAACTCTGACACTTACAAAAATACGATCATAAGGACTGCCCAAGGTCGAGTTACTCTGGCAATGTAACAATTTATATAAAAATTATTTTTGAAAATAGGGATAGACAAATTTACTACACCACACCATTATTCATTAGTGCTCAAAAGACATACAGTCCAACCATTTGGTAAGCCATAGTTCGTTACTCTTCATTTGTACAGATCAACCATTTGGTAAGCCATAGTTTGTTACTCTTCATTTGTACAGATCAACCATTTGGTAAGCCATAGTTTGTTACTCTTCATTTGTACAGATCAACCATTTGGTAAGTTCGTTGCCTTTCATATGTACTGATCAATCATTTGGTAAGCCATAGTTCGTTACTCTTCATTTGTACAGATCAACCATTTGGTAAGCCATAGTTTGTTACTCTTCATTTGTACAGATCAACCATTTGGTAAGCCATAGTTCGTTGCCTTTCATATGTACTGATCAATCATTTGGTAAGCCATAGTTCGTAGTTGTTAATATCAGTACTATCACATCGATAATTCATCATTAGTTACGGTTCAAAAGGCATGAATGTAGACATTTAGCAAGGTATCATACTTACTTTTATAAGGTACTGCCAAGTCATTCAGCAATTTACCGTTATTGTTTAAAAAGGCACTTTCTTGACTTTCAGCAAATTATCACTATTGTTCAAAGGGAATGCTGTTCTGTAAAGGCGTAATGTCATCACAATATAAATCATCATACGTGATTATTCATAAGGCGTGCTGTCCAGACATTTAGGAAATGATTGTTCGTTCCTTTGTTCATAAGGCGTACTGTGTACATTCTACACGGTAAAAATGTGTTATTAGTTGTTTTAAATAGCATTATTTAATTATTTGTATACGTATTCTAATCCACATAAGTCAGCATTAATACTTACACTTCCTACGGAGTACTCGAGTTAATCCATAAAATATTACTCTTGATAAAGCGTAGAATGGTTAAATCATATTTACCTAGACTTGATAAGGCGTAGAATGGTTAAATCATATTTATTTAGTTTTGATAAGGCGCAGAATGGGTTAAGCAATAATTACTTACTCTTGATAAGATGTAGCAGGGTTAAATCATATTGGTACCTAGTCTTGATAAGGCGTAGAATGGGTAAGCCATGACGAATAAACTACATCGTTTACGTTTGATAACATGCAGTGTCCATATATCTAGGAGCTAATATCATCACATGCTGAAATGATGTATTGCTAAAGCATTATAAATGAGTATGGTGGCAAGATCTACTCCCTGCAGGTCCAGCAGCTATCCAGTCAGTTAATTATGATGACGTGAAGTGTAACCGGGTTCCATAAACCATCCCATTTACTGATATGTATGTGAACCATGATCAGTTACTGTTTATAAGCCGTGCTGCCAACGCATTTTGAAGCCATCATGAGTTACAGATGGAAAGGTATCCACACATTAATAAGCCCTCATCAGTTTTTGGCTGATTCGATTCGTTTGAAGTAACACGGTGTATACAAGGGTGACTGGTAAGCATTGCTGCAAAGACTAAGGCGTTTCTTAGAAGTGCCTAAAGAATGATATCAAACTGAGATCTTGTTGACAGTGCCGGATAGCCCGACACAAGACTAGAACTCAGATCAAGGCTCCACATGATACTGTTGTTATTTGCTATTTCTTCAAATAAACATGAAAAAAACGAAAATGTGGCTGCATGCCAGGGCAATAACATGAAGTTTAATAGTATTAAATATAGTAAATCAGCTTTTGGCATTTTATTAAAAGAAAGAAAGAAAGAAAGAAAGAAAGAAAGAAAGAAAGAAAGAAAGAAAGAAAGAAAGAAAGAAAGAAAGAAAGAAAGAAAGAAAGAAAGAAAGAAAGAAAGAAAGAAAGAAAGAAAGAATTTTGACTTCATTTGACCAATGCACACTGTGTTTTCCTCTTTAATTAACGTCCTTGTATCTCAACCGAGATCATGAGTTATGCTTCTTGAAGTCGCTCTCCGAGCTGGGAGTAAAATTAAAGTTAACATGTGCCCTCAAACATTTCCATCCACGCAAGTGCCGCACCAATAGGAGTGTGCTAACTACCTAGAGTAGTCCCAAAGATTGGCGCGCAACACGCATCGCGTGCCAGATTTCGCTGTATGATATTCGCGAATCGTACGTACCAACATTCATTAAATTTTCATATATCGGGTGCCAAAAATAATCACAAAACTAAAAGGCCTTCTCCAGCTTGCCTTCTTTTAGGTAATTATCACTCACGATTTCGAGTGAGAAAAACTCAAAATAAATGGCTTGTTCTTGAACCTCAATTTTCCACTTTTATGGAGCTATTTGCTTTACATCAACGGTTGTGAATAAAGTAAAAACTGTGAAAACAATGTTTATGATGTTGTTACTGTCTTTCCAAACTTCTATGCGCATTATTATGCAATTTATTTCAAGCGTTCAATAGGGCCCATAACAGGATGAAGTTAAAATGCCTTCCTTCATTTGGCAGTCGCCTTTTTAATTGGAATCATTTCTATTTTATGCATGTCTTAACACTTTGGTAGGCTTTTGTGATGTCTGTACACAAATAGTGAGAGGGGGCGGATGGAAGGGGAGTGGGGGTGGAAATGTGATATATTTAAATAGGGTGCGCAGGGTGAGTCAAAAATTATGATATCACATTAATTTTTTTTAAAATTTGCTCTCTTTTTTTGTGACAAACTACCTAATAATGAAGCTACCATTCTCCTGACTCAATCACGTATAAAATGTCATCTTGACCACTGTCCTTTTATCCCTCGCAATAGCAAAAATGAGCCTTACATCATTTGCATGCTATCAACACGACACGTGAAGAACAAAAAGAGAATAAGAGAAGCAAAATGAGGAGCATACAAACAGTGCTGACAATTCTTACCTGATTGCACCTATGCACAAGGTATGTAAAATTGTGAACGGTCTTTGTGAGTGATTCCTCTCTCCTTAGCAGCTACTGACACTAACTGGCAGTTTTAAAACAATGAGGTGGTTTGCACGGTAGGTAATTTAATCTTAAGATTAAAATTGACAAAATTTCTAACCACTTTTCATTTTCGGATTTTTAATTTATTAATTTGTATGCGAATGTGTGTGTGTGTGTGTGTGTGTGTGTGTGTGTGTGTGTGTGTGTGTGTGTGTGTGTGTGTTTGTGTTTGTGTGTTCGTGTACGAGCTGTTTTTCTTGTCCCTTCTTTATATTTATGTGTCATGAACGATTATACAATCACTAATTGGTGTTACAATCAATATAAATGTGCTCGGAAGTGAAAGAGGCCGAACGTAAACTGATTGGTGTTACATCCAATATAAATATGCACGGAATTGAAAGAGGCCGAACGTAAACTGATTGGTGTAACATCTAATATAAATATGCTCGGAAGTGAAAGAGGCCGAACGTAAACTGATTCAGAAGTTATGATCTCATGGGTATCACGATTAATACGTATTACGAGTTTTAAGTGTAATATCTGTCTGTCTGTCTGTCTAACTGTTTCTTACCTCTCTTTTTGTTCGCACTCCTTATACTTTCAATGTTTTCGCTCTGCTACAACTCTTTCCGTTTCTGTGTCTCTGTATCTCTATGACAATATTTTACATTAATCAATTAACATTTTGTCTCTCTATCTCTATGACAATATTTTTCATTAATCAATTAACTTTTTGTCTCTCTATCTCAATGACAATATTTTACATTAATCAATTAACTTTTTGTCTTCTTGTCTCCCTGATAATGTATTTCATTAATCAAGTAACTTTTGTGTCTTTGTCTCTTGGCAATATGTTTAATTAATAAAGTAGATTTTTGTTCCTTTGTCTCTCAGGCAATATCTTTCATTAATCAAGTAACTTTTTGTCTCTTTATCTCTTGGCAATAACATTCATTAGTCAAGTAATCTTTTGTTTCTTTGTATCTGAGACAATTATTTCATTAATCAAATAACGTTTTGTCTCTTTGTATCTCAGACAATTACTTCATTAATCAAATAACTTTTTGTCTCTTTGTATCTCAGACAATGTACTTCATTAATCAAATAACGTTTTGTCTCTTTGTCTCTCTCACAAAATCTTTCATTAATAAAGATCTTTGATTTTCTCTTTGTCTCTCTCTCTGACAATATATTTCATTAATTTCATTGGAGTTTTTTGTTTCTGTGTCTTCTTGAAAATATCTTTCGTTAATCAAGATCTTTTTGTCTCTTTCTGTCTCCATCTGGTGTGTCTCTGTGCATTGCTGACGATAGTTTTCATTTCTCATTTCTCTCTCTCTATCTGTTTTTCCGTGTGCCTGCTTGTACTTCTGAGTTTTCGAATAGTCTCATCCCTGTCTCTATCTGATTAATAGTGTCTCTATTTTTCTCTGATAAGCTCCTTCATCACTGGCCTCCTTCAATCAGTTTATCTGACTGAATGTGTTTCGTGCAAGTCTGAAATCTCATCTACCGCTAGTGTTTGTCTATTTCATTCTCTGCTTGAATTAATGATAATATCTTTCATTTCTCGCACTCCTCTGTTCTAAGTAACCCCTTTTTGTGCCATAGACAATCTCTCCCATCTCGCAGTTCTATATCTTTGGCTATCTATCTGATCGTGTCTTTGTCTCATTCTCTTTGTCGTTGTCTCACTTTCGGTGTCTTAGTCTGACTGTCCTTGATTGACTGGCTGGCAGAGTGTTTGTTTGACAATATGTATCTTTATCTGACATTTTCTTTGACTTTGATTTTGACAAACTGTCTTTGTCTGACTGTCCTTGACTGACTGGCTGGTAATCTTTCTTTGACAGTATGTATCTTTATCTGACGTTTTCTTTGACTTTGTTTTTGACAAACTGTCTTTGTCTGACTGCATCTTCGTTTGACTCGTCTTTATCTGACTGGCTGTGTTAATATATGACCGTATCACTGTCTCAATGTGTGTGTCTCTATCAGTATAATGCTGTCTCCCATCTCCCACTATGTATCTGACTGTGTCTGCTCCGGCTATCTGTGCTTCTGCCACTCTAACTCTATTTTCATCTCTCTCTGTCTTGCCATATGTATCTTGGACACTATAACAATTTCTATTATTTCTCTTTCAGTTCTCTCCTGTGAGAGCACGTCTATCTCACTGTCTGACAGACTCTTTCCCTCCTTCTTTCATAGCAACATCAAAATCAATGTTACCTTTACAGTTGGTATCAATATGTCTCATTATTCGCTTATCAAGTAAGGTCGTTTAAAGAATCTTCTCAAAGTAATAATTATGAATACTAGTCGTTATCAGGTATGATATGGCCTTTATATACCTGTTGAGTTCCTCAACAGTCACTTTCCTACTGTATTTTTTAAAATTCTGTATTTATGCAGTCTTACGATTTTATGCTGTTAATCACACTTAGTATCTGTTCACAGACAGTGATAAAGGTATGCTTCGCCTGATATCAAGCTGCTGGAGTGTCACAGCTCACACAGATGATAAACAGATAAACATATACTTTCTGTTCGATTTCCACTATCCGGCTTGTCGGATATTGCATAGTCACGCGTGCGCCTTGGACCGGTAGGCGGAAGTCTGTTCATTCTGAATGGAAGAAATGTTTATCAATGGGTTTGCGTATGAAGGGCTGCTAACAGTTTATTCACTGACTTGAGTAGTATGTCAGCGCATTGAGTCTGCGCGTCTGCATTACGTGTCAAGCGTGCTTGCGAGCAAATTTTGCACCTACATGTTTGTGACAGGTCACAGTGCGTGCTGACAAACATCACATTATGCATTCATTCGCTTTCATATTTTTCTTTTATGCTATTTGTTTCTAACTTCACATCCTTCAAAAATCATATTGTAGGACGTAGGAATTCAAGAACTCTCTTTTCCTCCTTTCTCCAATTCTTTTTCTTGTTGGAATTAAATATTCTGCTTATTGTTTTATTTTATACTTTGTACTTATTTGTATGGTATGGCATACGTTATGTTCAATAATGTTTTTCGTTAGCATTATTATGTTTGTTTGTATTTATTTGGGGTTTTCATTTATAAGTTTTAATATTAGTTAATTTCATTAAGAAATATAATTTCCGGTAATTTCTGGCTAAGCTATCGATATGCGATTACGTGTTACTGTGAAATGAAGAACATATTAATATCATTATGTGAGTACATGTTCCTGTGAAATGTGGGAACATGTTAATGCGATATCTATTCACGTATAAATGTGATTTGAGGGTACATGTTAATGTCATCTGTAAGTGTGTTGCTATTATGTGGGAACGTTAATGTCATCTGTAGGTATGTGTTACCTTGATGTGAGAACGTTGTCATCTCTAATTATGTTTTACTGTGATGTAAGAACGTTAATATCACCTTTAATTATGTGTTACTGTGATGTAGGAACGTTAATGTCAACTGTAATTATGTGTTACTGTGATTTAAGAACATTAATATCACCTTTAATTATGTGTTGCTGTGATGTAGGAACGTTAATGTCATCTGTAATTATGTGTTAATGTGATGTAGGAACATTAATATCATCTGTAATTATGTGTTACTGCGATGTAGGAACATTAATATCATCTGTAATTATGTGTTACTGCGATGTAGGAACGTTAATATCATCAGTAATTATGTGTTAATGTGATGTAGGAACATTAATGCCATCTGTAATTATGTGTTACTGTGATATAGGAACGTTAATGTCATCTATAATTATGTGTTACTGTGATGTGGAATGTTTATGCGATGTGCGAGTACATGTATTTTACAACATTCGTGCTGGAACGGGCAATAGGAAAACTAAGCTAAGAAGACAAAAACACGCAACAGCACAAGGAAAAACACAGACAACCCTAGAGGGGAAAAGAGCTGTAATTAATGGCGTTGCAATTATTGTGTCAGATGGTGTAGAGGACACGAAGAACTAAAATGGCGCTCGGACTGACAGTAGCAATAAAGGGAGACAAATGTGCGAGTGTTTTGCTAAAAAGGGGAAAGAGGATTGCAAGAAAGGATTATGCAATGGTTGCAGGTTGTTTGAAAGAATGAGGTTTTCAGCGAACATCTTTACATAGTCGTATGTGCATCGTTGCTTTGTTTTATTTTGTTTTTTAACAGAAAATTGTATGTTTTATACTCAGTAAAAGTGTTTTTCTTCATGACAATGATCTCAATTGAAGCGAAATTAATTCAAAATTGCATATGTATGTATAACAAGAATAAAATTACTAAAATATTGTCATTTAAAGGGTTTTTGTCTCCGAGTTGTATTAAGCCTTGTCGAAGTCCCATTGACATGTTTGACAAAATATACTTAAATCATTCCTTCATTTATGTGTCATTTAGAGGAGGGAACACATGCACATAGATCTGTGCTTGTTTGTCTTCTTCTCTCTCCGCACCTCATTCCAATATGTGTCCACCTTAATTTCGTCTCTCTCCACATTTCATTCTGTTTCATTCCAATGTGTGTCTACCTTACTTTCGTCTCTCTCCACATTTCATTCTGTTTCATTCCAATGTGTCTACCTTACCTTTCGTCTCTCGACATTTCCTTACAATTATTTCACAGTAATAATTCGACTGATGCACTTTTATGTTCAAAGGGTTGCTTCGGAGGTAAATGATACGCCAAGATACATTTCTGGTTTAATCAGTAGGTCAAGATACATTTCTGGTTTAATCAGTAGGTCAAGATACATTTCTGATTTAATAGATACGTCAAGACACATTTCTGATTTAATCGGTACGCCAAGATACATTTCTGATTGGATCGGTACATCAAGATACATTTCTGATATAATCAGTACGCCATGATACAGTTCTGATTTAATTGGTAGGTCAAGATATATTTCTGATTTAATCGGTAATTCAAGATACATTTCTGATACAAACGTTACGTCAAGACATATTCCTGATTTAAGCTGTAGGTCAAGATATATCTCTGGTTTAAACGGTACGCCAGGATACATTCCTGATTTAATCTGTAAGCCAAGATACATTCCTGATTTAATTGGTAGGTCAAAATATATTATCTGATTTAATTGGAAGTTCAAGATATTTCTGGTTTAATCGGTAGGTCAAGATACATTTCTGGTTTTCTTACACAGAGTCATGTATGCACTCGAATTTGGTAATACATTTGACGTTGAAAAGTTTCACTCAATATTCTGTGTTACTGATGATTTGGCCATGTACTAAAGGTTTTAAAAGATATGAGAACAGTGTCAGTGTGCTCCCGTATCCTTGTCAGTATTAAGTGATATTTTCAAAATTATACATAAACTGAATCTCATTATTCTGCCACCTTTCTCATTAGAATTACTCAGAAAAATAATTTTCTCTTTATTTCTTGCTCACGCTTATTTAATTTCTAGTTGTACGCTGTTGACGTTGTGTGAAAAAACTCAGATCAATTAATGAGTCGCTGTCTTTCAGTGTGATTTCTCTCCTCGCAAGTAAAATTGTGGTATTTAAAATCGAGGTGATTTTTTGTTTATTGGCTTATTTCAAACCTAACTCTTAGTCTTTACTGATAGCAAGTTTTAGTTCAGTTCATTAGGATCATTTCATTCAAATTTCTTAGTCTCTATAATGATAGCGATTTTAGTTCATTTGATTCATTTCAACCAGGGTTTTTGTCTTAATTGACAGCAAATTCAGCTCATTAGTCTCACATCATCCAAATTTCTTAGTCTTTATAATGACAGCGACTTTAGCTCATTTGGCTCATATAAATCAAATCCCTTAGTCTTTATACCGGAAGTGTCCCTTTGGCTTTTTCATGCATTTTAACCAGAGAGAGAGAGAGAGAGAGGAGAGAGAGAGAGAGAGAGAGAGAGAGATTTCTTGACTTCTTGGCTTATTTCAACCAGACTTAGTCATTAGAGTAATGGTGTCGGTTGTCGACAGCGATTTAGTCATGGACCCAATCAACTACTCTTGCAGAACTTTCTATTTCAGTGAACCACTTCTTGCAGACTAAATCAACAAATCCAAACTCAAAACAAATCCTAACTCAAGTACGTGTATTCTCTCCCTTTTTGTCTACGAGTTGTCTTCATGACATTCTTTTATTTATTTACTGTGATGTTCTTTACTGTATGTTAACACTACTCTCTCTTTTAACGTGTTTAATTAAGTAACTATCGATCTGTTTTCTCCAAGAGTGTTCCAAATCGTTCTCTTTCCTTTTCGTGCTAACTGTAAGAGTCTTCCATTTATAAGTTATACACGATTGTCACCTTGTTATCCTCATTTTTATTTGTGTTTAGTCCCACGATCTTTTCGTTATCCACTTTTCCTACTTTTGTGTCGAATGTATGTGTAGTCTTACTTTCTCTCCACTAAGGCATTTTCTCTTTTCTCTTATTTCACTTGGACAAAAGTTTCGTGCTTCTATGAAACTTCGCATTCGACTTCCAGCTCTTGCTTCACTGCAGAGGCCTTTTGGAATCGACATTTATCAAATGTGTCTCCCGGGTCTGTAGTTTCCATTTTGCTTCATTTCCTTCGTTGACCTTTGACTTTGCGCGACATCGATCAGTCCCGGATAGTAAGGTCACGTGTCATGGGGGTCGCGAGTCAAAAGTCACAGATTTTCTGTCAGGACGGATGATGGATAGGTGGAGGTATCTGTCTGATACTTCTGCTGTGTTTCGATCAAACGTCTGCTTTCTTCCATATTTGCCGTCTTGTGGTCTCTTTGTGAGCGAGTGACTGGGCAGAATCGGAAGTGAATATGACTGATGACCATTGGCCACTGGTAGTCAGGCTAAGTTAGAATAGGGAAGTGGAAAATTTTAAAATATTAATCGAAGAAAGAAAGAAAGAAAGAAAGAAAGAAAGAAAGAAAGAAAGAAAGAAAGAAAGAAAGAAAGAAAGAAAGAAAGAAAGAAAGAAAGAAAAGAAAAGAAAAGGAAAAGAATGCTAGAAAATATCAGAATTCAAATGTTCTCTTCTCTACTGTCTTGTTTCCATCGTCTCTCTCCATCCCCCTTCTCTATCCACCTCTTCTCTCTCTCTCTCTCTCTCTCTCTCTCTCTCTCTCTCTCTCTCTCTCTCTCTCTCTCTCTCTCTCTCTCTCTCTCTCTCTCTCTCTCTCTCTCTCTCTCTCTCCCTCCCTCCATATATATATTATTTAATTTCTCATCGATTCACATTTTAAAATCCTGACAATACGGATTTTATTCGATCCACTTATTTGGGTGAAATGGCCACAGTTCATGAAGCACACTAAAGTGCATAATTGCGTGCGGTTTTCGGCTTCAAATACTATTATGAACTCATGCAGCAGTAGTGAAATCTTTCTCTTTTTTCATTCTCTCTCGTGTTGTGGTCGTTCTACCAATCATCGTGATGGATGATCAGGATCAAAAGGGTTAATTCATCTTGAGTAAAATTACAAAAAGAAAATCTCACAAGAAAAAATAAGGCGCACACGCACATGCGCGCTACGTTGGATGGAATTCTGGGAAAATTGCGATGGTTAGGGATATGGAAGAGTTGAGAATGGATATGTTTATAGAGAAATTACTCTGGTATTTTACTTGTATTGATGATCTGTCAACCATATATCGATATGTTTATAGAGACATTACTCGGATATTTTACTTGTATTGATGTTAAGTCAACTTTATATCGATGTGTTTACCTATTCAGGTGTTCACTTGTTCAGTGCTTAGGTAGACTAATACATTAATTGTTTATATGCTTACGTCTCGACACTTATAAAACTAGCGGGCTAATATAAAGTCAAATGGCTCGGTTTCTTAATGTATATATTTATTTCTTTATAAATTATTCAACAAATTGAATGAATGACAAAGTCAATGATTTTAACAGAAATTAAAATTAATTCATTTAGTGGAATACGATAGTCCTTGCAGTGAAAAACGTCGTTTGTGACTGAATAAATTATTACTATATGTAATGTACATATATAAATATCGTTTGCGACATAATGCAAGCATACAGTATTAAGTGGCACAGCGTAGCACAAATAATACAATGTAAACTGACAAATACGGTATTTTATGTAATGTAAACTGACAAATACGGTATTTTATGTAATGTAAACTGTCAAATACGGTATTTTATGTAATGTAAACTGACAAATACGGTATTTTATGTAATGTAAACTGACAAATACGGTATTTTATGTAATGTAAACTGAAAATGACAGTATTTAATGTAATATAAACGGTTAGTTTGTAAGACTATATATATTATTACAGACCAATAGAGTATTATCTTACACACTTACACACTTACACTCTACTAACTTATATAATATAAACAGATTAATAAATAGTTAGTTGTGATCAATATATAGAAACAACTAGTGTAATCTAGAATTTTAAAGATAATTTGTCTGAAATGTGTCTAGTAATACCTAGTGTAATCTAGGCATTTTTAAATATGAGAACTATGCTTAGTAATAACAAATGTAATCTAGGCATTTTTGTAAATAGTTGGTCTGAGCATAAAATAACTAGTATTCACTAGACATAGACATAGATACATTTAGCAATGCATAAAATAACTAGTATACACTAGACATAGACATAGATACAGTTAGCAATGCATAAAATAACTAGTATTCACTAGACATAGATACAGTTAGCAATGCATAAAATAACTAGTATACACTAGACATAGATACAGTTAGCAATGCATAAAATAACTAGTATACACTAGACATAGATACAGTTAGCAATGCATAGAATAACTAGTATTCCCTAGACATAGACATAGATACAGTTAGCAATGCATAAAATAACTAGTATACACTAGACATAGATACAGTTAGCAATGCATAGAATAACTAGTATTCACTAGACATAGACATAGATACAGTTAGCAATGCATAAAATAACTAGTATACACTAGACATAGATACCGTTAGCAATGCATAGAATAATTAGTATTCATTAGACATAGATACAGTTAGTAATGCATAAAATAACTAGTATACACTAGACATAGATACCGTTAGCAATGCATAGAATAATTAGTATTCATTAGACATAGATACAGTTAGTAATGCATAAAATAACTAGTATACACTAGACATAGACAAAGATACAGTTAGCAATGCATAAAATAACTAGTATACACTAGACATAGACATATATACAGTTAGCAATGCTTAGAATAACTAGTATTCACTAGACATATATACAGTTAGCAATGCATAGAATAACTAGTATAACACGGGATCTACATAGTTAGTGTACTCAATGTACAGAAAATGTTAGAATAAATGTGTAGAACACATTAATAGCTTACGATTTTATATAATAACACTTTTCAGTAATACACAAATAGATCATGAGAGTTACGATTAAATATATATTTACTGTAAGCAATATATAAATAATTCATGTTAGTAATATACAGATAACTATTATTAGCAACATATTTATATATAGAACGAGTGTAAAGCATAAAATGAAATATCTAAAGTGTGATGTATATAAAAGGAGCTACTGTGAGTAACGTATAAAAATAGGTCAAGTGTGAAGTATTTTGAAAACAGGTCAAGTGTGAAGAGAACAGAAGTGGCTAGTGTGATCAAAGTCAAAAATAACTAATGTGAGACATAATTAGAAATACTAAAAGTTGTGTCAATTTAGAGAAAATAACAAGTGTAAGCAATATATTCAAATAGCTCTATTGATCAGATTTTATTTGGAGAATTCATAAACAATTTGCTGTCAAAGTGACAACTTCGTAAGCTTGCAAGTTTGTTATTTTTTTTAATATATATATATGTAGAGAGAGACTTTCAAACCTATTAGTTTTCTACCTGGAGACTTCGTAAGCTAGTAGTTGTCTACAAGGAGACTTCATAAACTAGTAGTTGTCTACAAGGAGACTTCATAAACTAGTAGTTGTCTGCAAGGAGACTTCATAAACTAGTAGTTGTCTACAAAGAGACTTCATAAACTAGTAGTTGTCTACAAAGAGACTTCATAAACTAGTAGTTGTCTGCAAGGAGACTTCATAAACTAGTAGTTGTCTACAAAGAGACTTCATAAACTAGTAGTTGTCTACAAAGAGACTTCATAAACTAGTAGTTGTCTACAAAGAGACTTCATAAACTAGTAGTTGTCTACAAAGAGACTTCATAAACTAGTCGTTGTCTACAAAGAGACTTCATAAACTAGTCGTTGTCTACAAAGAGACTTCATAAACTAGTCGTTGTCTATGTGAAGACTTTCTTAGTTTTGATTAGAATGTCCCACTAAAATTGATAATTGCAACAGCGGCTTGGAGTTTGATGTTTTCTTGTAACTGTTTTATTTGAAATAGAGTTTGATTGTATTTCTCCACTACTTTCATCTAATGTGATAATGTGGAAGAGATCAAGATCGTAAGTGTTAATTAAGCACAGGTTTATTTGAAATAGAGTTTGATTGTATTTCTCCACTACTTCCATCTAATGTGATAATGTGGAAGATCTAGATCGTAAGTGTTAATTAAACACAGGTTCCGCGTTTGACTCGTCTGTTAAGATTGCCATTATTAATTGAAATGATTGATACAATCTCAACTGAGTTAAGAAAATATATTTCTAGATATTTCATTGTTATATTTTATTTGCTAAATTTTGTAGTACTATTAGTGAATAGTTGGTGAAATGTTCCCTTGTTGTAGCAATAATTTTTCACTGATTTTTCCTTGATCTGAGTATAAGCTATGGAGTCATTTAATTGCCTCTATTTATTTATCTGTGTTTGCATTAAATTTGGTTAGGGCTGCCTTATGCTGTTTGAAAACTCGTTTTGTTTGTCCCTATGTCTATGTAAGTCATGTCATGAATACCAAGATAGAGTATGTTACACTGTACATAGATGTATTTCTTCTTTACTAATAAGATAGGACGTTTTGAGTGCTAGATTATGTACTTATACATGATTTATGAAGTCAGCCATTGCCTTTCACGTGTATGAGTGTGTTGGGGTTTTTTTGTTATTGGCTTGGTGAGACATGATTAAAGTTCTCTGGGGATATTATTATTATATGTCTCTGGAGGGGGGGGGGGACTGTGTTTTGTGGGGACATTATTATTGTACGTCTCTGGGAACTGTGTTTTGTGGGGACATTATTATAGATCAAAAGTTACTCTGTACATTTGCACTCATTGGCATGTATTAAACCAGCAGCTCACAGACAATAACTGCAAAACATTTAGCCGCTTTGAAGAGAAAGCCTCCCATAGCAGCAGCAAATCTTGAAGCCTGAATACCTGATGCCTTAATGCTAGTGACCAGCAACCGCAAATCTTGAGGCCTGAATACCTGATGCCTTAATGCTAGCGACCAGCAGCCGCAAATCTTGAAGCCTGAATACCTGATGCCTTAATGCTAGGGACCAGCAGCCGCAAATCTTGAAGCCTGGATACATGATGCCTTAATGCTAGGGACCAGCAGCCGCAAATCTTGAAGCCTGGATACATGATAACACTAGCGACCAGCATATCGGTATCACATCGGTGAATATTTTCCCCGAAATAAGTGGATATAAGTGCAATATTTTCCTTCACTAACAGTAATCGTGTCATCTTTAGAGATCTCCCTTACAGCGCGCTTCGTGGAATGCATTGCTAAAGCACAGTGATCTAAGAGATACTCCTTACCTGAAATATAGTCGTGAAGAGAAGTCTTTCATGTCATTGTACGTTAGGAATTGTTTTCAACATTCAGAAGCAGTAGTTTAGAGATTCGTGAAGTAAAAACCAACATAACCGTTAAGTAAAAACATGAACGTGAGTGATGATTGATCTAAATTCATGCCCAGTGAATCTAGTCGAAATAGAAGAGTGCTTAAAGTGGCATTGAGCATCGACATCCATGCCAGTAGTGGCCGAAAGACAGGAACCTATTTGCAACATGTGTGTACTGTGCATATAGTAACTATGACAACAGTAAAATTGACTGATGGCTATTAGCAGCACCTGTTCAGGAGCTAACGTAATCAGGCTTCAAAAGAAATAAAATCGAGACCTACATCAATTAAAACCATGAAATCAGGCTTCGAAAGAAATAAAATCGAGACCTACATGAGTAAAGCGCGACAATTGGACACAGTGCTAGCCATACAGTTTAGTGAAATAATATCAAACTAAATATTAATATATAATTTGAACAACACTGATTTGACAGTTTAATATTTCGAACGAGAATAAATGTAACTGTGCTGTCAGTAGCTTCTCTTTATGGGAGTCCATCATATATATGGAAATATGCATAATATTTAAAATTATTTAAATACTAGTTTAATGAGATAAAAGTCAATAACGTCTTCTTCATCTCTATCAGCTGAGTGTTTTTAATTATCCACCTCCCCCCTCCACTCCCCTACACCGAGTCCGGTCAAATTTCATAGACATCTGCATTGATGACTTCTATGGTCAGCATGGTGAAGTTAGATCCCGTGGATACCTGCAGAATTGTAATGTTGACTCATGGAGCACCAACAATGAAATAAAATAGAATTTGGACACTTAATGAAAGACTGGACAGCTGTGTAAAGGAGCGTGTCGTCATAATTTATGCTCCATTATTTTGGGACAAGAAGTAGAAACATTTCATACATCATTTAGATGACAGTGATTTTTGTATCATTGTTGTTACGTGTGACGTCAAATTAAGTGCACATGTATTCCCTGTAAATCTTAAAACAATACTAGCAATAAAGAACATTTGCTTAGATTTACACTGAATTTAAATTTGTACCCTACCTTCATTTGGAAATAGGAAACTCCACAGATATTTGTTACAATCAATTCTTATCACAAGTTTGTGTGTGTGTGAGTGTGTGTGTGGTGTGTGTGTGTGTGTGTGTGTGTGTGTGTGTGTGTGTGTGTGTGTGTTTGTGTGTGTTTGTGTGTGTGTGTGTGTGTGTGTGTGTAAATTACAACCTGTAAAGGACAGCTTACAATAGTGTGGTATTTGAACAGCTACAAATGGAACTATTAATAAATATTATTTGAATTATAAATAATACTCTTTGAAGTATAAATAACACTTTTTTGAAGTATAAAATAAATAAAACTCTTTGAAGTATATCTTGCACTACAACCCATAGAGAGGTACAATGGAGAGTTTATTTTATTTTTAAAATTTCCATCTCCAATTCATTACATTTCATTTCTTTACAAAAACGAATTTTTTCTAGTAAAAGAATTTAAATACCAAGAAAATAATTTTAAAATATCGGCATGAAAACTAAAATTAAATTATTTTTTTTTCCAGCACACTTTTTCTTATTATTTTTCTCATAGTGGGAAGATGGGCGTTTTCCAAAATTTCTAGTACAATACAGCTTCATCTTCATTAGCGGTCGTCTGACTCGCTCGGCTGGGCGGCCACAGATTGCATTTGCAGCGGTCAGCTGTAAATAATGCATCAGTACGGCCAGAGAATCAAGAAGTTTGACTACAGTGAGGCTGGCTGCTAATTGGAAACTGATTCTGTGTACTTTATATGTGGGCGTTTAGGATAACAGTTCTTAATTTAAAGATAGCTCCATTACGTGTCTTTACCTCAGTATCTTAAGTCTGAGTGTTGCATCACAGACAAACAGTCGACAGGAAGTTAGTTGTCAATCTTTGGCCTCATTAACATCGTCTTTAATGTACGGTGTCTCACTAGTGATTCCAGATGTTAGAAAGCAGTCTGCCAGTTATAAAAAGAAAAAAAACCCACAAAACTTTTCTTATTTATTAAAAGAAAAAAAGTTTTTTTTTTTATTCCAAGTCTAGAGTTTTAAAAATCAAGAAGGGAATTAAATTCAAGCCAAACATACTGGAAATAACTTAATTACAAACCTTTTTGGATGTCTTTTTAAAAAACAAAGAGAACAGGAGATGCTAACTGGACACACTTGAAAAAGATAGATAGATAGACAGACAGACAGACAAACAGACAGATAGATAGATAGACAGACAGATAGACAAATATATATAGATAGAGAGATAGAGAGATAGATATACAGACAGACAGATAGATAGACAGATAGACAGATATATAGATAGACAGACAGACAGACAGACAGACAGACAGATAGATAGATAGATAGATAGATAGATAGATAGATAGATAGATAGATAGATAGATAGATAGATAGATAGATAGATAGATAGATAGATAGATGTCAAATGTGGAGTTGTATCAATACAGAGAGTTGTATCAATCATTAACAGTTATCACCGTCTAGATTAAAATATTACAACAGCCTTAAAATAAAAATGTCAAAGGAAAAAAATAATACGATATAAGAGAGAAAGATGGAGAAGGGGGCGAAGAGAGGGATAAATCATTGGAATGAGAATGAGAAAGACAGACAAGCAAACGAACAAAAAATATTATTCTACAATTTATAGAAAAATACTTAAATCTATGTAGACAATCAATCTTGGACAACAATTTTATTATTTGATAAAACATAACTTAAATCTTTATTGAAATTCAAACATGGATAAAAGCATTTCACACACAGCAGCGTAAAGTTATGGACATGAGAGGCGTTTGGAAGATGTAATATCCCCGAAAGTTGACCTGCATCACTTAGACGCTGATATGCATCCAGGTTGCTCGCACTCTCGCTTGCCACTGAGGCCTAAAACTTTGTCTGGTCTCAATTTGCCACGGAGGCCTAAAACTTTGCCTGGTCTCAATTTGCCACGGAGGCCTAAAACTTTTAGTCTGGTCTCAACTTGCCACCGAGGCCTAACACTTTTATTCTGGTCTCAACTTGCCAGTGAGGCTTAAAACATTTAGTCTGGTCTCAACTTGCCACTGAGGCCTAAAACATTTAGCCTGGTCTCAACTTGCCAGTGAGGCTTAACATTTTAGTTTGGTCTTAACTTGTACAGTCTAGCTGAACCATTTGCATGTGTGGTTAATCCACTTACCTGTGTGGTCTAACTGTTGTAGTCTGTCCTCAGTTTTGTATAGTCTAGCTGTACTATTCACTAATGTAGTTATCCACTAAGCCTTATCGGCACTACTCTCTCCCATAATTTGTAAACTAGCTAAATTATTTCCTAGTGTAGTTATCTCCTTAGGCATACCTGCTGTACCCTCTCCCTTAATTTGTACAGTCTAGACAAATTTATTTTCTTGTGTAGTTATCTACTGAGGTTTACCTGCTGTAGTGTACATATAGCTGAATTGTTTATTAATGTAGTTATCCACTGAGAGCTATTGAATTGTGTCACTTTCAACAATAAAACTAGAGATTACCTAGGTAGAATGTTACGCCCACTTTCAATATATTTGTTGATTTTATCAATCTGTATTAACAGGTTAACTTGTTTTTCTCAGAGGCGTTCGTGTTGAATTATTTCGCACAGCTTAAATAATTTAGCTGAACAGTTTCTTAGTGTAGTTAATATGTTTTTTCAATGAAACTGCTGTTATACTTTGTCACTCAACTTGCTTAAACTGTAAACAAGTTTAACTGAATTTCTTTACACTGAGTTTTACTTGCGCTGTCTAGTTCAAGTGTTTATTTGTGTAGCTATTTTTTTCCTCTTTACCCTGAATCTTACCTGCTTGACACTGAATAAAATGTATGCAGTCTCGCTGAAAGCTTTCATACTATATGTGATTTGCTTGACCCTAAAGCTTGTCTTATAACACTACCTCAAAATGTATGTAACCTTCCTGAACTGTTGTATAACACTCCTAAAATTGCCTTAAAGTAGCGAACCGTGAATGTGTGTTATGTGATACTCTAGTGATAATATTACTCCTGCTTGGATTGTGTAGCTAAAGCATTTGATTGGATCATTGAATTATTTTATTTTACGCTTAATTTTGCATTTAGGCATATGACAGCTAGCGTGTTCACACTGTGATGAAAGACGCATATACGTAAAGCTTATGCACACAAAACAGCTTTTCATGTGTTATATGTACATTGTTTATACGTGTATGTGTATGTGCTTGTGCATGCGCATATGTATATATCTGAGAGTGTGTTTATGTGTGTGTGTGTGTGTGGGTGTAGGTGGAGGGAGAGAGGGGCAGATAGTTATAGACGGACCGATAGATATTACTATGTTCACTAGACTCGAATAATTGAATAGATACTTGCTAGACATGTAGTATAGACAGTTTGATGACCGACACCACCCACTTCCATTTGATTAACTTAATGCTGATGCATAAATTAATTGTCAACTCTTTTTCTAGTATAGTCTTGTAGTTAGTATGATTTTCTGTACTGGTACGAAATGTCTCAAATCATCATTGTTACTTCACACGGAATTATTTTAATTATTTTTTTGAAGGCCATATATATATATATATATATATATAAAAGTGGTTATGGATCTCCAAAGCTATGTAAGTGGTGTTTGGATCTCCACAGCTACGTAAGTGGTGTCTGGATCTCCACAGCTATATAACTGGTGTTTGGATCTCCAAAGCTATGCAAGTGGTGTGTGGATCTCCAAAGACATGTAACTGTAAGTGGTGTCTGGATTTCCACAGCTATGTAAGTGGTGTCTGGATCTCCAAAGCTACGAAAGTGGTTTATGGATCTCCAAAGCTATGCAAGTGATGTCTGGATCTTCAAAACTATAAAAGTGGTGTATGGATTTCCAAAAGGTATGTGTAGCGGGTAAATTTGCCTATCCTTATTTTTATACATAACTGTTATATAAATTGTTAAATTGTCAAAGTGACCCGACCTTGGACACTTCATGTGATGATAGTTTGAGTTGGAGTAAACATTTCTGGTGGAGAATATGCTAGAAAATTGTTGATGCAATCCAAACCAGTTCCAAGTGGGTGAATAGATTCTTTTTCTTTATCTGATTAATAGTCTCAAACTGATCATAATAATTTCAGCACATTAATATCTTAGTATGACATGTTCCATTTATTAATGTAAGGTAGAAATCAATGTCAATACATAAACATGCACAATACAATTATATCTTAATAACTATTAGTCTGCCAAGCTCCACATGTTACTAAGGGAGAAATACATACCAATAACAATACATAACGAACGCAATACAATTATGTCCTACCTGTTGGAGAAGTTCTAGCTATTACTGAGAGGGATTAATATACGAGTGACAGCTTATCTCGCAAGATTAACTCACGCAATTTAAATCTGACAAGTCAACTTTAAGGAATGATAACTAACGTGTAGCTCTAGTCTTCTATAGTATACACGCAATTTACAAAAGAATATCATGGTCATCATATAATCCCATATCGCTGACATGACCTGTGCCATGTACCCATCCAGAAGGGGATCAAGCTCATTTCCTACCATTTCTATCATGTTTGTCCTGCGGACCATGAGTGCCGAAACAAAAGATTCATTAAATAATATTGTCTTTCTAATTTCATCTTTTCACATCCCATTTATATAGCACTGTTTTTCTAACTTCGTCATTTCACTTCGCATTTTGTAATTTTGTAACTAATTTTGTAACTTCATCATTTCACATCGCATTTATATAGCACTGTTTTCATAACTTCATCGTTTCAACTCGCATTTATATAGCACTGTTTTTTTCTAACATCATTATTTCACATCGCATTTATGTAGAACTGTCATTGTACCTCCATCGTTTCACCTTTGCACTCATAGAACAGTGATTTTGTAACTTCACTGTTTTTCTTACATCATAATTTCACCTCTCATTTGTATAGCATTGCTTTCTACCTTTATTAATTCACCTCATGTTCTATACTACTAGTTCGTAAATACATTAAGGCACTCGCATTATATGGAACTGCCTTTTAACTTCATTAATTCTCCTCGCATTATTCAACATGGGTTTTTAAGTACATCATTCCTGTCGCATTATATATTCTGGAATAAATAAGTGTGAATGTATTTACTTCTAGTTCTCCAATTATGTTTCCTTTTTACTTTATTGAATTTAGGAAATATTTTAAAATGTTCTTTCTCTTATTCTTTCTCCTAGTATAATTTTTTATTTACATACATACCTCTGTAAGAATTTCCCATTTTGTGTGCTTCATTTCCAGTGTTTACTCATCTTTCGCAAAAAGTGGTGAATTTATGAGAGAAACATATGGCAGTTAACAGCCCCCCAAGTAATTTGGTGATATAAACTAAATTCATTTCTGTTTTCCTATTGACAAAAGTCATTGTAATGCTTTTCTTACATATCCAAGAAACTGCTTTCTACTGAAAAACAAAAAGACAAATGTCATGCTGGAAAAACGCATGCTGGAGTTTTCTGGTGTTAGCTGTAGTTGTGGACGCCTTACTTTGCTCTGCCAGACGGTAGAAGTTTTTATGGGGCGCATACACTTGTCTTTTCGGAGACGGGGAGCACGGAATATATCTGGAAGCTGTCTTCCTTGTAAATCCCTTCCTACACCGGAATACTCTGTACAGAAAGCGACACGCCTTGAGCGGGACGTGAATGGCGCCTAACGACATCATAAACTTGTCAGAAACTTTCATTACAAAAAAGTAAAATTGTTTAAGAGGAAATATATATATATATATACAAATACCTACATACATACACGCACATGCATACACATCGCACACAAACGCATACGCATTCGCACACGCACACGCACACGCACACATACACACACACACACACACACGCGCGCGCGCGCGCACACACACCACTGATACACTACACATACAAATCACATGCACATAAGCAATAAAAAAAGGGGACAGACATAACAGACATGTCTAAAAGACAGAACACTGAGAGAGAGAAAGAAGGAGACAGATAAACAGACAGAGAGAGAGACACACACACACACACACACAGATATACAGATTGAGAGTGGCAGAGATTGAGAGAGAATAAATTCCACCTTTGAAAAGAAAAGAGAGAATTTAAGAGATATAAAGTTACATAGTAATTAGTTAGTTAGGTAGCAGTTACGTAATGCTAGAATATCTAATTAAGTCTACAATCATAATATACTTCTATCAATATAACACTAATTTTCAGAAAATCACCTCTTCAGAAAAGGATGTGTCTGTAGGAAAGAACACTTCTATAGGAAAGGGCACATCTATAGGAAAACACACTGCTATAGGAAAAACACTTCTATAGGAAATAACACATCTATAGGAAAAAAACACATCTATAGGAAAAAAACACATCTATAGGAAAAAACACTTCTATAGGAAATGATACATCTATAGGAAACGACACATCTATAGGAAAACACACTTCTATAGGAAATAACACATCTATAGGAAAAACACTTCTATAGGAAATAACACATCTATAGGAAATAACACTTCTATAGGAAATAACACATCTATAGGAAATAACACTTCTATAGGAAATAACACATCTATAGGAAATAACACTTCTATAGGAAAAGAAACACTTCTATAGGAAAGAAACATTTCTATATAAAAAAAAAAGCACTTATGCAGAGGAGTAAGTACAAATAACCGAATAATATATTAAATTTATTCATGCACTTACAAAACAGTTTCCTAGATTGTATTCAGTGCTTTTCAGGAGAAAATGTCGGTATTTGCCTTCGTGCTTATTAATAAACCTTGAAACTGAAATTATTTTATTTTAATGTCATCTGCGTACGGTCTATTAATGTAAGAGTTGCTTATTAATAACCTTGAAACTGAAATTATTTTATTTTAATATCATCTGCGTACGGTCCATTAATGTAAGAGTTGCTTATTAATAACCCTTGAAACTGAAATTAATTTATTTTAGTGTCATCAGCGTACGGTCCATTAATGTAAGAGTTGCAGATGATGTGGTCAAATGCGTCAATGCTAACGTAAGGTGGAATAATGTAAATGTTGGCAAAGTGAACTCACCCTTTCCCCTCCACTGAAGAATCCCCCTTTTTACGTTAAGAGTAGAAGCTATATGAAATCTAATTTGATAGACTGTTGAAGTCTTATTTTATAGAATTTGTTGGGTTTTCCCTCCCGATAACTTTATTTTTCACAGGAACTGTAATAGACTAACTGTAACTCTCATTATTTAATGTCTTGGGTTGTTCCTGTGAGGATTTCCTCTTCTCAACTTATTCTGACGAGTGCATTCTACTTGTTATAGCGCATGTGGAGGCTCTTATTGCAGGATTCCTTATATTGCAGGTGGTGACCTGTGGTTTTGTTTTTATTAGTTTATAGTCTGTTTTGTTTGTTGTTTGTCACTACATAAAATGTTTTAAAGAAGGTGTATTGTGTTTATTTCTGTAAGGAAACTGATGAGTGCTTTGATAATTATTTTTGTTCTGTTTCTTTTTGTGGCTGTGGATAAAATAGTATTGAGTGGAGAGCAGGGCTTGTAACAGATGTGTGGTGTGGTGTCAATGATTGGTTTTCTTTCTTCATTGTATAGTGGACAGTGCAAAATCAAGTGTTGTATAGTGTTTTCTCTTCTACAATGATTGCATGTTTTTGTTTGACCTGAAATCTTGTGTGTTAGAAGTGTTGAATTCAGTCTTGATATGAAAATGTAATTCAGTCTTAATATGAAAATGGCTTTGCTGTGTAAGTTGTTGTGTAAGTTAGGAGGTCCTGACGTATTTTTCATTTTATAAATCTGTTTAATTTGTGCATTCATTTCTGAGTTGTATATGAGAATGCGCAACTGTCTGCCCTATTTTGTACTATATTTTGCCATCCCCCCCCCCCCTTATCTGCTGTTTCATTTCCTGATATATTCAAGTGGTTTGTTATTCTTAGTAATGTGCCTTTAATGTTTTGTTTGTCTAGTTTCTTAATTATATTGTACAATTTGATTTGAAGTTTGTTTTATACAATTTATGTTGAAGTCTTAGAAAATATCCAATGAAGTCGTGTTGGTGAATGTGTTTTGTAACTGTATGATAGAGAATATTTCTTGAAGTCACTGGTATCTGAGCATCTATGATTTATTTGTAAGGTTAAGTTCTAATCATTCAATAATGATTAATATCACAAATGCTCAAATGGTTAATTAATGCTGCGTTACTACAAGAGTCGTTATCGTGTTGTTGTTTAAAGCATTACTGCAAGGTGAGTGCATTAAATGGTCAGAAATCGCCCTTTTATGGGAAAATAATTTCTTGTTCCAAAGTCGTGATTGTATTTTTGCTTAGATTACAATATTAATAAGACTTTATAAATATTTCTTTGGTGATTTAAGAAAAGGAAAAGAACTATAAATCAAACTGAAACAAGATTCGTAAAGAAAAAAGTGTTATTATATATGATAAAGTATACACATAAAGAAGAAATGAAATTATATTTATTCATATTTACTTTTTAAACTATTTCCCTCTACGGTTAATTAACAGTGAGTGCTTTTAATTTTTTTCTGCATTTTCTTGCAAAATTTCATCTTCTTTTGTTACTTTATTATTATTATTGTTGTTGTTGATGATGATGATGGTGGCGATGGTGGCGGTCGTGATGGTGTGACGGCGATGATGATGGTGATATGGTATAATATTTGAAGTTTATTTGAGAATGTTCCTGCTAATGCTAAAAAAACTAAACAATATTTTCTTAAGTTAAAGACACTGACAAACTGAGACCATGGAGAGAAAAAAATCATAAATCTTGTCTTCTGGTCTATCTGGCGCAAAGATTTATTCCAAACGAAAACAACATGTGCAGGTAGAGAGCATCACAGCACGATAAGGGAGATAATCATCTCCTCGACGCACCCCTGCTGCATACAACGCTGTCTTACTGTAAATCTTTTCTGTCGCGCGAATGAAGGAATCTCTCTGAGAAGTTAAAACTCTTGTGCTCGGTATTTCGTTCATTAAAGGCAGACATTTTTTCTTTAACATTTTGCCTTCTTGTAGTTAGTTTAAATCTGGTTACATGAAACAGTCACTGTACTCGGCTCCCACTACTCCTTTCTCTAAAATAGAAAGAATATGGAAATATGCCACGAGACATGAAGATATCGTGTAAGTGGATAAGATGTGATGTTCATTTGTATGTGTGTTTGACAGTTTCCTTGAAGGTGCATACTTACTGTACTGGAACAATGCCTAGACTGCTTTTAAACACCCCCAACAATCATTGCTTGCACTTCTAGTTTTCTTTGTAATCTATTTTTGAAGTTTCTGATATGAAAAGACGACCGCATTTGATTAATTACCTTTTTAAAGAAGAAATATAATATTGACTCATTGAATCAAGTAAATGGGTGTATGGGGTAGTCCCTCATTTACTGAAGGCCTACATTAATCATAACACCATTCCCCTCTCTTGCTGAGGGCCATCATTAATCGTATCCCCTTCCCCTCTTTTACTGAGGCCCATCATAAATCCTAACATTCTTCCCCTCATTACTGAGTGCCTTCAACAATCCTTACATCCTTCCCTTATTTACTGAGGGCCTTCATTAATCCTAACGGCCTTCTCCTCATTTACTGAGGGTCAGCAATAATCCTAACACCGTTTCCTGCTTTTACTGAGGGCTATCATTAATATCCTTCCTCTCATTTCTTCAGGCCAACATTAATCCTAAAACCCTTCTCCTCATTTACTGTGGGCCAGCATTAATCCCAACACCCTTCCCCTCTTTTACTGAAGGCCATCACTAGTCCTAACATCCTTCCCCTCTTTTACTGAGGGCCATCACTAGTCCTAACATCCTTCCCATCATTTAATGAGGGCCCGCATTATTCCTAACACTATTCCCAATTTTACTGAGGGACAACATTAATCCTAACACCCGTCTCTTCATTTAGCGAGGGACAACATTAATCCCAACACCCGTCTCTTCATTTACTGAGGGACAACATTAATCCTAACACCCGTCTCTTCATTTACTGAGGGCCAGCATTAATCCTGACACCCTTCTCCTCATTTACTAAGTGCCACTACTAACTATTTACTCCATTGCTTGCTTGCTGACTTTAGTTAGTCTGGAAAAATGTTACTATCACGCCACTCAAATACATCACCGAGATCTACTAATTATCCTTTTATTAATTAATGTCTTATTAATAAACTAAGATGAATATGCTTTTTATTACACATTTTCAGGGTAAAGGATGCCACATATTTGACCTCAATAACATATATAGTACCACCCCATCCCTCTGTTCTTTGTAGTAATAATGTACGATACTCAATTCAAATCACCACTTTATGGAAACAGTACCAGTTCAATGACAAAGAAACACATACACAGTTATAATATGAGCACACTCACATAGTGATGACAACATTGCACATCACAACGTAATACACACATTTGTACTCAGACACTCAAATATCTTTCAGTTTTCTAAGTAATTAAAACCATGCAAGCTATCTAAAGAACTAACGGTTATACAAGCCCTCTAATAACTGAAAAGCATGCAAGTTATCCTATCAAATAACTAGACATCATAATAGTTATCTAAATAACTAGACATCATACAAGTTATCTAAAAAAAAAACCAACTAAATATCAAAAAGTTTTCTAATTAACTGATAATCATATTAACATCAAATTTCTAATATTATAAAATAATATAACGTCACAAAGCATCTAAATAGTTAATCAAACATCAAGCCAACTTCAAACGTCTAACATAAGAAATATAGTTAATCAAACATCATGCTAACTTCAACCGTCTAAAGTAAGAAATATAGTTAATCAAACATCATGCTAACTTCAACCGTCTAACGTAAGAAATATAGTTAATCAAACATCATGCTAACTTCAAACGTCTAACATAAGAAATATAGTTAATCAAACATCATGCTAAATTCAAACGTCTAACATAAGAAATATAGTTAATCAAACGTGGCACAAACACCTAATTCTTAATACAACAAATACAGTTAATTAAACATCATTCAAACATATACCTTTAATACAACAATTATAGTTAATTAAGAGTCTTATAATTATCGGAGAAATTCTAATAATAAATGTAATCCATCATCTATCATACACGCTTTAAATTTCTAAAAGAATAATATTTAATCAAACATCGTACGACCCTCTCAGTTCTGATAGAATGAAAATTGTTCAGATATGTCAGATTAAGCTGTCAGTATTAAAAGCTGGCCACAAGTTTCTAACAGGTAAATTACATTGATATATTATCCTTCTGATCTCTAATTTGACTTTCTTAAAACAAGGTACCAATCATAGAACGAATATATATAATTCGTTCTATGGTTGCTACCTATGATTGCTATATATATGCAGTTTTTAAAAATTCGTGGAATTACAGCCTACAGAGTGTAGAGTCTGTAATTTAAAACTTGACTATAACTACAGCCTATAAAGTGTAGAGTCTGTAACTGACTATAACTACAGCCTATAGAGTGTAGAGTCTGTAATTTAAAACTTGACTATAACTACAGCCTATAAAGTGTAGAGTCTGTAACTGAATATAACTACAGCATATAGAGGGTATCGTCTGTAACTGACTATAACTACAGCCTATAGAGTGTAAGGTCTGCAACTGACTATAACTACAGCCTTTAGAGTGTAGAGTCTGTAACTTAAAACTTGACCTATAACTACAGCCTGTAAAGTGTAGTCTGTTACTTAAAACGTAACTATAACTACGACCAATTTCAAAGAAATAATCATGACTACACGAGCTGAAACAAAGATGGAAATCTACTTTGTTGCGTGGCCCTTTTTGTAGTATGTAAAGTAAAACTTTAACCTGAAAGATTTTCTCCTTGAATGAAAACGGCTTCTTTTCACGACTGAGCAACTATTTTCTTATTTTAAATGCATATTTCCTCATGTACATCTGAAGTTGAGCCACGAGTTTTCAGCATTACTCTTTCTCTCTACGTTTGATGACACAATTAGTACTCAGTATGACTTTCTCTACATTTGATGACACAATTAGTACTCAGCATGACTTTCTCTACATTTGATGACACAATTAGTACTCAGTATGACTTTCTCTACGTTTGATGACACAATTAGTACTCAGCATGACTTTCTCTCTATGTTTGATGACACAATTAGTACTCAGCATGACTTTCTCTCTACGTTTGATGACACAATTAGTACTCAGCATGACTCTTTCTCTCTCTCTACGTTTGGTGACACAATTAGTATTCAGCATGACTCTCTCTCTCTCTCTCTCTCTCTCTCTCTCTCTCTCTCTCTCTCTCTCTCTCTCTCTCTCTCTCTCTCTCTCAACGTTTGGTGACACAATTAGTACTCAGCATGACTCTCTCTCTCTACGTTGGATGACACAATTAGTACTCAACATGACTCTTTCTCTCTATGTTTGATGACACAATTAGTACTCAGCCTGTAATATTGTTCATACCGCACTTAGCACTCACTTCTGTTCTGTCTCTCCAAATTGCTGACAGTACAACCATTGTAAAACGCCCGGAACCATAACAGACTTCACTTAGACAACAACTCTCAGCTTCAGTCCTGTAGATATTGATGAGCTACCAACGAAACATGACCAAGAGCACAACTTCACGCACCAAACTCTGAAATCCATCAAAGTTTGATGCAGCAATAATATTTCCATGGGGTGTTTATTTCCCGGAGATTTTTGTAACGGACACCCTGGACAGTGGTTGAATGATTGCAGTTTTATTGACTGCATTCCACTCGCTTACTTTAGTATTTGTGCTGTTAGATTCACGTGGTTAGAAATTGAACAAACCGCTAGTCTCACCCTTGGAAGATTTAATATTTCACCTATGATAATCATTGACTAATTTCAATAAATGGCTAGATACAATACTTGTTTCAATGAACGATTAGACACAATACATGTTTCAATGAATGATTAGACACAATACATGTTTCAATGAACGATTAGACACAATACATGTTTCAATGAACGATTAGACACAATACATGTTTCAATGAACGATTAGACACAATACGTGTTTCAATGAATGATTAGACACAATACATGTTTCAATGAATGATTAGACACAATACGTGTTTCAATGAATGATTAGACACAATACATGTTTCAATGAATGATTAGACACAATACATGTTTCAATGTATGATTAGACACAATACGTTTCAATAAATGATAGATACAATACTCGCATTCATTTGATAACATTTAGTAAGTGTAGCAGTATTATGTACTAGATTACACAAAATAATATTTATTTCTACAAATAATTTTCCACTAAGTGTACGTTTGTTTAAGACGAACAAGACAAGGCAACATATTTCGTGCCTGATTCCTGCTAATAATGTCAATGTTTAAATGTATACTTATTAATCCATACGACAATCATGTATGCTAATAATAAATGTATGTTATAATATGCAATATACATATTGCTAATATTGATTACATCAGCACATATATACTAAATAAATTATGATGCAAATAGAAGTATATTTCTATAAATAGTATATATGTGTGTGCGTGTGTGTGCGTGCGTGCGTGCGCGCGCAATTACACATATTACTAATAGCTATATAAAAAAGTACACATGACACATGTATACTATTTCGTTTAAAGATTACTAGCACGCAAATATATTTCTATAAAATATAAGATCAGTAATTTATTTCTATTAACACAAATAAACGATAAAGAACCGTACACTGTAGAAATACTTATATCGAGGAATACACACAATATACATATATTTCAATTAAATGTTATACAGGTACACGAAAATTTATATCAAAGAATACACATAAAATATTTTTATTTCTATTTAATATTAACATAGAGAGATTTCTCTAATTGATTACATGCATTGATATATATTTAATATTAATATATACATATTTCTATAACTGAATACAAGTATTGATATATATTTAATATTAATACATAGAGATTTCTAAAATTGATTACAACCATTGATTTATATTAAATATTAATACATAGAAATTTTTTATAATTGATTACAAGCATTGATGTATATTTAATATTAATACATAGAAATTTTTTATAATTGATTACAAGCATTGATGTATATTTCTATAAGCGAAGACACAAATGAATATTACCACATAATGTATAAATATATCTCTACATTGGATTACAGAAAAAATTTTGTCTATGAAAGATTCACAAAATAGTGCTATTCTTTTACGTGAATTTTCATAATAAAAATTACACTCTTGCATATTTGTATGAAATAATAAACATACACTCACGTACCTAAATAGATAGATAGATAGATAGATAGATAGATAGATAGATAGATAGATAGATAGATAGATAGATAGATAGATAGATAGATACTCTTAATTATATTTCTACACATTAGGGGGGGGGGCACAATGATACATATTAATACAGAAAATTAAAAAAAACAAGTATTCTTCGATACAAAATTAATATTAATGCATATTTCTATTTCGTTTTACTCACAACGATGCATATCTGTCATCTGGAAATTTTACTCACTAATGCACGATCCTATAAATGATTAATTATAATAATAAATACCTTTTAAACAATTATTTCAATTATATATATATATTTCTTTAAACTATTTCGTATAAAATCTATTTATGCTAAAAGACACTCGTCAATATATAATCCAAGGCTCACACATAATATCATATATTTCTTCAGAAGAATTCAGACTAAAAAAAATTCTATTAAGATGGCATAATAAAATTTGTCTATATATGATTGCATGCTCGACAATAATGTATAATTATATCATGTTTAGTTCTTTACTAAAAAATACTCGACACTAATGTCTAATTCTATCATGTTTAGTTCTTTACTAAACAACACTCGACAATAATGTCTAATTCTATCATGTTTAGTTCTTTACTAAACAACACTCGACAATAATGTCTAATTCTATCATGTTTAGTTCTTTACTAAACAACAATCGACAAATATGTCTAATTCTATCATGTTTACATATGCATATACTATTCATATGCATGGTTACATAAAATAATGCATTTTATTTCTTTCAAATACCCAACGATAGATATATCTATATTTATTTTAAAATACTCGACCTTGTACATTTCTCACTTTTAAATATTTAAACTATATATGTATATATTCCGTCTGTTGAAATACTCCAAAGTTTATTTTTTTGAAAGATTTATTCACAATAAATATGTTAATTTTTAATCACGACGATCATATTTCGTTATACGATTATGCTTAGTAATTATATTTTTAAATCCGATTATACAATTTAATAGAATTTGTGTAACAAATAGCTAACAATAATGAATAATATTAAAATAGTGATCCTACATATAAAATCTATTTCATTAAAATTTTCACAGAGAGAGAGAGAGAGAGAGAGAGAGAGAGAGAGAGAGAGAGAGAGAGAGAGAGAGAGAGAGAGAGAGAGAGAGAGAGAGAGAGAGAGAGAGAGAGAGAGAGAGAGAGATGAATACGTAAGGGACATGTACTTGTAAAAAATATAAACGTATATACAAAATAATGCATTAGTCTATGAAAATATTATGCCCAATGATTTATAGTTGTATGGAATTTTACACAAAATATTGAACATTTCTATGCACGATTTCATTTATTAAAATAATTTCTGGTAGGGTTTACCAACAAGATGTGCGCTTCATTGAAAGGAACCAAAATAAATTGTACACCTACGATAGACGACACAGTGATATATTTTTCGATGAAAGTTCCAAAGAGAAAATTTAATTATATTTCGGCAATAATTATTCACGAAAGTGTACATGAATGATTATTACGCAATAATCTATATTTCTATACATAGTTACGCTGTTCATGTCTGTAAAGAGTACATGAATGATTATTACGCAATAATCTATATTTCTATACATGGTTACGCTGTTCATGTCTGTAAAGTGTACCCTCAGTAATGCATTTTTAATAAACGATTATACATGCGTTTGCTGGAGCAGAATGTCGACGCTTGCAAGCGTTGTCTGCAGCATCCCGATTCCAGAGGTCGGATGGAATTTGTCGTGCATGAAATAAAATTGCGTCCAGTCGGTCAACGGAACTCGTCTACTGAAGGAGAAACGCGACTTAAAACACGTCTTCTCACAATATTTATCTCCCCTTACCAGTGGTCTTGTTTTTGTCAAGCTATGGACTGCTTTCCCCTCAATGGCATCCCAACTACCAACTTTACTTCACCCAATGACAAAAGCATAACTCTACAGTGTATTTACAAACGATGTGTGTGTCCCAACATTTTCCGTATGAACTTAGTTGAGAAAAACTCTCACTTGGGAACATATATATGTCAAACCCAAGAAATAATCTACCTCACAAATAAGATTGTCGGATTAATAAATTTTCGCAACTGCATAATTAATGATTTCCATAGTTCGTTATCTGGCGAAATAGTTGCTTTATCCTCAATGCTTGTCACATTATTTTGTTAAAATGTATCTACCTGTTCCCACGCCCACCTGAATTAGATAAACTTTGATCGTGTCATTGGTGAACCCTTTAATGCATCCATAAGTATTATATAATTCAATATGACTTTACCATCCCATAATAGGGTTCACAAATTGTAATCTCTATGACCACTATTGTACAGTAAGCAATCGAATAAATCTCTTAAAAACCTCTAAATTAGTGACGTCAGCAAAGGTTCAAAAAGAACGGCGAAAGCTCTAAATCGTTTAACAGAAAGTCTACTTATGCATTCGAGTGCAAAGTCTTGAAAATCAGTTTCCAACTCTCATATCGAGTGCATCTCACTCAAGAGCTTAAAGGCGCCAGGGACAGAATTCATTCAAGGTTCAGCCAGTACGTAACATGATACTATTTGTTTTATTCTTTTCACTTTGCAGATAAAATGATAGATAGATAGATAGATAGATAGATAGATAGATAGATAGATAGATAGATAGATAGATATTTTTGTTTCTCGAATAGGTGTACTAAAAGGTGGCATTAAGTCAACGACAACCGATAGGTGAATGGATGGGCATTTTGTTAGTCTGTTTTGGCACTTTGACACTCCCCATTTAATAAGTGATTTGATATAATTCCATGACATATATTTCAAGCAATTAAACAAAAAACAATGTAGAGTTTGCAGAAAGAGGACAAATTAGCAAGTAAAGTTCAAATCTCTCCTTGATGAACCGTGTTTGTGTGAAGAAAAGTGTGAGGAGAGTAATAAATCTCATTCGCTTTGTGTCCACACCAGTTTAGAAATTGGCGAGCAAAATGGACGGCGGAAACGCGAAATTGACTACAAGTGACGACGTGTTCAGCAGAGGAGCTGGAAATGACGACAGAAGTGACGAAGCCAATGATACGCTTCCTTAAGAAAGATTGAAAGACCCAGCGCAAAGTGATTTACGTCCCCTTGCGGAAGAGAAAAAGATTCTCGCTTCCATTCTCTCCCCACAAAGACACAATCATGCATGGGCGTATCTAATTTTGAATGATCAAGTTATTAAAGGAAAGGAAAGAATATGAATAGATCTTTCTTACTCTGTCCTGTTACATTTTCCCATCTGTTCTTTTTGAACTCATGGCTGAATGATTCGAATGCATTAATTTTTTTCAATTCAAATAAGAAATATAATAATAATAATAATAATAAAGCATCTTATTATGAAAGTCATCAACAGTAAGAGGATATAGAAAAAGATGCATGAACTATGACGAAAGCAATATAAAGGGGATAATTGATGAACAACGGCTCAGGAAATAGAAAAGATTAATTATGTACAATAATCTTCTTACTATCGTAGAATTAAAAAATATCGAACAGCAAGAAACTAATTTAACAAATGTGGGTGATGACAACACTGAAGAAGTAAATAATGAAGTAAATGACGAAAAGAAATGTATGTTAGAAGAAATAAAAGATTTCATGGACAGCAATAAATCACATGTAGGAAGAACACCAATTCGAAGACTACAAAATAACAAAGCTTTAACATCAGCAAATCGCAATGCAAATAAAGTAGTAAGGTACATCTCCACAAAAGATATTACAGAAACCAATAACCTAATATATGCTGCAACAAAAATAATTGAAAATCATATAATGCCATCCAAAGTTCAAACAAAGAAACCATCAGTATCATCATGGAAGAGAAGAAGAGAAAATAAAATTTGAGTGTACTGGGAAAGAAATAAGCCAAATGACAGCAGCATTTCACAACAATTTAAAACTGAAACAGGCATTAGTAAACATTAACCCTCTAAATTATACAAATATTAAGACTGCAGTAGAAGATTTCAAGCAAATGCTACAGGGACTCGGTTACCATATTTGCCCTATTTAAAGATACACTGCAAAATGTCAACAATACCAACAGATCAAAAGGTTCAAAATTGCCGTGGAAGACTATATTAAGAATTAAAAGGAAATCCCAGAACACAACAGATTCGAAACATTAAGAACACCAGGATATTCTGGGAGAACATTTGGAACAATTTTCGTACGCATAATGTTTCACAAAATCGATTGAGGAACTGGTAAACGATCATAAAGACACGCCGCAACACTGCAACATCACACTCATTGAGGAATATAATAAGAAAGAGTTAATAAAGATGAGCACCAGGTTTAGACCAAAAACGAGTATTCTGGTTAAAATTCTACCTCTTTACATCTTGCTGACCAACTGCACAAAAGTTACTAAACAAACCAGAAACTTTACCAAAATGGATGATAAAAGGGAAAACAAGCCTCAATATGTGCTGTTGTGTGACTTTGTGTCTGTGTATAATTCTGTAACTTTGTGTCTGAGTGAACTGCTGTGTGATTTTGTGTCTGAGTGAACTGCTGTGTGACTTTGTGTCTGAGTGAACTGCTGTGTGATTTAGAGTCTGAGTGAACTGCTGTGTGACTTTGTGTCTGAGTGAACTGCTGTGTGATTTAGAGTCTGAGTGAACTGCTGTGTGACTTTGTGTCTGAGTGAACTGCTGTGTGATTTAGTCTGAGTGAACTGCTGTGTGACTTTGTGTCTGAGTGAACTGCTGTGTGATTTAGAGTCTGAGTGAACTGCTGTGTGACTTTGTGTCTGAGTGAACTGCTGTGTGACTTTGTGTCTGAGTGAACTGCTGTGTGATTTCGTGTCTGAGTGAACTGCTGTGTGACTTTGTGTCTGAGTGAACTGGTGTGTGATTTTTTGTCTAAACTGTGCATGTGTGATTTTGTCTGATGTGCTCAATAGTGACTTTGTGTCTGAAGTTTGCTTTTGTGACTACTACAACCGAAAAAAATCAAGTGCGTCTCCACATTTTATTTGACAGTTCAGTGGACAGGGTTACTGCAGGCACATTTTATTTGACAGGTCAGTGGACAGCGTTACTGCAGGCACATTTTATTTGACAGGTCAGTGGACAGCGTTACTGCAGACACATTTCATTTGACAGGTCAGTGGACAGCGTTACTGCAGAGACATTTTATTTGACAGGTTAGTGTAAAGCTTTATGCATGCTGACTGCTCTACTTGACATATATTGCTAAGGATCAACATTCTTCTTGTCATTTTTCAAAGGAGAGAGCTACTGCAAGACTAACATTCTTCTTGGCTGAGCGGTAGAGAGCATTAATGCAGGATCGACATTCTGAGCATAGTGGAGAATGCTTGCGCAGCTTCAGTGTCCTACTTGATAGGTCAGTAGAGCGCTTTACTGCATGATGAATTGTATACTTGACAAGTCAGTAGAGTGCTTACTGCATGATGAATTGTATACTTGACAAGTCAGTAGAGTGCTTTACTGCATGATGAATTGTATACTTGACAGGACAGTAGAGTGCTTTACTGCATGATGAATTGTATACTTGACAAGTCAGTAGAGATCTTTACAGCAGGATAAACGGATGTTGACAGGTTCTACTTATTTTACTTGGAGAGATCAGTAGAACAGCCTACGAAGTCAGACTTACTTTTTAGTCGTTGAAACTGGCATCCATTTTCTTATTTCTTTACCTTTCGTTTGTAGGCATTTCCTGTTCAAGGACTGTTGTCAATCTGACAAAATTAATTTTGAAGATACTATTATTTCTATTCTTATTGCGCTTTGCCAGCAGTCCGTTATTCTTTCATTTTATTTTCAGAAATATTTTCATCACATATTCTTAAGGAACTTTCTTTTTACCCAACGTCAGTCTGAAATATTTTTGGCTATTTATAGTGCAACATGTTAGTGATAGTGGTGGATATATTTTTGCGATTTGTTCAGTCCTGGGTTGGCATGAACACGTATATGATGACGTGCTAGGTTGTTGTTTAGCCCTGGGGCGACTTACCTCCCTTTACTGGATTTTTGGAAGGTGGGGACTGGCGTCGCAAAGCGAAATTTCGGTTCTTTCCAGAGCACTGCTACATTTTTTAACTTTTCATTTGTTCTGTTTGTTTATTAATGCTTTGATATTTTAATTTAAACCATGTTTCGTTTTAATCATTTTTTATTTATTTTTTAAAAATTAAGTCTAGCCACTGTCTTTATATGATATGAAGTTTGAGGAATGTGATGACTCATTGTGTATAGACGTTCGTGTTACTTTGGTGGAAAGTGTATGTTGTGAAAGAGGACTGTGTTGAGATTATTTTATTGTTTAGTGTTTTACTTGGTTGTGTATGATCAAACAAAATAGAGAGTTGTATCTGCATTGTGTGCAGAGGAGGCGTATTGTATTTTCTGACCTTTCACGGTGCGTGTTCTGTTGGCTTCCTAGTGTGCTGTGTGTAGAAGTGTGGATTTAAGTCTGAGTCTTTGTAGAGCATTTGTCCCTATTGTGTTGGGTGTTAATGGAGTGTGGGGTGGATCGGACGGAGGTAATGTTTTCTATGAAAACTTGCTTGTTTAAGAGTCTAGTTCTGATAAGTACATGGAGGGGGCGACATTGTTTGGAGCTGCATTCGCTCCCGTGTGTGCATCCGGAACATGTTGTGTGTAGAGCTATTCATACTTCGACCGGTTGTGTGTGTGTGTAGAGCTATTCATACTCCGACCTGTCGAATTTGTAAAACTGATTATACTTCTCCCATTTGTGAAGCTAAATATATGTAGTGTTCATTTAGCAAATGGCTATGCTGCTATCTCTTTTATCCTGTCGAGATATTTGCAAAACGTTGTAATAGCTATCTATTACCTGTTGTCAAACTATAGACACGAAAATGTGTAGTGTGTAAACTTATAATGAATGCAATGTTCTAATGATTAATTCATTTTATTTTTACCACCAGATACTTTTGACACGATCGAGAAACAAGTCATGGTTTTCGTCAGCCTTCCATTAAGTTGTTACATTTCAATTTTTTTACTTTCAGCATTCTTTAATAAATTGTCAAAGAATGCTCGAACATTCGATTATATTTTGTGTATTTAAATTAATAATAAAAATCTTACAGTCAAATTGAAATAATATTTACTTAACTCCTTAAATTCTAAACTTTAAAAGTAAATTTTTAGTGACTATTGTGTGTGTAGGAATTGCAGACTGGTGCCAACATGTCTGGATTGATGCATATAGAATGTGCTGTGACGTTTGCAATAGGTATCGTACTGTTATGTGCTGTGACGTTTGCAATTTATATCGTACTGTTATGTGTTGTGACGTTTGCAATTTATATCGTACTGTTATGTGTTATGACGTTTGCAATTTATATCGTACTGTTTATAATACCTAGTGCGCTAAGTTAATAAGTGTAGTGGTTTCCCAGAAGTAAAGACTGGTTGGTGAAAAACAAAGACAGGTTAGCGAGAAGTGATGACTGACTGTCCAGAAATAAACACTCTTTGGCAAAAAGGAATGGCTGGTTGGCTAAAAGTGCAAGACTGGTTGGCGATAAGTAAAACTGATGGATTAAGTGCGTCATGAACACGATTGGTTTTGTCGTGAGGGTTTGCGCAGACTCCAAGAGCTCGTAATATCAGTCATGTTGACGCTAAACAGCATACTGCTGCAAATGATAATGTAAAATGATGATTAATTTCAATTTTAATATTTGTATCATGTCAGCGTTTTGCGAATATACAGCTTGAGAAAAATTCTATACATATTATTTTCATGTGTTTTTCCACTGAAGGGCCGTTGTGACATCTTAGCTGTATTTGAACATTTCGGATCGCTTTGAATATTAAACATCCTTTCAGTGATTGATAGTAGAAGTTATTTCATGCCAAATATTTCCCTCAGAAAGATTTATGTTTAAACAAATTTCTATGCAGTGCCTGCAATTTAACGGCTGGTTTTCATTTTCATTTCTGAAACGAGTGTGCACCATTGGTGTGGTTATGTAGCACTTTGACGAAACAAGTAGTCGCTTGTGGGGCTGAGGCCCTACTGGTGTAATTTATGTAGCACTTTGACGAAACAATAATCGCTTTGGGGCTGAGGGCCTACTTGAGGCTATAAGCTTACACCAATATAATGACACCGCTGTCGTGCAACATCACCTTCAGCTAATTAATTAATGTGACATGTAGCTCAATATGGGTTCTAAAATATGGGTTCAATGTAGCTCAATATGGGTTCTATGGGTCCACCCAATGAGCATAGACAATTTGATCGATCCGAACTTATTAGAAGGTTGCATGACATTTAACTTCATATAAATAACTCGTATCTATTTACATTGATCATGAACACATAGTACATAGAAAGAAAGGAAATGAATACCCGATCACTTAATATTAAAACTGATTTTGGTGTGATTTAAACTGAAAAATTGTGAACGTCTGTTTTTACTTTATATTTTTTAATATACCATTTTTGCATGTGAAATTTGTTATCCATCTTGTTTTTAGTATGTTATGATATTTTGTTATCGGTATTCTCGATAGTTCGTTGGGATATTTGATATCATTGTTGTATATATTTTATTCTAATATTTGTTATCATTGTTGTTTGTAGTTCATTGTGATATTTGTTATCACTGTTATTTATACTTTGTTGTGATATTTGTTATCACTGTTATTTATACTTTATTGTGATATTTGTTATCACTGTTATTTATACTTTGTTGTGATATTTGTTATCACTGTTATTTATACTTTCTTGTGATATTTGTTATCACTGTTATTTATACTTTCTTGTGATATTTGTTATCACTGTTGTTTATACTTTGTTGTGATATTTGTTATCACTGTTATTTATATTTTGTTGTGATATTTGTTATCACTGTTATTTATACTTTGTTGTGATATTTGTTATCACTGTTATTTATATTTTGTTGTGATATTTGTTATCACTGTTATTTATACTTTGTTGTGATATTTGTTATCACTGTTATTTATACTTTGTTGTGATATTTGTTATCACTGTTATTTATATTTTGTTGTGATATTTGTTATCACTGTTATTTATGGATTGATGGATGGATAGGTAGAGAGATAGAGAGAATGAGAGAGAGAGAGAGAGAGAGAGAGAGAGAGAGAGAGAGAGAGAGAGAGAGATCACCGGACTGGTTTCGTTGTTGTGAAGATTTTTACTTATACTAATTTATACAAAAATGTATTAGTTCTGCATTGTGTAGGATCTTATTGTTAGTCGATTCGATTATGGGGATTGATCAAATACATCTACGATATGTGATTTTTTTCTCCTACAGTGTCCCATTTCGCTCACAGCAAAGTGTTCCATTTCGCTCTACACCATAGTGTTCAATTTCGCTCTACACCATAGTGTTCAATTTCGCTCTACACCATACTGTTAAATTTCGCTCTAAACCATAGTGTTCAATTTCGTTCATAACATAGTGTTCAATTTCGCTCACTTTCATTTTCAGAAACTTGACATTAATGGGCATATCGTGTATTGTCTATAATAACATTTATTCTAATGAGTAATTAAATATTATATACAATTTAATCATTATAACATCAACAGAAAGTTATAAACGTAATGCATAATTACTATTATCACGGTCATGAAAACAAATTATTCAAAACTCAGTACATGGATATGCAACATTAAATACAAATGCTTTTACTGAAATCAATAAAGAAAAAATATTTCAAAAGTTCATAAAACTAAAAGAATGTAATAGGTTATTACAATTTTTTAATTTTAAACAGGTAAAGAAATATATAAACAGATTAGTAAAATAAGTTTAAATAACTCACTATTTGTCAGTGAACAATGAATAAAATATTCCACGTAATAAAGTATACCCGTATCAATTATGCATTAAAATAATTAATTTTGTGAAATTGTGAACAATTCAATAAATACATATGATAATAAAATAAGATTTAAATATGTCAATAAATATCTATAGCTATAAAAAAAGTAATTGTTTAAGAACGTCAATTAAGTAATTATTTAAACAAGTTAACTGATTTAAATGTACACCTATCAATTATATATACATTCAAATAATTAAATCCTTGAAAATTTTAACAAGTAAATAAAGGTGCGTGTTAATGAAATAAAGACTTAAATATATCAATAAAAATTTAAACAAGTCACTAAATATTTAATCATGTCAATGCAGCAAATATTTAAGGACGTCAATAAAGATAAGCATGTCCATAAAGATTTACAGCTATCAATAAAGTAAAGAATTAAGCATGTCAATATAGATATCAATACAGTAAAGATTTAAACATGTCAATAAAGATTTCAATACAGTAAAGATTTAAACATGCCATAAAGATATCAATACAGTAAAGATTTAAACATGTCAATAAAGATTTCAATACAGTAAAGGTTTAAACATGTCAATAAAGATTTCAATACAGTAAAGATTTAAACATGTCAATAAAGATTTCAATACAGTAAAGATTTAAACATGTCAATAAAGATTTAAACATATCAATAAAGATGTACAGTTATCAATAAGTAAAGATTTAAACATGTCAATAAAGATGTACAGTTATCAACAAAGTAAAGATTTAAGCATGTCAATAAAGTAACTATTACTCAGAATAATTGAAAGTATGCTAATTGAATATTAATAATTTGTTTCTGTGAGTATTTGAAACACATACTGCACCTGCGCAGTAAGATACGTCATTGAAGTACAATCACATATACCTCCCATAAAGCCGAACATGAAATACGATTTAGTTTGACGAGGACAGCGGAAGAACCCTTTGACCCCTACACACCCCTACACATCCCTACACAAATATGTACATACATGCACGAAGGTTATCCTTCCTTTATTTTAACGAAATCAGAAAACGTGTGTAAAATAAAGTTTTTTTGTTTTTTTTTTATAACAAGAAAAGACATCGAGAAAGAAAGTTAAGGGGTGGGGAGGGAAGACCTAGCCCCTTTGAAGTGAAGCCTGTTCGGGCGGCGCGCCAAAACAGGGAATATTTGTCAAGCGTGACAATCTTTCTGCCAGCAGTAGAACGGGGCTTCATTCAGGGGCCTGTATCGCCACCTCGCATGGCCACTCGCGCGTCGACTTGATAAATAATACTACAGACCTGGCTACATATATCACGCTACGTCGGGACAGGACATGAAAGAAGGCGGCTGACAGAGGCAAGCGACTGACTCCTTTCTCAGCTAGAGAGTTTGCTGTCACAGCCTCTGTAATTTACGGCCAGCAAGAAAAAGGTCTGGAAGATGGAATCGAAATTTTGCAGGAAAAACATTGTGTAATGGTTGAAGTCTGGCGGCGAAATTTATGGTCTTTCCTCGCTTGGTTGCCTTGCTATTCTCTGGCAGTTGTCTCCTGGCTGCTATTGTGGTTGGCGGATACCCCTTTAAAAGAGTGAATCAGTACTAGGATGGGTGAAAGGTAATGAAGGGACCTAAACGGTGTGATCTCTTTCGTTTTGCACTCCTGTGTAGAATCCCACCCACAAAAACAGCATGTATCAGTGGCTTTACCGAGGCTTTTATGGAATCAGTTTGATTAGATATATTTTTTACATATCCTACTTATGCAACGTGATTTGTTTCTCTTTAAAAGCTGTCTGTCACATATTTTGAGATCTGAATCGCTATGAACATTAACTCAAAAAATGGAATTTATATCATCTGTCCTTATGTATTATATAAGTTATATACACACAAACACATAAGCACGATAGAGAGAGAGAGAGACAGACAGACAGACACGGAGAGAGAGAGACAGAGACAGAGAGAGAGACAGAGACAGAGAGAGAGACAGAGAGAGACAGAGACAGAGAGAGAGACAGAGATAGATGGAAAGTAATCTCATAATAATAATAGAAGTATAAAAATAATCATGATAATATTTACGATTAACGCTGAAATTAAACTTATTCACATCACTTACAGCAGGAGACCGTAAAATTTATTTTATAGGGAAAGAGAGGAATAGAAGAAAATTAATAAAGTTCTAATGATTATATAACTTTATATTCATACAAGTACATGAATAAACAAAATTATTATATATATATAAATATTACAATGTAAACGAAGTATTATCGCCTGTATGCTCTTAGGTATCTTGTGTCCAATCACAACCTGTTAACAGTTTCTGATGTGGCAATACAGAGTGAAGCCATTGTCCATTTCACAACTGGTGCCGTCTTAACGCATGGGCTCGCGGTGGGTGGGGTTCCCAAACTAATCTATGTAAGTTGTGACTTGCTGTCAACTCTTATTCCTGTTAGTGGTTGTGTAGATAGGGGCCCCCGTTCACTGCTTTCCCTTTAGGCCTATAGCGCTGTTAAGATGGTCCTGTTCACAACCTGTATCTTTAGCAATTAGAACTTTTGCTGTCAGCTTAGTACTTCTCGGCGTGTTTTCTTCGCCAACTGGTGTTTGGCAGGGAATAAATAGTTCTCAAATTGTTCTAATTAAAAAAAAAAATGTCATAGTATGGTATGTACATCTGATGACAAGAATTAGCTCTTTTGTTAATAAATACAATATGATAATATAGTTCTATGTGGAGATTTGCATACTTTGTAACATGAAAGTCGTTATGATGAATTTATAAAGTGTCAACAATGAATGTAGTTACAAGTGATTGTAGTTTTAAGCAGATAAAGAATATGTATTTTGTGGAGTGTGTGTACTAGCATGTGTATCTGTTTTATAATATGATTGTGTATATGCATACATATTAAGAAAAGTGCATGTATATGCTCAAATGAGTATGTATAGTGTGTCTGTATTTCTTTACAATATAATTATAGAAGGAAGCCAACGACACGCTTCTTAAGTAAGATTGAAATGGTCAGCGGGAAGAGATGTAAGCCCAGAGGATGCAAAATAGCAAACAAGCAAAGAAACGTATACAGTTATTCTTTTGTGACGGACTCTGTCACTGAGCATGTTGCATATTGTTGTCTTAAACAATTAAAATAATTTGCATTTGAGTATAGTGAAATGCTGTGAAGAACACGTTTGTCTTACGGGTTTACATTAGGATAAGTTCAAACAATTACGAAGGATATATAGGATCACTTGTCGTTTATCGCGTACTCATGATCAAAATGAAACTGCTTGCTAAAAAAAAAAAACAACGTATTTCTGATTGATTGTATAAAGTATTATTTTGTTTTCAGATTAATTAGAAATACACTAAGTAACAGTCTTTCAACTTTGCAGTCATGCATTCCATCTTGTGACATCGAGCCTTTTCTAATGCATGGTATTTTATCTCGTGTCTAGACCTGTTACCTATCTATCTATCTATCTATCTATCTATCTATCTATCTATCTATCTATCTATCTATCTATCTATCTTACCTACCTATCTATCTATCTATCTATCTACTTACCTACCTACCTATCTATCTATCTATCTATCTATCTATCTATCTATCTATCTATCTATCTATCTATCTATCTGTCGTAAGTTACACTTTTAAAATAAATTATATGTATACCACTTCACGCTTACCCCTGAAAATTCCGGTAAGCGTGTGTTTTAAAGATAATAGTTCTAAAGTGATCTAACACCGTCACGGGCACTGCACCTTTAAAAATAAGTTAGACATTTGAGGTTCTATAGTTACAGTAAGAAACAGTCCTTTTAACTATGGCGTCTTCACAGAGTGCTTTTAAAAATCATTTAGTATCAAAGTCATGAATCACTGTCACAAATCACTGAAACGCGAGAATGTAATGGATTGAAGTTTGATTCTGATGGTGTATTATTTACTGTGCTTTGAGTAATATAGCATGTGTACTTGTATGTACATATGTGTGTATCATGACTGGTCTAGCGTTTCTCGCATTAACAATATTTGTTTAAATAAGTACAGAAACCTTAATATGCGATTAAATACGGGTTGCCTTTATAATTAGCAATTTAGACACAAGAACAACTAATATATTACAAACAAGAACAGTTAATATAATGCAAAAATAGTTATATATGAGCATCTTTATGCAGGTACAAAGAAAAAGAATGTGTCAATACAGACAAAACTACTTGAGGCAGTTTAAGAAAGACGTAATTAGGAATGACTATATTCTGCACACACAAAAATGGAATATAATATTCAACAGTCACTTTTAGGAGTAGTTAGTTTGCGGGTATAAAGGATATTTATTTTGTAATGTGACTATTCGTGTAAACAACTTGACTGATACTCGCACACACAACTGGGTGTCGTGCTCTGTAAGTGCATCTTGCAAGCAACTTTTACTTATGCATTATGCATTGATATATGCTGGTATATACTTACTTCAGACATCTATAGTGTGTTATTGGCGACTATAAGGATATATTTGTCATTATTATATAATCTTTGAAAATTTTGTTAACTTTAGCGATAAAAGCAATTCCATTGTTTCAACAATGTTTGTTGTTGCAGTATATACATTGGATAGCAATGAAGTTCCTAGATACTTTCGATACAACCATTTCTGAAAGGCAGCTAATGGCTTGCGCAAGGAACAATTATATAAATTAAGAAAGAACTACATTGAAACTGATATTCTTTCCCCCTTAATTGGTGTGAAGTGTAACAACTTTCTATTGGTTGTACGTTTATTGTGCTTGCGCACGCGCACAGATGTGAGGGTCTGTCAGGGGAATTTTTCTTGCCAGTGAATTATCGGCACAATTTCAATCTCGGTCTCGCTGGTCGTAAATCATTCCGAATAAAATTAATTCGTGTGCACTCGCTCCCGTGCTAAAGATCGCATTCCTAGTAAAGAAGAAAGAAAAGGGGATAAGGGTGGGGGTGACAAGGGATGGAAGGGGACAGATGAGAGGGTGTGAGAGTAGTGTTTAGTTAAAATTAGTTAACGAAAGCAGTGGGCGGATGGGGATGAAGCGCTGCCTTAATAATAAGGAATTGCATAAAAATAGAATTTACAATGCATTTTCTTCTTCCTGTAATACACACTTACACATACACACATACACGCACGCACATATATAGAAAATGAGTTTAAGAACTTATATTTGATTGTGTAATTTGAGTTTGTAGAATTAATCACAAGTTACTGATGCATTTTAGATATCCAGATGCATTTTAAACAAGATCTTAGCTTCAATCAATAAAGATTTTCTTGTAAATGTAATATTTTTTCTCTCTCCCTCCTTTGTTCTCTCTCTCTCTCTCTCTCTCTCTCTCACACACACACACACACACACACACACACACACACACACACACACACACACGCACGCACACACACACACACACACACACACACACACACACATACACACGCATCAAGCGATACATGTAATCAATTGTGATTCAAATTTAAGAAAGTATCTTTATACCAAAGACTTCTTTTCTAAATGGAATTCTGTACCATCACTTTATTTGGGGTATTCCGGCTTACACCGATTTCAAGCAAATTGATACGTGAGACGTTTTGGTGATCGTATTCGTACTGTTTTATCGAGTGTAAACGTTTTAGTGATCGTATTCGTACTGTTTTATCGAGTGTACACGTTTTGGTGATCGTATTCGTACTGTTTTATCAAGTGTAAACATTTTGGAGTCCATATTTGTATTGTTTAGAAAGTCTAAAAATGTTGGTGTCCATATTTGTATTGTTTTGAAAGTCTAAAAGTTTTGGTGTCTATATTTGTATTGTTTTGAAAGTCTAAAAGTTTTGGTGTCCATATTTGTATTATTTTGAAAGTCTAAAAGTTTTGGTGTCCATATTTGTATTGTTTTGAAAGTCTAAAGGTTTTGGTGTCCATATTTGTATTGTGTATCGAGTGTTACAAGTAATTTCAACTATATATCTTTTAATTGAAAGTACATACATTTTTGTGTGTTCAGGTGAATATGCATATATGAAGTTTGCATTATTATGTCTGTATGTACTTGTTTATGTGTGTGGAGATGTGACTGTTTTTCTCAGTTGCAGATCAAGAATTTGTAGTGTTTTTAATACAATAAATGCATATTATTATTAAAATGCACAATAATATACTCTAACTTTACATGACAAAACATATTTAACAATACTTTAGTCGTGTTTTTGCAATTGTAACTAAAGAATATATTTTTTATGTTGAACTAATCAAACACAATAGCGAATGCAAAATTTCTTAACGGTAAACAAATTCGAAACCGAAATTCGTTCGTTTGATGCAATATCTCGCAATAGGTTATCTCGCGATAGGTTTTCTCGCGATAGGTTTTCTCGCGGAAAGTTCATGCATCGCATTCCACACGTCTCTCATCGATCATGAGCAAGTATTGAAAGATTATTGTATCTCCATCCCAAACTTCTCCACTCAAAGTATATTCGTCTAAAATCTCCTCCATCAACATGTCTATCCAAGCTTCTCATCACAGCCACGTCAGTAGCAAGTAGAAGAGACATTTCCAAATGAATTTTACTATAGAAATATTACTAGCTGGAAATCAGCGACTTTGATCTTCGACTTTCTTAATTAGATTTTACTTTAATAATAATTTAATACATTTTTAAGACAGTTCGCTCATTTAATTCACCTTCAAGATATGAAATTTACTAATTTAATTCAACTTTAATATTAAGTTTACTAATTTAACTCATCTTTACGATGAAAATTACTAATGTCATTCACATTTAAGACGATGTTTACTAATTGAATTCACATTTAAGACGGAGTTTAAGCTTCGAATCCACCTTTAAGATGGATCTGACATGGATAATCTAATCCACCTTTAAGATGGATCTGACATGGATAATCTAATCCTCCTTTAAGATAGAACTGATACATGAATAATCTATTTTACTTTTACGATAAATCTAGTACTTCGATTATCTAATCCGACTTCCAAGACGAGTCTGATATGCGTTAATAATAGTCCTTTTTCAATTGCACTAATAATTTGTCATTATCTTTAATAATAATTTGTTCTTTCTTTATTAGGCAGATAAACGAATTTATAAAATTCATCTGGTATCGTGTATTAAAAATGTGTCCCATATGAAACTATGCTTTGCCCATTATCTGTTGTTTTTGTTCTAAAATTTTATTTAATCTGATCAGGAGTTGAAGATACAATCTCTATCCTTAAAATAAAAATTCACTTTTGTTTAACATATGGTTTCTATCGTCGACATTATGCGAGAGACAAAAAAATACTGTTTGATTTCAATTATATTATTTCAATATTGCGCGCGCGCGCGCGCACACACACACACATACACACACGCGAAGACATAAATATACACGTACATATTACTGTCAGATATATTAATTTAGATTATATACAAATACAAACATTGTAGGGAAGAAAGATTGTAAATTGGACAAGAAAAATGAAAGATTGTACTTTGGACAAGGAAAAAGAAAGTCTATAAATTGGACAAGAAAAATGAAAGATTGTACTTTGGACAAGGAAAAAGAAAAAAACTATAAATTGGACAAGAAAAAAGAGAGACTGTAAATTGGACAAGAATAAAGACTATAAATTGGACAAGAAAAACGAAAGACTGTAAATTGCACAAGAAAGCAGAAAGACTGTAAATTGGACAAGAAAAAAAGAGGACTTTAAATTGGACAAGAAAAAAGAAAGACTGTAAAGTGGACAAGAAAAAAGAAAGTCTGTAAAGTGGACAAGAAAAAAGAAAGACTGTAAAGTGGACAAGAAAAAAGAAAGACTGTAAAGTGGACAAGAAAAAAGAAAGACTGTACATTGAACAAGAAAAAAAGTAATGTGCGTTTGCACAGTCAGTACAGGGGACATGTCTTGGCGCTGCGGCCAGAAGGCTTGGCGACAACCACATCCATCATGTGCCGCCACTCCGTGTGGACAGGAAGGCCAACAATCCAAAGCTCATGCCGCAAGGGAGACAAACTGGCGGCTTCTCTAGTTTAAGTAGGGTTCAAATCACATATAAGAGACATGCATTGAAACCTGTCTTAATGGGACTTTTAAGGAAAGCCTAGAAATTACAGGAGACATTTTATTTTGCCGTCTAAGAGCGCATACATCTATTGTCTGACATTTAGAGGATAGGATCCACATACTCATGTGTATGCGTGCATTTAAAGTCATATGCAGTTATGGAGACTGCTATGTATGATGTCGTTTTGCACAATGGTTGTGTAGAGGGAATGCACGAATAGTTGTTAATATTTTATTATTAGACTCCATATGTAGTACTGTAGGTTCATTAACTTTTTTTCAAGGTGTGGGAGAGTAAATTTGCATATCCCTATTTCAAAACTTAATTCTTATATAGTTCATTAAATGTGAATGTGATATGATCTTACGGTACAGTGCATGACGATATTTCTGTAAGTACCAGAGTTAAAATAACAACTCATGTAAAGAATATGCTAGAACTTGCTGATGTAATCAAAACCAGTTCAGAGTGGATGAGTAATTTTAGCATCCAATAGTTTAAGGTTTGTTAATAACGAATTAGTCAATGGATAGAGACTGAAACTTACCTGTTGAAGAAAGTTTTATATTCTAATCAATGGTATGTTATCTGATTGATTGAGAGAGATTGGACTTAGAAATGTTTTGTACACTTTGATACTGATGTATTATATTTGTAATTTAATATAAAGATTATTATGTGAAAAGACTATTATTTCTACAATTGTGAATTATGTTTCTTGTATGTAATATGTTAAACACATGACATTGTTTCTAGCAAAATCTTTATTGATTATATTGTATTTATTATGTTGCACAGATTTATTGAGCTAATAAATACTGTTGCAGGAATTGTAAGTTGAAAATAAATGAAAGAATGGGGAATAGAGATGATTAAACTTGGAATTTAGTGTAGCTCACTAATATGATGTTTCAAAAAGGAGCAAGCCTTTTTTCCCCTTTTATTCTTTACATGCTTGTGGTGGATTTGAGAAGTTTCCATCCTAGAGTGTGACAGTTGCTTTAATTCACTGCACCCTGTTTGTGTGCATCAACAAGTGTTCAATTCCTCTGTGGAACTTTCTAGCAAAAGGAGTGATAGAAATTCCTTACTGTGATTACCAACTCTAGAATCTAATAGGCTATGTGTGTGCCTAGATTAGTCTCCAGGGATCTACAGTGTTGGAACATTCTACAATGTGCATAGCAGGGCACTGGAAGATTGACAATTCTGTTGTGCACAATAAACGTGTGACGTTGTTATGAAAGTTCAAGAAGGACTGTTGCAGATGACGTCACAGAACAGGTTATGTACAAACTATTATCATATGACACTATAACTCCATTTCTTCTATGATAAGAATTGCACTGTGATTTAATTCTAATTTGACTGCTGATGTATTTGTTTGCATAGACTACAAAGAACTGAACACGTTGATCATTTTTTCAAACGAGCCAATGCCTTAATTAGAGCACATTTTCACTTGGTTCAATGGAGCAAAATATTTTTATAAACTAGATTTAGTATACGTTTTGGGGCAAGTTCCAGTCTATAAGAAAGACAGACTTAAATTAGCATTCAGCACACCAGATGGCCAATATCAATGGTGAGTAATGTCATTTGGTAATATTACAGCACTAGCTAATTTCACTAAGATGAAATTACTCATTGAACCCATGAAAGTGGAATCGGTCTCTAACTTCATGGATGATATATTGGTGGCTACCAAGACCATGAAAGAACACATCTGAGGGTTATGGAAGTTATTCCAACATTTGAAAGTGTGTAACCATACTGCTCGACCAACCACATGTTTCTTTGGACATTTTAAACTTTGTGACACCACTGGGATTGCTTCACTCACTATGATTATTAATTATTTATTAATAACATATCTAATTACAAACGAATGAGAATATTAATTTTATTAATACTTCTCTCACAAGACCGTGATGCCAGATTATAAAGGTGTCATAAAACTCTACTCTTTACACAATAATAAGATAGATATTTTACTGTCACAGAATGTTTCTGCAGGTGGAAACTTCTTACTAAATGAGTAATAAAAATCCATCTTTTATTTATATTTAATGAGCCTCCACCCACCCACTATTACTCCAACATAAGATTTTAATATATGTGCAAGAAGGTTAATACATTTAACAAATATTTATTAAATCAGCAATCAAATATACAACATATGAATATAATCAAAAGAGCATTGACATTTACATCACTTCACAAGGATGTTTGATTATATATCAGATACTCATTCAGTTTATCCTAGAATAGATATCAGCAGTCACATTACCATATATATATATATACACAACTACATATACATATTACATATAATTGTTACAAATTCTTTGATGCACTCATGATGAATCATCCAGAACTTCAAAAGTCGTGTCTGAGGAATGTTTCAGAATCAGCATGTGCACTACCCAAGCACTCCACCAGGAATGCTAAAAAAAATCTTCATGAATTCTCGAGACCATAATTATGCAAGCTTCAATTTCCACCATATTGGATCTTGAACAGAATTCACAAGAATCAACACATTTACTGATAAGTTCAATGAAAATGCTGGATGCACACCAATTTGATCTGCTAGAATACAGTAGTCACTGCAGTCTGAAGTGGATTCAATGTTACAAACATCATAACTCACACTTCAACCGTGTCTTCATCTTTTGCAGTCTGGGAGACTAAGTCAAGCCTTAGAATCTACAATTAAATTAATTGTTTCCTTCTTTAAGGTGTTACTCATCCAGAGTGAAATTGCAATCCTGTTAATTCGCATTAATTAGGTATTACAGCAATTTCTCTCTCGCCCACACACTTTCCCACAGTTTGAGGGAATCGATCCCAAAGAATGCATGACTGACATTTTAGATTACTTATTTTTGGCAGCCATCACCTTCAAACATATATACTTCCTTTAGAAAGTTACTTAATACAAAGTGGAAAGAATAAATCAGCAATTTTATTAACTATACAAATAACTAAATAATTAACAAAATCATTTACACACTATTTAAAGCAGACCACAAAGTATACATTAGTTCTTGATAAGTTACAAATAAATCACCTCAATTTAAATTGTTCAATGCCTTTTCAGTTCATATCAAAAACTAACGGTAATCTCTACTAAACTTTTAGATTACAAACATTTGAAAATGGAAGATATAGAAAAAAACCATAGAAAGATGTTACAACATAAACTAAGAGCTGGACATGCATTCACCTGATGTCTATGTATTTCATTGATGTGTATTGTTGTAGCTGTCAGGTATGAAGTAATACAGATGCGGATTCGCGGCCACCAGTTCATTAATGATGCACAAATGTTCGAGCACATATAAATTGAGCAATCATCACTCTCACAGTTCGATACAGTAACAGTTATTCCTTTACTGGAGCAACATGGGAGTTGCAGATAGTCGCTGGTTACGTCGAGGCATCTTCCACTGTTCTCTCCTGACAAGTCTTAGAAGTGCAGACATCAAAATACAATGCTGTGCCCTCCAACAATTGGTTCTCAACTAATTAGAAGAAAAGAAATAATAATAATTACTTTTTTTATATTATTTACAAATTTATTTACTTAAGTGTATAAACATAATGGGTCATGTCTCTAACTTATAACAAAGGGGAATTATAGTTATTTTTCATGATATATTGTGCTTATATCTCTTTAAGTGTGGAAACATAAACTGGTCATGTTCCAACTTATAATGAAAAAAATTAATATATTGCTTCATATTTATTGCTCAGGGATTATTGAGTCATTTGAATTATTAATCTCTTCTTTCTAAACCATCTGTCTTAAAACTGACATCATTTGTTTTCTTATGAATAATTATTTCTTTCATATTATGGTCAATCTTTCACCAAATACTTTTGAAATTTACTCTCACTTGAGGTTAACATTTCAAAAAGGAGGTGTGTGTGTGTGTGTGTGTGTGTGTGTGTGTGTGTGTGTGTGTGTGTGTGTGTGTGTGTGTGTGTGTGTGTGTGTGTGCTTACATTAGTCTCTATGGATCTACAGTTTATGGAACATTCTACAACAGGCTTAGCAGAGCACTTATAAGATTGACTATTGTATTGTGAACAATAAACTTGTGACATTGTTATGAATGCGGTCAAAGGATTGTTGCGGCTTAAATCATTTAACAGGTTATCCAATAACTAATATCATATCACTCTATAACTCCATTTCTTCTATGATAAGAATAGATATGTGTTTAATGTTGATACCTATCTATTGATGAATTGTGTGTTAGAATATAAGACTGAAGAAGTATCGAAATTATCTGACTGTTGTTTCATGGGATATTAATGTCAAATAATCTTTTCACTGTATTGTTGTAGTAGGATTATATTTTATCATGTTTATAAATTACTGAGTGATGTTGCATAAACATGTAAAGTTAAATGATTGTGTCTTAATACCTTGTTATATTACAAGACAGTGTCAAAACAGCATATATTAAAAGAAATTCCAAATCGATGGATGGATGTAGATAGATAGATAGATAAATAGGTACATAGATAGATAGATAGATAGAGACAGAGAGAGAGAGAGAGAGAGAGAGAGAGAGAGAGAGAGATGCCAATGACCCCTAGTTAATGGTTATGATTATTATTATTAACTAAACAAATATAACTAAAAAGTGTGAGAATCTTAATTTATATTATTAATAATTCTCTAGAAATCACCACTCGTCTCTCTTACTTGATGGATATGCAGGTGCTGTAAACGTTTTCTGTATCCACAACATCAAAACCAAGCATATACCATCACATTTTTTCCATAGGTGAAAAACGTCTTACTTAAGCAGAAGAAAATTATGTGTTTAATCTATATTTAGCGAACCCCTATCCACCCACACTATCCAAGATATGGTTATCAATATATGTAAGAAGGTCAATAAATTTATTAAATCATCAAGCAAATATATAACATATGAATATAATCAAAGAGCATTGACATTACATCACATCACAACAATGTTTGATCAATGCTGGGCAATCATTCAGTTTATCCTATTATAGACATGAGCAGTCGATACCATAAATATATAATTAAGTTTTTGAGAGTGGAGTTTTTACAGAAAACCTGTTCAATGCTAGCAGGTGTCACCTGTATGTGTTTCACAATCATGCAGCTTGAAACAAGACACTGATTTTCACTTGTAGATATGTAACATCTGTATTTTATGAAACAGAGTAGAAGTATGGCATATATATCTTGTACATATTAAACTGTACATACATTTTTCATCGCTACTCCTGTGTTAATCTTTTACAGCTAAAAGTTCAAACATTAAAAGTTAAAGATAGTCTATTTCGATCAGGAGCTAGAGATCGAAGTTTAATTTGCGTAGTCTTGGTATGACATTGTCCTGAAACATACCTTAAAACAGATGAACAAAGGAGTAGTGGTGAGAAGAGTAAGTACAAAATACAAGACACATCGTTTACAAAGCAAAAGTGATAAACAAAGGAGTATCGAGTGCACAAGTACGCATCTCGCTTCCTTCTGTACACAAACACAGACACATGTACGCATCTCGCTTCCTTCTGTACACAGACACAGACACATGTACGCATCTCGCTTCCTTCTATACACAGACACAGACACATGTACGCATCTCGCTTCCTTCTATACACAGACACAGACATGAATGTATTCGTTTTGAGCTGTGTGAGCAGTAGTATTTGCCAAAACACCACTTACGAACGAACTGCAACAAATTGGAAACCCAATTGGAATTATTCATAATATTTTTCCCCGAGACGGTCGCATGGATTTCATTATTGGAATGACGATGGCTTATCGTGAGCACGCTTGGTTTCGTGATTCAGCCAATCAGAACGAACGTTTAGGCACAGAATAATTATCAGACTAACTTCATCTGTTTGGTTTATTACACGGAAGAAGACTTTTATTTTATACCCATCTCCCGTGTATATTCTTAACACATTTACTCCTCTCTGTTGTCAGAACAGTCTATTTGGTGAGTGTGATTATCATGTTCGTTGCATAACCACGTTTTGTGAGCTGAACATTTTCTGTAGTCAGTTTGGTTATCACGATCGTTCTGTGTTGACATTTTGTAAGATGAAAAACGTATATAATCAGTTTGGTTATCACGATCGTTCTGTGTTAACATTTTGTAAGATGAAAAACGTATATAATCAGTTTGGTTATCACGATCGTTTTGTGTTAAAACTTTGTGAGCTGAACAACGTATAATAGTCAGTGCTGTTATGACGATCGTTTTGTGTTAAAACTTTGTGAGCTGAACAACGTATAATAGCCAGTGCTGTTATGACGATAATAAAGTGAATCAAGTATCTCAGCAGATAATGTTTTTTCTTCTGATAATGTAATAATGTATTATAATACATCTCAAGACATAAAAGAACATTTAATTATGATTGTTTTTGTTTTCTTATTGGTTAGTTTTGTTGTGAGAAAAAAGTTTCCATTTAGCTCGTATCTTACTGAATAGAGTGGAGACAAATTCAGGTTTGGGACACGAGTGGACTACGACACATACAACATCGTCTTGGTTCATTCACACGTCTTATTTTTTCAGTCCCTTATAATCTTTTCAAACACACTGTAGATGGTTGTAAATAACAATTATAATAAACATCGCTATATAAATAGGGTTTACATCAGGACAATTATAAATAATAGAGGAACCAATCTGCCACTCGATCAGGTCCTTCTCTCTAATTCTGAACAGTTGTTTGGCAGTCCGCCTTTAGTCCCCGTTTTAAAAAGAAACGACGCGGTTAGTGGTAAAGTTTAGTCTCAAACAATGACGCGGTTAGTGGTAAAGTTTAGTCTCAAACAATGACGCGGTTAGTGGTAAAATTTAGTCTAAAAAATAATGCGGTTAATATTAAAGTTCAGTCCTAAACAATGACGAGGTTAATTTTAAAATTTAGACTCAAACAATGACTCAGTTAACGGTAACATTTAATTTAAAATTACTCAGTTAATGATCACTTTTAGAATTACTCATATCATTCAAACGTTTAGTTTAAAAATTACCAACTTAATGGTAACGTTTGTTCTAAAGCAATAATGTGGCTAATGGTATATTCAGTATACGATTTGCATAAATTGTTATGGTATTTTTTAGAACGTGTAATGCTTCCTTGGCTGTCTATGTGTTCGTTCTGACTGAGTATACTCTTGAGTGACTATAGTTTCCGTGTACAATTTTGGATACAATATGAACCAGAGTCATTAAAATAAATATGGAAGGAAAGCCAAAACAGCATAAATTCGAAAGAGTATTGGAGTCTCTCTTCACAGAAACTATCTTTACCAAGAATGTTGTCATTAAATATGTATAGATTCACAATATTTTAGGTACAGTTTTATTGTTGTTGATTGTAAATTTTATTCAATCAGATTTCTTACTTTTTTTTGCAAGTTTAGCATATACAACTGCTTTGTAGAATTCTGTTGATAATTAATTATAATTGTAATTTGGTAATGTTAGTCTTTTCATGGTTAAGGTTCAACCTCTACTTTACTTGATAGTTTCACCTTGTCAAAGCTTTGTATTGCAATGTGGAGATTCATTTCGAATTCTTACTTTAATGCGTTTTTCTTGCAAATATTTGCGTTGTAGGAGGGAGTATATGTCTCATTTTGACTTTGAGAGATTTCTCTTACCCAAGATCGCAGTTTGCAACAGTTACTTTGTTTTAATGGTTACATTATGGAAATAGATTCATACTTTTTCTAATTATTGTTCGTAGTTATGAATTTAATACTTGACGATAGATCCTATTCAAAGTTGGATTTGTTTTTAATCTCTTTGTAAATTATTTTGTTGCTAATTGCTGCATGTGGGAATGTAGGTTCACAATCTGATTACTTACAATGTTAAAAAAAAAGCATTGCATACGAAATCTGTGTCGTATGAACGCTCCCTCTAGACTGAACAGAAGGTAATAAAATGTCCTAAACAGAGGGTAACAAAATGTCCATTATCGATTACTAACAATGTAATCACAGCTTTGTATGACAACTGTAACCACAATTTAGTATGACGCTCGTATGATGGTCAAAACTGATTGCAGACAATCTAAGCACAGTTTAGTATGAATTTGGTAAAACGGTCATAACTGATTGCGGACGATGTAACCCACAGCTTAGTATAACGTTAGTAAGATGGTCAAAACTGATGCACACACTGTGACCACAGTTTAGTATAACGTTAGTAAGATGGTCAAAACTGATGCACACAGTGTAACCACAGTTTAGTATGACGTTAGTAAGATGGTCAAAACTGATGCACACAGTGTAACCACAGTTTAGTATGACGTTAGTAAGATGGTCAAAACTGATTGCATACTGTGCCTTATTTACACATTATGTGTGCACTTTCTCATAAATCATCAGCGATGTACTTTTGTTATTGTTTTAATAAATTTAATAAAACTGATTCAATCTGCCCTGTTGCTCAGTGATAATAATGAAACTAGTTTCTCTTCCGCCTTTGTTACCTCCCTTTGGCCTTTCTATCTTATTTCAAAATCACAGCAATCCCTCCCTCTCTTCTGTCCCGAGCCACTAGGGGTCAAATTATAGAAGCGTCGCACCTTGCGATCGACCAAATCACTGGGAGGGGGCTCAAATTTAGATTGATGATCCTAAAGGTCTCTGGAGAGGACACGAACATTTTGTTCGAGATTCCCTTTTAAGGGATCGAGGGAAAGGGAAGAATGAAAGAAAAACTCTTGGCACAGGACGAGAAAACATATCAGAGCCGCAAATGAAGAAAAAGAATTGCTTGAAAGGGTGGGTATATCCGATTCTAATGACCACATCATGGACTGAATAATGTTAATATGCGTACCTTTCATTTATTTTACGTTTTCATTTGACGTACTTTTGAATCGGTGTATTAGTACTTCATACGCAAGTGCAAAAGGTCAAACCTAACTATCATTATTTTAACATAGCAAAAGTTATACTAGTGCGCTAAAGTAAATTATACAACGAAATGAAAACATTTGTAATCAGCAGTGCAAATATAATTATATATTTGACGGTCACATCTTACGAGACATATATAGACAACATATAGACAACATGTGACGTCTAAAGAGGCGTATTTCGTTATGTTTGCAAAACACTGACTAGCTTACAAAACGTAATGTGCTCTTCTCGCAGAATGTAGTGTATGACAGTGTCAGAAATGTTTGTGATATTTTAAACAGTGAAGAAATTAGCGGACATAAACAGAGTACGCGGTGAAATAGTGAACACTGGATTTAGTGAGCCCTTGATATAAACTTGTCTTCTCTTTAGAGATAATAAATTATCTCCTCTTTAGAGATAATTCTACTTCATCCCTACTGCCACAATATAAGACGTTTAGAAAGCAAAGTGATTAAAGTATAGCGATTTTTCAAGACAGAAACACATACTTACAGGAAAATTGTTACTTTACTGAAATATACTTTTGTATTGATGTCAAGGGCCTACTTTTAATTGCTTGAACACGCGCACATACAAGAAAAAGATTACTTTACTGTAATATACTTTTATAGTGGTATGCAGAGCCTAATTTTAATATGCCTTTATAGTGATGTATACGGCCTAATTTGATTTCATTGATTCCAATTTCATTGGACACTGATGTTAGATGAAGATCTCACTAACCAAGTCATACGAGGCCCTCACTAACCAATGAAATAACTGGTTGTAGAAGATGACCTTGTTAACAAATGGGTAACATGATGGTAGCTGTAGGCATCAATTAAGACATGAGTATCTGACAGTAAACGTAAGACTCAATAACCACAGGAGGACTCAATAACTACTGGAGTGTGACGGTAGACTTAGGACTCAGTAACCACTGGAGGACTCAATAACTACTGGAGTGTGACGGTAGACTTAGGACTCAATAACCACTGGAGGACTCAATAACTACTGGAGTGTGACGGTAGGCTTAGGACTCAATACCTACTGGAGTGTGACGGTAGGCTTAGCACTCAATACCTACTGGAGTGTGACGGTAGGCTTAGGACTCAATACCTACTGGAGTGTGACGGTAGGCTTAGGACTCAATACCTACTGGAGTGTGACGGTAGACTTAGGACTCAATAACTACTGGAGTGTGACGGTAGACTTAGGACTCAATAACTACTGGAGTGTGACGGTAGACTTAGGACTCAATAACTACTGGAGTGTGACGGTAAACTTAGGACTCAATAACTACTGGAGTGTGACGGTAAACTTAGGACTCAATAACTACTGGAGTGTGACGGTAAACGTAGGACTCAATAACTATTTTAGCAACTAGCATTAGAGGCAGACCTCAGTGACTGAGTAAATATAGAAGATGAAAACCCTGAAAAACACTAGTGTAACTGTCAATAGATATAGTCTTCAGTAACCATTGGAGTACACGATGGTAGAGATAGACCTATGTAACCAGTGGAGTACACGATGATAGAGAAAGACCTCAGTAAATAGCTAGCGATAGGTTCAGTCATCAATAACCATTCGAGTAACATACAATAGGCATATAGCACGCAAACCAACAGAATAGTTTGCTCACCTATCACTAATAATTGTACTAGCTTGATCTCACTTCACTAATAATTAGAGTAATTTGGATGGACTTCATTATAATTAGAGTAATATGTTCACATTTCATTAATAATTAATTAAATGAACTACATCTAGACAGTGACCGCACTAAGACTTGTAATCACTAACGGTATGCAAAATCTCATTAACCAAGAGAGTAACTGACTTAGATGTCAACCATAAAACTATTTAGTAAATGACCTAGATGTCAACATAAAACTATTTAGTAACTGACCTAGATGTCAACATAACACTATTTAGTAACTGACCTAGATGTCAACATAAAACTATTTAGTAACTGACGTAGATGTCAACATAAAACTATTTAATAACTGACCTAGATGTCAACATAACACTATTTAGTAACTGACCGAGATGTCAACATTACACTATTTAGTAACTGACGTAGATGTCAACATAACACTATTTAGTAACTGACGTAGATGTCAACATAACACTATTTAGTAAATGACCTAGATGTCAACATAACACTATTTAGTAACTGACCTAGATGTCAACATAACACCATTTAGTAACTGACCTAAATGTCAACATAACACTATTTAGTAAATGACCTAGATGTGAACATAATACTATTAGGATGTAGATGTCAACATAACTATTTAGTAACTGACCTAGATGCAGCCTTAACATCTGTTGAAGATAATAATGACAAAGACCTGCACAATTGCTGGAGTAACTGTAACCACTGGAAAAAAAATATTGGTGGATCTCAGTAATCATTAGAGTAACTGAAGTGTGGCGTTGACATCAACAGTCACTGATTGGAGGCATATAGTTCAATAACGATTTCCGTAACTAATGGTAGATACTGCTGAACAAATTATCAGTAAACGTAGATTTATTAGCCATTGACGTAATTGACGATTGTGATAGAGTCAAGACAAAATTCTGTGTCATGAATTCTTGGCCCAGTTTTTCAATTAATTGTATTTTCAAATGTAGTTCCCTTGTTAGGGCATTCCCGACATGCTCCTGTATTCAATAGGCAGAGAGACTCATTCCATATTATGTCACTTTTGGACAATAGCCAATTGTAGGTCGAAGCTGTAGCGTCACCATGTGACTGGTCATATGATAAATTCATGTACTTTCATAAATACACTGACCGCGCATATTATCTTCACTCCACGAGGGAACACGGCCAATAGAACACGACATCGCTGCCTCCGATATTTCCGTGTAGTCGATATGAAAAAGTATAAGTAAGAGAGACCCGCTGTCTTTGATGCATTTGTCTACATAAGAAGGTAGAAACACATCCATTTCTTAAAGTATTAATTGTATTCTTATTTTTATGATTTGCTTGTATGAATTTATGTATGTGTTTTGTGCAGGAAAATATATGGTTGCATTATCCTCCAAACACGTGGCTCGATACGAATGTGGCTCAGTCTAAATGTTCCATTGTACATAAATTAATTGTAATCTTTTAACTTTTAATTTATAAACCTTAATTCATTTTATTTCGCAGAACGTCTGTGCATGTTGCGAAATTCTCATGCTAATTCAAATTCATTTTTTGCGTTTAATTCCATTATAATTTGTAAAGCGCACATACATAATTTTGAATTATAACTGATTTTCCTTTATATGAATTCCATTTTTGTATAACGTAAATGTTTGGGAATTCATATGTCAGTAAATGTTAATTGTAACACACATGTGGACTATATTGTATCTTTTCTTATAAACGTAATTATATTTGTAAAGACACAATAGGTCAAAGAATAAGCTATGCATTTTATTATCGACCACGTGCACTGGAATGCGAAACGTTAAAGCAAAGGCTCATAGGAATCATTCTATTTCCAGACCAGGTTTTTGGTTGGTCTTCGTTATCATCCTTTGGCTTTTTCATTAACTTGTGGCTTTGCTTGCCTGTGACAAGTACTGCCTGTTGCATTGTATCTTGGTGATACATTCATCACAAGTACCCTCCAGTGTCACCTGTAAAGTCGAATGGATGAATGGGATATCTAAATCTGGACACGTACCTTGATGAACTTTTGTTGCTTAAGACCATGATCCTGAACCATATTGAACTGTGGGGAACATTTGTCTGCAACGACTCATGAACAGCTAAGTGCTGTGCTCTAGGACACCTAAATCAATATTATATATCAGCATTTGTAGAGACTAACGCATAATAATAACTCATAGCTTAGGAGACTGAATGTCGTCTATTCTTAATTAATTTGTTATTGGTATAAACGTTAAACCTATTAAATTCTTTATCTTGTTAAGACCTCTTATCGTAGTAATTTTTATGCATATTTTATAGAACAAATTTACGGTTTGGATGGGGGCGAATGAGCTGAGTGAAACTTTGAATGCATAATTATTTAAGAGAGTTTTAACGATTTCCAAACCGAGCTTTGTACGCAAGTTTATCTGTCTGTGAATCTGTCTGTCTCTAACTACAAGACGCATTTTCGGGTAGACTGAAGGATAAGCTTGAGCAACCAGTCTGTTTAGGATAACGAGGATAATTAATTTAAATTGTTAAATTAGAATTCTATAAATTCCTGAGCAGGGTCTTTAAATAAATACTGGACACGTAACAACGATAAATGTTGATATTATTAGCCAATGAGTAACTGACGGTTGACGTTGACCTCAGTAACCATTGGCGCAATTGAAAGTAAATTTTGCCTCATTAACCGAGTAACTGCAGCTGACTTCGACTTCAATAAAATCTCCAGTACCTAATGGTAGACAAAGGTCTCAAAACTCACATTATTTACTAAGAGTTGACATGAACCGCAAATATCAAACCTAATAAACTAGTGTAGATGTAAAAAGTCACATTATTTACTAAGAGTAGACATGGACCGCAAGTATCAAACTATTGTAGATGTTGTAAAAAGTCACTTTAGTTATCAAGTATCAAATAAAATATTGTAGGCATTGTTTCTCAATGACTATTGGATACACTGACAATAATATGAGGGTCAGAAAAAGATTTTACTGACAAACTGGAGTAACCGAAACAGAAACAGTTCATTAAAAGCTAGAGTCAGAAGTGGGTTTCACTAAAAATGAGAGTAAATGAATGTAGACAATGACACTAGCCACTAGTTACAAACGGATAGCGTTACAGCAATAACCGTTAGTGTCACTGACAGAAAACCTGACAGCAATAACCATTACAGTCACTGACAGAATACCTGACAGCAATAACCATTACAGTCACTGACATAAAACCTGACAGCAATAACCATTACATTCACTGACAGAAAACCTGACAGCAATGACCATTACAGTCACAAACAGAAAACCTGACAGCAATAACCATTACAGTCACTAACAGAAAACCTGACATTGACAACTATTAGTGTCACTGACGGAAAACGTGACAGCTCTAACCATTGTAGTAAACAATATTAGAACAAGACAACACCAAACAATAGTAGAACAAGACAACACCAAACAATAGTAGAACAAGACAACACCAAACAATAGAACAAGACAACACCAAACAATAGTAGAACAAGACAACACAAAACAATAGTAGAACAAGACAACACCAAACAATAGAACAAGACAACACCAAACAATAGTAGAATAAGACAACACCAAACAATAGTAGAACAAGACATCACCAAACAATAGTAGAACAAGACATCACCAAACAATAGTAGAACAAGACAACACCAAACAATAGTAGAACAAGACAACACCAAAGAATAGTAGAACAAGACAACACAAACCAATAGTAGAACAAGACAACACCAAACAATAATGACATGAGTAATATTAATGAAATGTCTGTACAGAATTATATTGTTCGACACTCGATATAATACACAGTTTATTCATTGTTTATCATCATAAAACAGCCTTCATTTCTTTGGCAGAAAGATAACCATGCTCACTAAAGACTAAGTTTTATGTCTTTGTTTTTGTCTTTATATCTGTCTGACTTTCAATGTGCATATTTCTTTCTCTTAGCATCTCGATCCCGTCCGTCCATTTTCTATGTATTATTTATTCATCTTCTGAATTAAGGCGCTCTAATACATTTTCCGAGTGATTTATTTTTATTTTATGCATAATAATAAATGCTCTGCCGTTCGTAATATGTGTTGCTGTATAATTCATACTGCCATCTATATGTAGACACTATTAAAGGTATTCGTCTTTCAACCATACACATCAAATATACAGTTTTATTCCATTTTACATTGCGTTTACTTGCTCGCGTGTAGTTAACTCCACTCCGTCTTCTCTGGCACCAGTTAGGAAATGGTAGATTGCTTTTGACCGTTTTACGGTAACACCGACAAAGATTGTAGTTGTAAATTTGTCAGACCCACTCCTTTCCAAACATTTACGGTTGTCTTAAACGTCCTTCTTCTGGTGTCGGTTTTCTACAGACACGATGCCACTCTTTTTTTTTTCTTTTCGTTTTGCTCTCACATTTCTGTCACTTCCCGTTTCTGTCCAGTCCGATTGACAAGTAAACCTTTCTTGCTACTTTTGTCTTACTTTTACCTCTACCACTTGAGGTAAGGCACACGCTTGGTAACGATGGTATGATGTGAGTGCAGGCAGCCTGCGCAGAGGATGATAAGACCAGCGCATTATTACTTTGAAACGAAACGTGGTTAATATCGATGTTAAGATTCCCTCTTCTCCCCTCCCCCGAGCCGTAATTTCCTGTTTAGCCACAGCGATTTTCACCCTTTGGCAGGCGTTGATGCTTGCGGGAAGAAATAGTGTGTGAAGTGAAAGGGGAAAAATATCAACAAAAGAGTAATTCACGTAGGAAGGGAATGATATCACAGGGGAACTTATCAAACGTAATTATACAGAAAGACACGGAGAAAAGTATGTTCTATAAATAGAAAGTACATAGTCAAAGGGACGCAAGCAGTAAAAATTAAAAAAACAGCCCACACAGTCGGAGCTAAAGTCAATGAAAGAAAGAAAAAAAATAGAAAGGAAGGAAGAAAGAAAGAAAGAAAGAAAGAAAGAATAAAAAGAAAGAAACAAACAAACAACAAAAAAGAAACAAAGAAAGAAAGAGAGAGAGAAGGAAAGAAAGAAAGAAAGAATAAAAAGAAAGAAACAAACAAACAACAAACAAAGAAACAAAGGAAGAAAGAAAGAAAGAAAGAGAGAAAGAAAGAAAGAAAGAGAGAAAGAAAGAAACAAAGAGAGAAAGAAAGAAACAAAGAGAGAAAGACAGACAGAGAGACAGACAGACGGACAGACAGACAGAAAGAAGAATAGAGAGACAAAAAAAGAAACGCTAAAATCGAGAGGGAGAGTCGGAGATAAAGTAAAAGACAGATAAGAGAAAATAGAGGCTGACAACGAGTGAGGAGAGATAGAGAAAATAAAGCGAGAGAATAGTGCTCTAAAAGAAAAAAATGAGAGAATAAAAAAGTAAAGTAAAGAAGAAAGATTGATATACAAAGAGCGACAGAAAGATAAATGATAAATACAAAATGTTTTACCTTTAAATAAACTTCTGTTTTCTTGTCAAAAGGGACACTACACCTTAATTAATCGGAGATCACTTTGTTCATGTAGTGGTAATTGCTCACACTAAAATTTATTTTCTTCTAGTTTTTCTATTGCTTTTTTTTTTTTTTATAATTCTTTTTTCTTTCTTGTATCACAAATTGACTGCTTGCCGACTGACGTAATTTGTCTTGAAATGTGATTATGCTATTTTAAAATTAAGTTCGATGTCTATAGAAAGTGTTAGGCCTATATAGTGAATTAAATCTCTGTTTTAAATGGAAGTTTTAAGAAATTGCAATAAAAACATGCCAGAAATCACTTCTCAGGAGATTTAAAAATAATAATCCAAGTGTGCATTTAATGCACTTGCAAGTCATTATATAGTCGTAAACAAGTAGACAGAAAAGCAAGCCATTACAAAGTCGTAAACCACTGTGTAGAGAAACAAGTCATTACAGTGTCGTAAACCACTAAACAGAGAAGTTTACTCATACCTCAGTGTTACCTGAACTTGGGCTTTAAAGAAATAAACCAATGACACCGATTACGTTTCCGATGGCAACCGGAACAAGCCGAGAATACCCGAGGGGTTATAAAATCCTCATGAGCCCAGATTTCGCGCTGTGCCTTTGTGACGTCTCAAGACATAGCATTCATCAATCACAATTTCTGGCCGTCTCTTCCAAGATTGCTACTTCACATCCCAGTGGGGACCCGACTAGTGTACGGATATCAAACTCTGTGTGTGTGTGTGTGTGTGTGTGTGTGTGTGTGTGTGTGTGTGTGTGTGTGTGTTCGCTTTTCATTTTAATATTATGAATTTTGCTTTGAGCATCTCATACATATGACGTATATATAGGCCGAAAAAGATTTTAAAACTATTTGTTATAGTAGTTGATGACAAATATTGGGACTGTTGACGCTTTGATCCATGGAGTTATTTTAGAGAACGTCTGATAGATAACAGGATTTTTTTAAGAGAATGTTTCTTAGATAGGGTTTTTTTTAGAGAACGTGTGATATAAGATTTTATAAAACGTCTTATACATTTTTTTAGAGACAATCATTTAAAAAAAAATTTGATAGATAATACTTTTTTTTTAGAGAACGTCTGATAGATAACAGGGTTGTTTTGTATTTTTTAGAGAACAACTCTTAGATATCAGTGTTTTAGAGAACAACTCTTAGATATCATTTTTTTTTGGTTTTTTTTTAGAGAACGTGTGGTATCAGCTTTTGTAAAACGTCTTATATAATTTTTTGGAGAACAATCAGTTCTTAGAGAAAGTTTGACATACGATTTTAGTTCTTTTAACAAATTCGTACCTGTTTGCGTGCGTGCATATGTTGTATAAGAGAGAGAGAATGGTATGGGAGATTTAAGCTTGTTAGAATACTTAAGCGTGCGAAGGTAACTCAAGGTCAGATGGGAGAGAGCAGAAAAATAGAAAGCATTTTAGAAGACAGAAAACAGAGAATGCATGAAAAATTGAAAATTGCGACAGAAAATGGATAAATAAAAATATACAATTATAAAGAGATAAGTAAAGGACATATATATCACTCAATTAACATTCTGGATATTTAAACAATACTTTTAAGATATCCAGTAACAAGCCCAAAATCGTTTGAATAGATAATTTATTAAAAACATATTGCTACGCCTTAAGATAAGTGTGAACATAACAAGAACGTATTGCTACGCCTACAGATAAGTGTGAACATAACAAGAACGTATTGCTACGTCTACAGATAAGTGTGAACATAACAAGAACGTATTCTGACTCTCAACTAAGCCATCGTGAGTCTCTGCACACAGAGGGAGACAGAGAAAGAGAAAGAAGATGATTTTTTTTTTAATTACGATAAAAGCAAACATACACCCTAAAATTTCCAGCAAATATTTTTGTGCACGCAACTGCGCATAACTACTACACACACAATACTCATACATAAATATATATTTTTGTCATTTCTTTTTTAAATTCCTTCCTTCCTTTTATAAAATTCTATATCGAGAATTCCAGTGTCTTGGGATTATTCAATTCTTTCTTTGTAAGAATAGCAGGTATTCACATCACACGCATCTTCTGTTTAATTTATTGTTTGCACGCTTTGACGTAAGGACGACTGACTGTGCACCGCTCTCCACTTAAGAGTTCCTCAATGTACGTCATTTTCACAACAAACATCTAAGCAGGCGTCAGGCATTCGCACCCTGCATTTCAATGCTGGCGTAGATTTAAAGCATTGTTCTTCAAGGGTGAGAATGGTTGGGATTTTGTTTAACGTTATCCAGTAAACGAAAATAATAAAAAGTAAATAAACCGGATTGGTTTTCAACGTCTTCAAAAGAAATAAACTTGACTTGATTATTCATTTCATGACAAGAAATAAACTGGGTTTAGTTATTCACTTTATGACAAGAAATGAACTGGGTTTGCTTATTTACTATATGACAAGAAATGAATGGGTCTGGTTATTCACTTCATGAAAAGAAATGAACTGGATTTTCAAAAAGTTTTTTTAGTACATACATTTTAACAGAATACTTCACTTCAAAGCACTCTATTTTAATATTGCACTTACAAGGCATTTAAGAAGAAAATATTTATTAATTATGTTTTTCTTTAATTATTGGGTCAGATTAAGGCAATGTTTGAGTGGTTCCATTATATTGTATTATGCAATTGGATTATGTCAAAAAAAAAACGAATTTTGCACTGTTCTGTTAAAATTATTATGAAGAAAAAACTTTTTGCATCTATTTTAGGATCAGTAATTTTAACATTTTATCAGCTGCCATTTTATGATTTTTCTTTAATTGCAAAGAATCATTTTTCATCAGTAAATGTAACACTGAGAAATATGTTAATATGTAGAAATGTAACACTGAAATAATGTGTAATATGTAGAAATGTAACACTGTGAAATAATGTGTTAATATGTAGAAATGTAACACTGTGAAATAATGTGTTAATATGTAGAAATGTAACACTGTGAAATAATGCTTTAATATGTAGAAATGTAACACTGTGAAATAATGTGTTAATATGTAGAAATGTAACACTGTGAAATAATGTGTTAATATGTAGAAATGTAACACTGATTAACTAGCAGTTCGTGTATAGCATCCTGAACCATGTTACATAGTATACCTAATACATTTCGCTTTGCAATAGCAGCTGTGGCTACCTCCCTTCATCCGAAAGCGAAGAGGCAAACGCACTTGAAGCTACCTCCCTTCATCCGAAAGCGAAGAGGCAAACGCAGTTGAAACTACCTCCCTTGATCTGAAAGCAGTGACTGACGCAGCTGAGCCCCTTCCTTGATCTAAAAGAGGGTAAAGACCGGCAAATGTGGCTACCTACCTTGATCCAAAGCGGGTAAGTGACGGTTCCCACCTTGCATCGGATATTAAGATTTGATGCCTTTATTTTTAAATTACGTGAGTAGTAAACAAGTAAGCAGAATATGCTCTCAGTAGTTAAATCCCGTACTTTGAATGACATCAAAGTGACAGTAGATCTATGAAATGAATGTTTGCTTATTAGACAGTTACAGAGACAGAGAGAAACGTGTGGGTTTTTTTTTCAACTATTTTTTCTTAAAATGGGTGAACTCTCTCTCTCTCTCTCCCTCTCTCTCTCTCTCTCTCTCTCTCTCTCTCTCTCACACACACACACACACACACACACACACACACTTTGTTCGACTTCCTCTGTCAAAGATTTCTACTTTTTCTTCTTTCAATCTTTCATTTTTCCTCTTTCTTTCTATATATATTGTTAAAAAAAAAAAAAAAAAAAAAAAAAAAATATATATATATATATATATATATATATTTTGATCTCATTCTATTTTGGAAATTATCTGAACGTTTATTTTTTTTCTTCATACAAAGAATTATCGTGCTTATGGTCCTTGCGGGAAGCTCTCCGACTAATATTGAATGGCTTGCGATATTCTAACAGAATGAACTTGCTTGATTTCCTTTCTCCCGCTTTCAGTTTATTCTCTTTGCCTGTGTGTTGTCTTCTCTTGCTAACAGTTCTCTCTCTTTGCCTGTGTGTTGTCTTCTCTTGCTAACAGTTCTCTCTCTTTGCCTGTGTGTTGTCTTCTCTTGCTAACATTTCTCTCTCTCTTTGTCTCTATTGTCTTCTCTTGTCACAGTCCTCTCACTCTCTCTCTCCTTTTGTGTTGTCTTCTCTTGTCAAAAGTTCTTTCTTTCTCGCTTTGCCTGTGTTGTCTTCTCTTGCTAACAGTTCTCTCTCTTTGCCAGTGTATTCTCTCGTTAAAATTTCTCTCTCTTTGTCTATGTGTTGTCTTCTCTTACCAACAGTTCTCTCTCTCTCTCTCTCTCTCTCTCTCTCTCTCTCTCTCTCTCTCGATCTCGACGTGTGTTGTCTTCTCTTGTCGACAGTTTCCTATCTTTGCCCATGTGTTGTCTTCTCTTGTCGACAGTTTCCTATCTTTGCCTATGTGTTGTCTTCTCTTGTCGACAGTTTCCTATCTTTGCCAACGTGTTGTCTTCTTTTGTCGATAGTTTCATATCTTTGCCCGCGTGTTGTCTTCTCTTGTCGACAGTTTCCTATTTTTGCCCGTATTGTTTTCTCAAGTAAACAGTTTTTTTCTCTCTCTCTGTTGTCTTCTCTTGTCAACAGTTCTCTCTCACTCTCTCTCTTTGTGCGTTGTCTTCTCTTATCTAACGGTTGTCTATCTGTACCTGTGTTGTGTTCTCTTGCTCAATAGCTCTCTCTCTTTACACGTGTATTTTCTTCTCTTGTCAACAGTTCTTTCTCCCTCTCTCTCTCTCTCTTTGTCTTCTCTTATCTAAAAGTTGTCTATCTGTTCTTGTGTTGTCTTCTCTTATCTAACAGTTGTCTATCTGTTCCTGTGTTGTCTTCTCTTATCTAACAGTTGTCTATCTGTTCCTGTGTTGTCTTCTCTTGCTCAATAGCTCTCTCTCTCTTTACATGTGTGCTGTCTTCTGTTGTCGACAGTTTCCTATCTTTACTGTTGTGTTGTCTTCTCTTGTCAACAGTTTCCTGTCTTTGGCCGTGTGTTCTCTTCTCTCTGTACATGCGATGTTTTCTGTCAATCAACAGTTTCGTCTCGTTTGCAATTTGTCCTTTGATATTTCCAATATGTTTCTATTGTTCAGATATAAAAATATTGTTGTTGTTCTTTAAATAGTTCTTTAAAATGTTAAATCAGAATAATTTTAATACTATTGATAGCAGTAATGCACAGGTGCTTGTACAGATGAATGTATTTAATTAACATTATATATATTTAAGTAAGTAAACATTAAAGTGTTTACGCGTGTGAAGATAAGTTTGAATTATGTATGTATATATCTAGGTGCTTATTAAGTATATATGTAGTTAGTTATTCAGTATACATGTAGATAGCTATGAATTATGTGTTTGTATTTAAGTGTCTGTGTATTTGTGTATGTGTGCATTTGTAAAGGTCAATTTGTGTGGCAAAGTGTGTGTGGCAAAGTGTGACTTATATGTAAATGGTGATATGCATTTGCGCTCTAATGTGCTTAAGAGCGAGAGAGAAAAGAGAGAGGAGGAAGAGGCAGAAAGGAAAGTATTTAAAAGGGAATAATACATTATTATAATGGAATTTGCATTTCTAGATTGGTGACTTGAGGAATTATCACGGTAAAACTGGTTACGGTGTGACAGACTTCTACAGGAACACAGAGAAGGAAAGAAACATTATTTTATCAAATTTGACAAAGATAATTAAATTCAAACTGGAAAGTGAGCGTGCACTCTCATATTTCTGAAAGTAATGAAACAATACAATATAACTCATTACAAAAAAAGATCTTTGCATTCCTATTAATGACAGCGTACGGGTACAAGCAAAATGGAAGGCGTGTTTATGTGTGGGTAATTGTGAAATTAGACAGTGACGACATTTTAGAAGACTGAGCAATGTATTGTTACGGTGAAGACTTTTAGAAGACTGAGCAATGTATTGTTACGGTGAAGACTTTTAGAAGACTGAGCAATGTATTGTTACGGTGAAGACTTTTAGAAACGTTTGATTAGGGTGAAGTAGTGTATGGTTATGGTATAAAGTGGTGTATGGCTAGGGTGAAGTAGTGTATGGTTATGGTATAAAGTGGTGTATGGCTACGGTGAAGTAGTGTATGTTAGGGTGAGAGTAATCTATGGTTAGGACGAAGATTAATGTATGGTTAGGGTGAGAGTAATGTATGGTTAGGGGTGAAGACTTTTCTGAAATGTGAGTCTTACTTTTAAACTTTGAAAGATGTGTTTTACTTCGTAAATATTTTGTATGACTTTATGGCTCTAACCTCCGATATCAGTTGAAAGACAGCCTTGATGTATCACTAAGAATGCCCAAGGATAATTTGACAAACTTAGTTGAATACAAAGGTTTGCAAATTGATCTTTCTTTCTCGCTTCCATGATTTTGGAATACTATGACTCTTCTTCAAAGGAGGCTGCGCTTCAGTATTTTCTGTATTATTTTTCCTGGCTGGAATCAAACCCAAACCTTGTATGCTCGAAACTAGTCAGCTTGGAACACTCATCCAAAGGTTTCCCTTAAATGAGTTGTTCAGGGCCACGGGTTGCCTGTTGATTTATGAAGCGGAGCGAAGTTGTTTATGACGATAATGCTCATTCCGTCTTCCCTTACGGTCGGGACAGATTGTGGGAGTGCGGAAAAACAAATAGGACTACAATTTTTTGCTGGCTGAAAACGAAGTATTTTGCCAGATCTTTAGCAGGCACGAGAAAAACATCTGCCTAGGAGGAATTTCGAAAAGCTTCTTTGATTCACTTAAAAAATAATATTAATGATTAATCCTGAGGCTACTTTACAATTCGCAAATTCCAATAACACTTCGCTATACTGACCTACGTGATCAGACAGTTCCATTGGGTTATAAATTAATGCATAAGAGAATATTGAAAAAAACAAATTGGGTTAAGCAAACACTATTAGCACAACTTTTACGTACGCGACCCGGAAATGGGACGAAGACATTCCTTATTTTTCTACTTTCTGTTTTATGGGAGCACATGCGTACTCGATCAGTGTAAATATTCATGCACCTAATGTCACACGCTCCAACACATGTACTCTTCCACACTTTCAGGCCTAAGTACGTAAGAACCAATTTGCTTTTGTTCAGCTGCCTTGTAGTTATCACTGAAAACTTACTGCTATAATAACTATCTTTATTGTGATTGAGTCCGTCGTATGGATTACTGATGCAGCACATCAATCTAATCCTTAATGTTATAAATATATTTGGTGTAATTACGATCGTCATAACAATCACTGGTTGGAATATTCGTTGTAACTATGACTGTTATAATAATCACTAATACAACCGATATTATTTTAACTAACCTTAATACAAGTATTCTCCTCTGTTATAATTATCAGTATTGAATATATACTTGCATCATTAATTAAGGTGTATCTATTACTTCTATAACTAACACTATTGCAAATATGGCTTTTGTAACAGTTAGTTATGTAACTAACACTATTGCAAATATGGTTTTTGTAACAGTTAGTTATGTAACTAACACTATTGCAAATATGGCTTTTGTAACTGTTAGTTATGTAACTAACGGTGCTGGAATTGGCGGAGATAAAACTAGCATTGCTGTTACTATTATTTTTATAACAATCACTGGCATAGTGATCAATGTGAAAATATCAGACTTGTAACAGTTATAGATGTAGCTTTCACTGTTGTAGCTGCCATTGTTGCAATCAACGGTGTTGTAATCATTACTGCTACGATTATTACATTCTAAGTATCGCACGGAATATTCAGTGCTGCATAAATTATCACTATAAATATTACAGACATAATATTTTATGTTGCATTTATTACTACTATAATACGGTCACTACTTTGGCCATCAATGTTATAAGAATAAGTGTTAAGTCTTTCGCAGGATGGATTATAACTCTTGTAATTGTCACTGGAGACAATGTGATAAATATCATTGATATAGTATAATTGCTGTTAGGAACACAGTGAGATCTATCACTTGCCCGTCTGTTTTGTGCTCAGTACTAGTTGCAGTAAGTATAATTGCTGTTAGGAACAGTGAGATCTATCACTTACCCGTCTGTTTTGAGCTCAGTACTAGTTGCAGTAAGTATAATTGCTGTTAGGAACACAGTGATATCTATCACTTGCCCGTCTGTTTTGTGCTCAGTACTAGTTGCAGTAAGTATAATTGCTGTTAGGAACACAGTGATATCTATCACTTGCCCGTCTGTTTTGTGCTCAGTACTAGTTGCAGTAAGTATAATTGCTGAACTACATTTTGGTAACAATCACTGAGTCTAGTAATGTTGTAATTATGAATGATGTAACTTACTGAGTTTATTTTAAGTATAAATGATGTGATGATCACCATTTGAACTATGAATGGTGTAACTGAAATGATTCAACTATAAATATTATACAACTGTCACTGATATAGGAATGCCATTACATATTATAACTGTCACTGACATAATTATAAATGATGTAAATGTGTGTAACAGTAATGTTCACTTTTTCATACCTTTCAACGTCAACATATCGAATTACTCCTTTATACGGAGAAAAGGAAGTGAACTCCATAAAAGAAATCTAATATCTATTGTTTAAAAGTATAATGTAGTTATTAATTTGATGAGTTTTCTTTTCACCTTGGACAATCTCAAATGGTTGTTCAAAGCAATGACCACGAAAAGATTAAACGAAAACAGTTATTCATTTTATTTATTGTATTATATCCATTGTATCCATCTGGTTTTACAGTTACTCATTTTATTTATTGTATTATATCCATTGTATCCATCTGGTTTTACAGTTATTCAGTTTATTTTTTGTATTATATCCATTGTATCCATCTGGTTTTACAGTTATTCAGTTTATTTATTGTATTATATCCATTGTATCCATCTGTTTTAAGAGTTATTCATTTTATTTTTTGTATTATATCCATTGTATCCATCTGGTTTAATCACCAAAACCAAGAATAAAGGAGGTTCAAACGCACACAAAACATATAGCACGAAACACTGGCCTATCTAAAACTAAATGGTACTGATACCACAGTCTCTAGAGTCGTCATGAATTACTAGCTTAATTTAGAGTTCACCCACACCCATACTACCTTTGCCCTTGTTCACACAACTTTGCACTTGTCAACACAGCTATGCCCTTATTCACAGAGCTATACACTTTTCACACAACCATTCACCAGTTCATGCAACCCTCCTCTAGTCTACACAGTACGGTGGGTCAATCTGCGTGCAATGGCAAATCCCTCAGTTGGATAACTATTTGTTACATCCACGCTAATTGAATATGCACATGACAGTAGAATTCACCACTGAAATAAAAATCAGCACTGTTGTCAGAACATCAAATAGTATATGTGTTAAAGATAAACTACTTTAAAAAAGAATTATGGAGATTAGTTCTCGAAAAGGCGCCGCCCCAAGAGAAGGGGGATGGGGGCAAAAGAATTTAATAACTGAGCATTGTATGAAATAATGGTTATAAATCATTGTGAAAATGAAAAATTAAAATGATGGTTACAAATTAATTCTAATCCACTCTTACAGGCACATAATTTGGTCACCTATTGTAAGTCTTCTTAATCTGGTAATTTACTACTTTTGTTAACAAATATAATCATTCACAATTTACATTGATCATAATTACTCTGTCAAATAGGTTATTTTGTTTTCACAAAAACAAAGAAGCATATACTACAATGTAATCACAAGCACACTAGTAAAATGAAATCGGCTTTCAATGATAGTCAATGCTGTTAATTGATTAAATTATGTAAGTGTGCATTCATTTCACACAGTAACGTTTACATTTGTATCACATAAATGAAAAATACATAGGAACAAAACAATTTGAATGTGCTCAAACGTGCAGTTCCTTACAGTGTAAACAATAACTATCACTGACATAACTAAAACTAATGTATCTCTTACTGAGTTAAGTGTACATGGTAAAACTCTCAATGACGTCGCAATGAAATTGTTATCTCTCTATTAATCACGATTAGTATGTATCTATAAGCATTATAGTAATTCTCACACAGAAATGATTTATGGGAAAAGAACAGGAAAAAATATCCTCTCAATCAATCAATCAATAGTCTCACTTGTAAATGAATATACTAGTTATAGTAATTCTCACACATACATGATTTATGGGAAAAGAACAGGAAAAATTATCCTCTCAATCAATCAATCAATAGTCTCACTTGTAAATGAATTTACTATTTATCGAAATCATATTTGTTCAAAATTTACTGCGTATATTCTCCCTCCCCACCCTAGCCTTAAATATCCGTTCCCTTCTCTTTCCCTTTTCATTGTTTTATTTCTTTCATCAATGCGCCTGTACTTTTTATGTGAGAGTATTTTCCCTTTGTCCCTCGCGTCTTTTCATTCTCCATCAAATAAGGTTTCTTTCTCGATCCTTCGTCGTGGCATAAGTTCTACGAAAAGTAAAAGAGATAGAAAAAAATGTGAGAGATGGCAAGCTACTCGGCTCTTCTTACTCTCGCCAAAACCTCGTATACAGCGAGAAAATGAAAGGTTTTAAGTGTCATTTCTACCAGTTTGTGTTTGAGGTCTGCCATCACTAGGTGGAGCTCCTGCCCTAGTAGCGGCTTTCCCTCGAGTCCTAGACGATAGAGAACAAGTGACTAATGGTAGGGTGCCACCTCAGCTCCTCCCAACCGAGATCCATAATCTGAAGATGCTATACAAGCTGGAAAACTCTGTCCCCACCCACGTCATCGTCACGTGAACGAGATTTATATGCACTGGTTCAGAGGTCAGAGACGCATTATCAGTTTAACATGAAGTCTAACCGTGAACCTTAATAAAAATTAAATGCAGTGTGGTTTCCGAAACGGTAATGGCTCTGATGTCAATGTGAGCTTGACAATATAAAAGGCAGTGTGCATTTGTGTTTAAATATATTTTTGTGTGTGTGGATTATAATATGTATGCATATAATGGATTGATGGCTGGTTGGATATTTATTTATTTATATATTTAGATAGATGGATGGATGGATGGATGGTTGGAAGGATGGTTGGAAGGATGGATCAATGGATGGATGGATGGATGGATGGATGGATGGATGGGTGGTTGGAAGGATGGTTGGAAGGATGGATCAATGGATGGATGGATAGATAACATGCAATATAAGTATGTGGCAATTGTATTTGCAAATTTTAAAATGTTAGAAAATAAATCTAGTGCACGGTTCTTAAAGCACATTTAACTATTCATATTGCAAGTTAAATTAACATTTATAATACTGACATATCAACATTTTAGATGAAAAGTATGGTTTACGAAATTGTGAATCTCAGTACAAGTGTATCTACTGACAGCAATACATTTTTATTTGGCAGATAAAAACTTTGAGAAAACGTTTTCATACTTTATGTGCATTTGACAGTTTAAAAAATATTATTGTTTTGATAATTTGTGTCTGTGGAATTGTTTATAAAAACATAATAGCTTCATTCATTTTGAGTAAAGTAAAATGTTGCACTAAAATACATATATATATATATATATATATATATATATAAACGTTGGTCTGATGACTAGGAGAAGTCAAATACGTTATGTATTTGCTACATTTATATATTCAACATTAATATTCTCAATGATTCGATGAATAACATTAAAGACGCTTGCTATGGATTATCTTCACTAAAAGTCGATAAACCTGAAGAAAGAAGTAAGCAGTCTATAATATTTTGTGTTGACTAATGTCTGAAAGATATTTTACACTACTTACTATTGTCTAGTCTTATATACATTTAGTATCGTTAATTGAGACTAATGATATTGTTGAAGATTAGAAAATTATGTAGATATGTGTATAGGTTTGTGTGTATGTAGTGTGTACTCTAATAGAGAAAAATGTTAGTACATACTACTGAATTCTTTTTTCTTAGAGAAGACAATGTACACTCTTTGTATGATATTTACTTATATTTTTCTTGTTACGAGAGAAGACAATATACACTCTTTGTATGATATTTACTTATATCTTTCTTGTTACAAGAGAAACCAATAGACAACAAATTCTACATATTTAATTACATATTTTTTTGTTACGAGAAAAACCAAAGGATAATATATTTATTTATATTTATTTACATCTGTTTGTTACGAGAGAAACCAAAGGATAATATATTTATTCATATTTATTTACATCTGTTTGGTACGAGAGAAGAAAAAAGACAATGTATCATAAGTTTATGGACATTCGGGTGTGCGGGTGGGGTGGGGGTTAAATGTTTGTGTGCTTGCGATTGCGATTGCGTTAGCATACAAAGAACGTGTCTGCATATGGACAGATGTTGCTTTTCTTCTTAAATGTCTAAGTGTATATTTAAAATACAATGTAATCATTTATTTCAGAATTGGCTGCTTTACGTTCTGTTCTTAATCACGGATTCGCAAATATAAATACTTGATAGATAGATAGATAGATAGATAGATAGATAGATAGATAGATATTTTGTTTGTGTTGTAAGATACGGGTAGGGTCGTATGACAAGTGACTTCGGGTAAAAAGTCGACATCCGCACAGCATGTGTCCGATACGAATCCGATTTTTTCTCTCCTACAAATCTTACGCCCCTTTTTACAAATTCTATTCCGTTCTTCCACACACCTGAGGGATGTTAAAACCGCCGACTGTTTTCCCAAACACCTCTCTTTTCAGGTTCCGTCCTTTTGAAATTCGAGGTTGCATGCACTGCTGGGCGTTGTTTTGAATGCGGGCGTCAAAAGGTACACGGTTAAGCCGGTTCGCCATGACAACTTTCCCGCCCCTTAACGCCACCGTTTAGAGAGATTTTTATTTTTATTTTTTTTATTATAGTTGTCAATTTGGAGGAAGGGGGTTGCAAAGATAAGGTGGGTGACTTTTAAAATGCTAGAGAGCAGACAAATCTGGGTTGCGGTTTTCTCTATGACTGTAGAAAATTGTCAAAAATTAAAAATGGAAATGCTAACTAAAAGTTTAGTTTGATTAGGATTTTTTCTTTTTCTTTTTTAAAAAATTGGTTTTGATCTTGAATTTTGCATGTTACTATTCTGTTTATACTGAGACAGATTTTAAGAGCATTATCAGCGTGTATTAGTAAGTGTGTATATTGCAATGGTGTGTTAAGTATGTAAGCGTGTGTACTACAATGGCGTATTAGTATATGTACGTGTGTATTACAGTGGTTAATTAGTACATGAGAGTGTGTATTACAGCCGTGTGTTAGTATATGTGTGTGTTACAGCGTTGTATTAGCATATGTGAGTGCGTGTTATAGTAGTGTATTAGTACATATGTGTGAATTACCTCTTTGTATTAGCATATATGCGTGCATTATACCTCTGTATTAGTATACGTGTGTGTGTGTGTGTGTGTGTGTGTGTGTGTGTGTGTTACAGCTGTGTATTAGCATATGAATGTGTGTATTACAGAGGTGTATTAGTAGATGTGTCTGTACCTCAACTGTAAATTAGTAAGTGCATTTCTTATAATATATTATCAATGTGTATTAGTATGTGCTTATATTACAGTGGTGTGTATTAGTATATGTGCGTATATATTTTAGTGTGTATGTTTGTAAATATATATATATACACATGTGTCTGCGTGCTTATGTGTGAGGCAGCATTTGTAAATTAGAGTGTGTGCGCGCGTGTGAGAGAGCACAAAACATGTGTGTTAGGAAGTGTGTGTGTGTGTGTGTGTGTGTGTGTGCGCGCGTATGAAAAACACAAAATATGTATAAGTTTGTGTGTGGGGACTATGTTCATTATTGTCTTTGATTAACATAACGTGTACTAAGATTTCCCGAGAAAGTAAGATTGATAAAGAAGAGACAATGATATGTCTCAAAGCTGTGCTTCAAATTATTACACCGAGTTTACGTAGTTACATTTTATATTTTAAGTACAAATAAAAGTATTTCCTCCCATACAATAAACACACTGAGTTTCTGTCATGAAATAATGTAATAGGATATGTATATATATATAAAATTGTAATTCGCGAAAATGAACGTAAATAATGAAATTATATTCATATAATTAGAATTTTAAAATATCACCAGTAACAAAATCAATGACACACTAAAGAGCGGAATAAGTGTATCTTTTGGGAGCGTGACCGATTGAGACAGGAAAGAATGAGAAATAGTGACAATAATACTATCTAAAGCATTTGAAACAAAACAAACCCCACCAAAAGTAATTAAGCAAGCAAACTAAAAAATCAAAAGAAAGCATATGAGATTAATGAAACGTCGACAGAGAAGAGTGCAGTGTAGTGCACGGAAAAGTAAGTAACACATAGATAACACTCAGAACATCGCAGACTAAAACAGTGGATACTATGATAATTAATCATATGTTTCAGACAATCGTGGAGGTTAAACGCAATGGAAGCGTAACTGTGGCAGAGAGTTACAGACAGCAGTGCAGACAAGAACAATACAAATGTGATACAGAGCTGCAGACAGTGCTGACTAGCGCAATAAAATGTGTGACACAGACAGTAGTGCAGACATGCTTAATAAGAACTTGTGACACAAAGCTACAGAGAGCAGTGCAGACAAGCGTAATAAAACGCGACGCAGAAGTGAAGAGCACAACACATGTTAGCGCACTGGAAATACATGTGACATAGCTACAGACAACAGTGCAGTCTAGTGCACTGGAAATACATGTGACATAGCTACAGACAACAGTGCAGTCTAGCGCACTGGAAATACATGTGACATGGCTACAGACAACAGTGCAGTCTAGCGCACTGGAAATACATGTGACATGGCTACAGACAACAGTGCAGTCTAGCGCACTGGAAATACATGTGACATGGCTACAGACAACAGTGCAGTCTAGCGCACTGGAAATACATGTGACATAGCTACAGACAACAGTGCAGGCTAGCGCACTGGAAATACATGTGACATGGCTACAGACAACAGTGCAGGCTAGCGCACTGGAAATACATGTGACATGGCTACAGACAACAGTGCAGGCTAGCGCACACAGTTAAACTCATAGCAAAAGAAAACAGTACACAATAGAATGCATGAAATATATCAATAACATACTACTATAGAGAGAATATTGCAGACTGTAATGAATGAAGCATATCAGTGACACACTGCTATAGAGAAGAGTACAGAATAGAGTGGTTGAAAGATATGACTGTGAATTTCCACGAGACACACAATGTCAGGGATTCCCTGGCAAGAAAGATAAAACCACACCAAACATCCGAAAATGTTGAAAGAAAGTTTATGAATGAAACACAAACACTATCAAATTGCCAGTGAACTTCACAAAGAACGAATACCAAAGTGAGCCATTAACAGTATGAAATACAGAAGGAATAAACAATATATGTGACACGGAACTTCATGGGATATAGAAGGAAAAAATATATGTGACACGGAACTTCAGGGGAGAAAGAAAGAAAGAAAGAAAATAGGCTAAATATATTTCACTTAACAAACATGAGAGTAGATTGACATGACCGAATGACCTAATTTGGATGGCCTTGGAAAACCAAACTTGATAAAAATAAAGCAGACAGTCAAGAGAGAAGCTGATGCTTTAGTAAGAAACCCGTCACCACTCAGCTTTAACTCTATTCCTGCAAATGCCAACAATGCATTTCTCTCCCTTTTTACTATTTTTTTCCCACGTAAGGGAGATAACAATGGTGCACGTCAAGTGTCAGTCCTCGCGAAAGATAACGATATGTGCACCCTAGTGAAAATGCGAACAGATCCCGCAGACACGTATTTTGGTCTATCTTCACTGATGACATGTTGAATTTCCCTATATACTCCGCGTTTGATAATGGTGATGACAAAGCGCATGACAGACGGGATGACAAGATATAAATGAATTGCCTTGTCATTGTGGATTTCTAAAGTGAGAGTGCAAATTAAGAATAACCGCTGAGTCGTCTGTACACACAAGTTTTGAGGAGAAAGGATACAAGGTATTTGGATATCTCAGACGAAGTCATCTCAGTCGCAGACAAAGGGAAAATACTTGTTTTAGACATCAGCTCGCAGATGTAGGCACAAGGTAAATTTTAGTCAACTCGCAAATATCGGCACGAATACACTTTAGTCATCAATCCACAGACAAAGGAAAAATACTAGTTTTAGTCATCATCTCACAGACATAGGCATAACTTTACTCTTAGTCACCATCTCACAAACATTGGCTCATCTCACAGACATAGGCATAACTTTACTCTTAGTCATCAACTCACAAAAGTAAGCATAAGTTTACTCTTAGTCATCAACTCACAAACATAGGCACAAGTTTAATCTTAGACATCAACTCGCAAACATAGGTATAAGTTTAATCTTAGTCATCAACTCGCAGACAAAGGGACAATGCTACTTTTACTTATCAACTCGCAGACAAATGCACAAGGATAGTCTTATTCATCAAACTGCTGAGAAAGGATTAATTTAGTTACAGTCACCAGCTAGCAGCATAGGTACATGATTAGTTTGAGACATCAAGTCGCACACAAGGTGAGCGGGAAAATGTCACGGGGGAAAAGTCACAAGTTTTACTAGGAAAAATTTACATAAAGAAAAGTTACAAGAAAAGTGATAGATAGATAGATAGATAGATAGATAGATAGATAGATAGATAGATAGATAGATAGATAGATTTCCATATTTGTAGTGTTGGATTCATAGATCATTTTGCTCAATGGTATAATCATTTTCTATTCTAGCACAGACTGGAATGCATTCAGAAGTAATCATTGCCAAATGTTTATATTAATGGATTTATCTCTGTTTACTATTTGTTCAAACTATGGCATCTGCAGGGACAATACAGTCCTCTATGTACTCTTTAGTCAGTTTTTGTTCTTTATAGTTTATAATCTATCATTAATGGCTGTGTTCAGTACCTTAACTGCCCGAATTTAACTAGCTTTCATTTAGAAAAAAAAAGCTGGTAAAGAAATTCCTGGGAGTTCACTGCTATAGGTCCTAGTCTCGTGTCTGCATACAAAATTCTTACGTTTGTATGTCTGTATTTCTATCATTTCTTCGCGATTGGGGGTGGGGTGGAGTGGGGTGGAAGTTGGGTTATTGTAAACTCCCCAATCTCCTATCAATACAGTTTAAAGGTCCACTGACTCCAAAATAACCAAGTACAAACATATGGATTACATGTTTTTTGTGTGTGTTGTATACGACTCTGTAAAACAAATGTGGCCCCAATTCTTCGACATTATATATCGGCAGAGCAAATTTTATTTCAAATGAAGACAGTGTGTTTGTGCGTGTGTATGGATTTTTAAAATGTTTTTATCTAAATTAAACCTGCTCATGTAAATGTGTAATACATTATGAATAAAGCAGAGCGGGAGGCTAAGATGCCTGTCTTCTGGTATCAGTATAAAACTTGCAGATCGGAGACAGAAAGAACTATGTACATGCGTGTGATACAGGAGAACTGAGGTGGAGTGGGTGAAGCTATATACGACTGAGACACCAACATCGCGAGAGATTGTAGAAACTTCACAGTGTAAGTAATATAAGAGACACAAGGAGACCCGAGCCAGTTGTGAGTAGATATATCGTGTGTAGACAAACTATGAAGATAAGAGACACAAGGAGACCCGAGTCAGTTGTGAGTAGATATATCGTGTGTAGACAAACTATGAAGATAAGAGACACAAGGAGACCCGAGTCAGTTGTGAGTAGATATATCGTGTGTAGACAAACTATGAAGATAAGAGACACAAGGAGACCCGAGTCAGTTGTGAGTAGATATATCGTGTGTAGACAAACTATGAAGATAAGAGACACAAGGAGACCCGAGTCAGTTGTGAGTAGATATATCGTGTGTAGACAAACTATGAAGGTAAGAGACACAAGGAGACCCGAGTCAGTTGTGAGTAGATATATCGTGTGTAGACAAACTATGAAGATAAGAGACACACGAAGACCCGAGACAGTTGTGCGTAGCTATATCGTGCGTAGACAACTAAAACTTCTTTTACTCTAAGCGAGAATCACACCACGATCCTCTTGGGGGGAGGGGAGGAGGGACAGGTTAATCTCTGCGCAATCACTTACTTCCATTTACTGTTATTCAATCTATAAAATTTGTGTTCATGGACTTCAAGCATGACAAATAATATGAAAAAAATCATATAATTAAAAGTGTGAATTAAAATATGTATATATTATACAAATAACACTAAAACAAACACACAAACACACACACACACACTCACTTAACCCCAGAGAAAATTGAACCACGATTAATGAGCCGTCGCTTACTTCCATTTATTGTTATTCAATCTATGCATATGGACTTAAATCACTCCGACGCCTTTCTAATAGGAGCATGTTAAAACTTAATTAAAACAGAAATTAATGTATGAATTAGAATGCATTTATACGGTATATAAAATACACACTTGAGCACACCAAAGACACAAACACGCGATGCGCGCCCATTCACTAGTAGCGTTTTTCTCACCGAACGGTGTTTGAACAACGCACATCTTGAGCGACCAGTTAACCTTCGTGCCATTTCCTGCTTCATTTACAGTTAATAAATAGTATAACACCTAAACACCGACACTTAAGATTTTATACTTAAAATATATTGTGAGTTTTTCCCCTGTGACTATTTTTCTTGTGATTAATCCTGTGACATCGCAATCGCACACAAAGGTACATGTTAGTTTGAGCCATCAAGTCACACACAAAGATATATATTAGTTTGGGCCATTAAGTCGCACACAGAGGTACAATGTTAGTTTGGGCCATCAAGTCACACACAGAGGTACAATGTTAGTTTGGGCCATCAAGTCACACAGACAGGTACAATGTTAGTTTGGGCCATCAAGTCACACACAGGTACAATGTTAGTTTGGGCCATCAAGTCACACACACAGGTACAATGTTAGTTTGGGCCATCAAGTCACACACAGGTACAATGTTAGTTTGGGCCATCAAGTCACACACAGGTACAATGTTAGTTAGTTTAGTTAACAACTCGCAAAACGCACACGGTTAGCTTTAGTCATTAAGTTTCAGACAAATGTAAGTCTGGTCATCAAATTGCAGACACTGAAGTCCTTTGGTAGCTGGTAATTTAAACATGAATAAAGAAACTAGTTGACTTGTAACGGTCTGGAGCAAATCGGAAAAGGTTCATTTTAACATTTCAAACTGAGGATAGAAAATTATCTGAATAATAAGACTCACAATAACAAAACACTGAGAAAAAGTACACAGAGGAAGAAAAACACTGAAAAAACGAACATAGAGAAAAACCTCTGAGAAAAAAGAACCAATGAAAAACCAAAAACGTGGGGTTAATTATTGTCAGTATCTGAAGTCCCATATATTGTATAAATATGAAAAATACCTTCAAGACAAATCTCAGCATCACTGATACCATAATTTTATACACACGACAGATAAAGTTTCCAGAGAAAGAAACATGACACACACAAACCGAGAATGATAGGAGGAGATAAATATATATCGAAATTAGCCGAGAGAAAAGAGAAGGAGACTGAGGTGGGTAGGGGGGGGGGAAGAGAGAGGAAGGAGTGTGGGAAGAAAGAGATAGCATTGAAGTAGACGAAAAGAAAACAAGAACCGGCGAGAGAATCGGCAACAGAAAGAGAGAAAACAAAAAAGGGAGAGTGAGAGAAATGGCCATGTAATGAATGTATTGGTGGGTGAATTCGACAACGAATGTTAGCCTCCTGTGCCATGATCACCTCTCTAACAATGCAATCTTCGGCACGAACCAGTACACGAACAAATGAGTAGTTGTACCTAAGGTAGACAAATAAGTAGTAAATGGCTTGTCCATGAACCAATACACGAGCAAGTGATTGGTTGTACCTAAGGTAGACAAATACGCAGTAAATGGCTTGCCCCCATTCACATTCAATCATGACTAGCCATGATTATAGAATGAAAAGTAAGTCAAGTTTGGTTTGAAGCAGCGACTTTAATAAACAACATACATTTCCTCTATGTACCAGATTACTAGTGCTGAACTCAAGCAAATTAGCATATTACTTCTCATTAAGTGTATATTTATATATGTACTCTCTAATGTATTATTATAGATTGTAGTGATAAGTCCTCTTAATGGAGGGTTATAAACAGCTTATATCAATCTCAGTGTAGATGAGAGACGCCTCAGTCTAGGATGTGTGTAATATGGCAACCCATTCTCCAGCACAAGTCTATTGATTGTGGCTTACATAATGAATGCATAGAACTAGGAAAAAACTTGGGCACAGAGTCTAAATTCAAGTAGAGACACCCATGTACAGTCAGAAACATTAGAAATAGATCCAACAACATGGACAGCCCCATCTTTAAGAGAATAAACACCTCACTAAATGTATATGACAACAGTGTTATTTCTTAAGCTAAACATTTCTTGTATTACTAGAGGCTACAATCTTTTTAACTGTCATGTATTATTTTTCTAATTGGAACTGTTCGGGAGGTGTAGTGTTCTACACTGAAATCATGCTCACCCCAGTGTAGTCTAATGCTTGCTCTCATTCACTGGGAAAAAACTCACAATTTTATTATTTATATCAAGACAAGAGTAGACTCAGTCACCTGCATTTATGTATGTTGCATTCACTAAAATGTGTGCATGAAGATAAAATTCCTTAAAATAATAATCAGTCTGTGGCAGAGTAAATTCGCCTATCCTTATTTCTAGACTCGATTGTTAAATTGTCAAAGTGACCCAGTCTTGGGCAGTCCTTATGATGATATTTTTGTTTTGTAAGTGACCAAACTGGAAGTAAACAACTTAGTTGGACAATAGGCCAGAAACTGCTGATGCAATCCAAACCATTTCCAAATGGATGAATAGTTTTCTGACTAATAGTCTCACACTGTTCATCACAACCTCAACCAAATATAGATTTCAATATTTTAAGCATATAGTTTTTTAAGCAGCGGGGAGAAAGTGAGCGGGGAGAAAAACAGAGAGAAAGAAAGTGAAAGATGAAGGTAAACAGAACGTAGAGGAAAACAGAGAGAGTGCGAGAGCAAGGGGGGGGGGAGGGCAGGAGGAGGGACAAGAGAAAGGACAGATTAAAATTGCAGAGGTAAATACAAAGGGAGCGAGAAGAGTGGGGGGAGGAACAGAGATATGGGAACTGAAAGAGTGGAAAAAATACACAAGGTCAGAAGATCAGAAGGAAAGAGAGGGAGAGGTAGAAGAAAGAGGCTCATAGAATTAAGAATAAGAAACAAGGGAGAGAGCGTAAGAGAGAGAGCGCGCAGGAGAAAGGGGCATTTTCATAGTCCTTGTGTTTCTTCTTAGTTTCTTTATTTCTAGTATTTCTTCATAATCTCACTAGTTCTTGGGTTTTCTTTTATTCTGTCTAGTTCTAGCATTTCTTCATAGTATAGTTCTTGCATTACTGCACAGCGTCTTTCTGGTTCTTGTATTTCTTCACAGCGTGTCTTAGATCTTGCATTTGGTTTATTACTTTACGTCACGCGGTCATGTTGCGTGGGCGAGCGGTGAGCAAGCAATCATCAGCAAGTGAAAAACAAAGAAAAATAGGAGGGAACAACACCAATCCACTATCCTGCCCAAAAACGTGAGAGTAAAAAATCGAAAGAAAACATAGTTGGACGTCTCTAACTCGACCATTTCAAGCTTTTACAGCAGTATCCGTTAACCACGCTCGTCCCCCCAGTTTTCACGTCATTCGTCTCTGACTACCGATGACGATGCTTCTCTGTTTTTCCATCCCTCATCATTCTTTGTATCCTTTATTTGCCTTCATTGCCGCGCCTTACACTTCATAAGTCTGGCCTTTTCCAGTTACTGTTTATCATTCTTTGTATCCTCTATTCGCCTACAATACTGCACATCACACTTCATAAGTCTGACGCTATTTTCTGTGTATCATTGTTCATTGTATCATCTATTCGCCTACAACACTGCACATTACACTTCATAAGTATGACTTCCCATTTTCTGTTTATCACTGTTCGTATCCTTTATTCGCGTACATTACACTAGTTTATATTTCATAACTCTGACTTTTCTCATTTTCTGTTTTTCATTGTTCCACAATTATACAAGAAAACAACTAAACTGTGTCTTGCGTATACAAATTTATAAAAGTCGAAATAATCCTGAAAGTAATAAACACAAGGAGAAGGCAATTAAACATCTTTAAACAATTATTTACACACGCAGCTGAACACTACATTATTGGTCCACATAGTAGGTCTTAGTTAAAAACTAAAAAGACAAAGTAGTATTCCTCTTAATTAAGATTTGTACGTAAATTGCTTAGTTGTCTAATGTCTATTTTTCAATAGCATGCTTTCTGAAGGAAATTAAGGTCATGAATAGAATACTATTGTGTGATCAAGCACGAAGCATAAAGGAAGTCCATTCATGTATTGTATTACCACGATGTGATCATACACATGAGGCACTTAGAAGGCATGCACTAAAAAATACTTTTATCTGCCGTAGAACTTTGAGAGGTTCACGATTAGAACACTACTGTGTAATCAGTCTTGAATTGCAAAGAAGGGGAATTAAGAGAACACGTGGTCAGCGGTTGAAATCAATAGAGGTCCAAAAATACAATACATAAGAGTCAGGTCAATTAATGGAATACCATATTGTGGCCAGCTTCAAAGGATTCGCACCAAGTTAATGAATAAATCGACTTTTTGTATGAGCCTTAAACTAGGATCAGTTTAGCGATATAATATATCGAGCCAGGAAGAGATCCATGAACAAAATAATGCCGTTTTCTGTCATCCATTCACTGTTCACACTATCAAGGTGTTGTCGATGTTTAGCAAGGATATATAAATTGACGTATTTGAACTCCGAAAATTATTATGAATATCAAGCCACAAGAATATATCAAGAAATGAAACAGCAGAATATGGTACAAAACATGGTACCACTTACACACTCCCATATACAATTCAGAAATGAATGCAGAATAAACATTTTTATAAAATGAAAAATATACCAAGATCTCCTCTACTAACTTCCCCATAAACTTACACAACAAATCCATTTTCAGATTAAGACTAAATTCAACACTTCACACAAGATTTCAGTTCAAACAAAAACATAAAACCACTGTAGAACAGAAAACACTATACAACACTTCATTGCACTGTTCACTATACAATGAAAAAAGAAAAACAATCACTTACACCACAAATTTGTTGCAAATCCCACTCTCCACTCAGTAACTACTTTATCCACAACCAGAAACAAACAAAAAACTTCTAAAAGCACTCATCAATTTCCTTACAGATACAAATCACAATACACCTACTTTAAACATTGTATATAAAGTTTTTTTTTTTAAAAAAAAGCAAATAAACTAATAAAAACAAAAGCACAGTCACCACCTGCAATATAAGGAACTAACCATCTCCACATGAGCTATAATAAGTAGAATGCACTCTTCATAATAAGGTGAGAAGAGGAAATCCTCAAAGTAACAAACCAAGACAGAGAACATCAAAAGATGAAAGGTTTAATGCATTCATGTGAGGTAACAATTTATTGAGAAAAAAATCCGAAAATGTGGCCACAAGTGACGTTTTTTACCGCACGGGGACCACAAAAAATCTACACTTCTGGTTCCATTAAATAATTTGGCATGGATGCATAACACGTCACAGAGGAGGCCTTGTAAAGGTCTAATAAAAATATAAATATTTATGTTGTTCTTAGATGCATTGTCAATGCGACTGGATGTCAAAGCTTGATCGCCCACTGAAAAGATTGTTTGATACTATAAACGGATGTCTGTTTTTTCGACTACATTTTAAAGTTTTGTCCATTAATTTTAGATTTGTATTACTTTATTCTGCATTTAGTTTTAAAATATGTGTATAACTATTGAAATGCAAATTTTAAAAAAATATTATAAAAAGGTATTTCCTGTGCATCTCATCACTGTGACAGTGAGATCATTGCTGAGTCTAATGGTACTTGTACATATTCCGATCAAATATGGCTCTTACGATAAATCGGTTGATGTAATTAGTTGTGAATGATTTTCCCCAGAAAACAAACCACAAATAAAAGAATATTATAATTGTAATATTATTTTTTTAACTGGAAAGAGAAATATCATGTGCGTTCTCTGCAGATATCATACTGTCTACTATAACAGTGTAACAAATCGCTTCATTTTTATGTATTTTCCTTAATACGTCCCACACTATCATGCTTGGTGAGTCACACACACACACACACACACACACACACACACACACACACACACACACACACACACACACACACACACACACTCATACAAATACACGCAACATACTCATATACATATTAAATTTTTATGTTGCAGTCACGCTGTGTATGTATGCACAAGTATATGTATGCGTTTGTGTGTACGTGTGTATGTGTGTGTGTGTGTGTGTGTGTGTGTGTGTGTGTGTGTGTTCATAAATGCACAGTTGGGAACTGTAATTATCACGTAATAAGTGACCGACATGCTTACAATTAATCTATGTTTTTTTGTAAAAGATTCTACCCATTATCTTGGCATATATTGACCATTTTCATTGTTTTGGAGTGTAATTACAACTCTGGTAATTGTATATAATAAAGCACAAACAAACAAACAACTGTTGAAGTGTTCGATGTCTACCACTTTTCTGTTTGACTAAATGTAATCAATATCTCTGTGGCTTGCTTCAAAAACGCATGTTCACTGATTTCTGCTCACTAATTTACCAAACTGCAATTCATTCCGTAATTAGGTAGCTCTTTGATCCAATTTTTCTTCTTCTGTGTATGCACCTATTAGATTACTCGAATAAGCAGAGAGTGAATTTCGAGTGCAAAAGAACTTAGTACATGTATTAAGAATACTGGTAAGTCTACAACAATGCTTCCCACTTTGTTTGTTTGTTAAAAAATATATTTTCACCAGTATTTAACTAGCTTGCTCGATAATCTGATTACGTTTGGGAGCATTAAAGTTTGAAATTCAAGCAAATATCTTTATGGACGCGACTGGAGTTGTCTGGCCACGTTTCTTTTAGTCTCTTAAAAGACACCGAAATCCCGAGGCAAGGTATACATCAATCAGACTTTAATCATAAGCAAAACGTCACTTCAAACCTATAAAAAACAAACATGGTAGACATGTGTTTAAATGATGTACGAGTACAACACTTTGTATCAAAGCAAATTTGTAATGTAGCAGCTTCCGAGATGGCAACGTCGCCGTGCGTTCGAACGCAGCCGCAGAGATTAAAGTAGACAAGATGAAAGACTAGAGAGACACGTGTTTGCAAGGGCGATAAATCTTAGCTATCTTACAAACACAGTATAAACATATCACTAACCTATATTAATGTATGAATTAACTTGCAAATTTTGTTGTAGGTAGTTATGCGGTTGCGGAGCGTTCGTGGGTGTTTTTTGTTTGTTTTATTGGGAAGTTCAGTTGCTTTCATGTTTGGGAGAAGATTTCTTCCAATTGCGCATTATTGACGAAGTGCTTGACAAATTAATATATTCTCTCGTCAAACCTAATTTCACAGTTTCAATGTGCATGATAAAGAAAGGAAATTGTGTACAAATATACATGTATTCACACACACACACTGAAGATACAAGTTTTTACAATCATGATGATGATGGTGGTAGATGATTAATTATGATACATAGGCATACTTTGTTCATTGTATGCTATTGGAATATGGTCGCGAGTAGTAGAATTCATGGTTTGACCGCTTCAGCTGAAAGTGCTTGTTGTACAAACAGCCGATTAGTCATCAATGTATCAGAACTTGTGCAGACGGACAGACTTAATGAACGTTTAAAGTAGTAAAAGAACTCTGTGAAAGTCCAGAGACACACCAGACCACACTAGTCATGTGCCTTCGACCGTGCTCGTATACCTTACGCCTTTCGGCACCCGCCATCTCGCGCTTTGATCTCGTGACAAGCCGCGATAAAAACGATAATAGCCATATGCTTGCAGTACTTTATCTCTCTCAGTGTGTGTGTCTGTCTGTCTGTCTTCGAGTCTAGCACAAGACAAGATGTCGGACAGTGACAAAGGAGAGCTTTGTTTAGGTACATTTAGCTGCAAATCCATTGTTTCAGTCACGTCACCAAGTCAACTAAGTCGCCTGTCCAGGAGGGTTCGCGTAGGATCATCGTAATCTTGTTTTAAGACCAGGACGATTTTATGAGCCGGGAGAAGAAAAACAACATCAATATAAAAATTGTTTCTCGTCTAGGAACTGGGTACGAACTATACGCATTCGTATTACTGGCTATATTTTAGCTTCAGCTCGACATGAATAGCATCGTTTAGTCCATTGTGGGCGTCAGTACTATGACGTCTTTGTCAATAAATCTCTCTTCCTACATTTTCTCTCTACATGTCACTTAAGGCGGCCAGCGTCAACTCTCATGAAGCGGGTCACTCGGATTAACCTTTGGGAATAGTGGACCACTTGGGTTAACGCACCTATACTGGTTAGCAACGCTATAATTACTCAGCTTCATAATTCCATTGCAGTCGCTTAGCTTAAAACATTTATCAAGTGTCTCAGATGAACACCTGACTGGTGGGTATTTAAGTCAGCACAGTTATGGCACTCATTTATCACAGGCTCCAGCTGAAGCAAATATTGTGCTTATTTAAGTTAGCAAGGTTATGGCATTCATTTACAACGGGGCCTAGGTTGCGGGTACTTAAGTTAGCGCAGTTATCGAAGTCAGTTTTGCACATTTATCATAAGCCTTCTGCTTAATGCAACTTCTGTAAACTCTAAGTCTTGCACATTTACCATGATCCCTCAGCTTAAAATAACTTCTGTAAATTCTGTTTTGCACATTTATCATGAACCCTCAGCTTAACTCAATCGGTGTAAACTCACAGCTTTGCACACTACTGTAAAATCTTGGTTTTGCTAAAACCTAACCTATTTACTATAAGCCGTCTGCTCAACGCCGCTATTGCAAAACCTCAGTTTTGAAGTGAGTTGTGTGTGAGCCCTTGCTTACCTGTAGCGCACTGACACCTTTAGCGTGGACATTCAAGAAGCCATCTTTGGTAGTATTACTTTAAAGTGGCTTTGGTGTACAGGCATGAAGTTATTTTTCTCGAGCAATAAACTAATAAAACGTAACGGACAATTTTTAAATATAATAAAAAAGAGAGAAAATTTCGTTTGAAATCCGGCAAAATAAGATGTTGGAATCAGTTTATAAAGTTATACCATACTCTACTTTCCACACTATCTACCATTCATGAGGTAAAGTGGAAGTAGAAGTGCAAAACAAACTCAAAGTCATTCCTTGACGAGAAGCAGAAGTAGAAAAATGAATGTGCAAAGATCAATAGTATCATTGTACCTAGGGCACTCGCGGAGTTACAGTGTTTACGTATTACTTACAAAAACTTGATCTCTTAGCGTCATGGCACTCGCGGAGTTACAGTGTTTACGTATTACTTACAAAAACTTGATCTCTTATCGTCATGGTTTGGACCATAGTTACGGTCGTGTTCATAGACATCAGTAGCACATAATTAGGGCTTTTAGTGGTAGACATCACTAGCACATAATTAGGGCTTTTAGTGGTAGACTGCAGAAAAGTAAAAGGAATGTAAATCCTTACAGGGAGATTTATCTTGGCGATGCTTGAAGAAGATTTTATTTATATGTTAAATAACCAATAAACTACCACAACCATCACCAATAAAAATTCAATAAAACTAAAGAAATAAAATAAAATTAGCAACGACAAGAGAACGCCACTGATTAACTTAGGCTCATAATAAAGAAATTAGTGGAATTGGGCAGAAAAATCATGATTAGAATACAAGAAAAGTCTCTTCACTCTCGCAAGAACCGTCCATGCACACCCTCCACCCACTCATCATACACACACTCGTACACTCCTCCCCGTCACCTGCTCTGACCCGCCATAACTTGTGCAATATATGTCGACGACAGAAATTTCAAGCAGTTTATAAAGAGTTGGGGTATCGGGGCCATGTTTATGTTTCTATCATTGCCAGACTGGGACCCTCACCAAGGGAGATAGACTGATTTTGAACTTTCACCACTTTCGTCCTAGCACCGACCGTAAGGATGCAATATTTCCCACAGTCTCATAAAACTGTCGACCTGGCAGGACGTCAGCATTATTTGTCTGGAATCGGTGAGAATACAGTGGCGGTTGCGTTTAGACTTAATGGATTTAGTGGTGTTGAATGAGAAATAAGAAAAGCATCGAGAGGTAATACACACTGTAACATATGTTACAGTGAATGTGCTAATACGTGCTGCCATGCCAACAATAATACAATACTGTTACAATTATGATAGTCCAGCGTGACCAAACAATAATACAATACTGTTACAATTATGATAGTCCAGCGTGACAAAACAATAATACAGTACTGTCTCGATTATGATTGTCCAGCGTGACAAAACAAAATAGCTATACCCGACTACAATAGACTGGCCTACCTGTTAATAGTTTGAATCTGTTTTCTCTGTTATAATAATATTTCAGTGTGTAACATTGCTTAGTGAACTTCCTGCAATTTCAGTTACTACCTCGACGGTAAGCAAAATCCTACCACCAAAGACAAAAATGTTATGTACTATATGGGAGGCACGAACAAGCTATACAGTTTATGCTTGACAACAAGCATGCAAACATGCATACGCATACACACAATCAATCACCATAAGCACAATACGCACCAACATAAACACACACACACACACACACACACACACACACACACACACACATACACATACACGCACACACACGCACGCACACACATACACACATACTAGAGAAACACATTCAAACGTATATAATTTATTAAAAATATTTTGCCATAAGTGAGAGGAACACAAATATTTCCCGTATCAATTAACTCTACATCAATTAACACGATTTGGATATAGGACTAATAATATTATCGCCACTGATATACTAGACTATTTACTTTAATTGTTAACTATTTATTTATTATTAACTAGTTATGTTAATTATTAACTATTTATGTTAATATTTTAACTATTTTTGTTCATTTCTAATTCTTTATGTTAATATTTAACTTCTTACTTTAATTGTAACTATTTTCGTTAATTTTTAACTAATTGTGTAATTTATGTAACATAATTATGTTATATTTTAACTATTTACTTTAATTAACTATTAACTATGTACTTTAATTATTAACTATTTGTATTAATTATTAACTATTTACTTTATCTATTAATTATTTATGTATTATTAAATATTTATGGTATGTTTAAGTATTTACTTTAATTATTAACTATTTATGTTTATTTTCACTATTGTATTAATTTGTAACTATTTACTTTAATTAACTATTAACTATGTACATTAATTACTAACTTATTAACTATTTATTTTAATAATTAACTATTTACTTTAACTATTAATAATTTATGTAATTATTAACTATTTATGTTAAGTTTTAACTATTTCCTTTAATTATTAACTATTTACTTTAATTGTTAATTATTTATATTAATTATGAGCTATTTGCCTTAATTATAAACTATTTATGTTAATTATGAACTATTCATTTTAATTATGAACTATTCACTTTAATTATCAACTATTCACTTTAATTATTAACTATTTACCTTAATTTGATTTATTTTGTGTTTGGTCTCATTTAAAATAGATATATGGACTGGGGATGGGAGTAATTTAAAAATGCCCTATGAATTGATGATGAGGTCATAAAAAAATAAAGTTATTTTTGTTCATCGCGATTTACAGCTTACAGCGTTAAGACCTCGGCTTCGGCTACTGAGTTTTAAATTGATGCTTTCCGTGATTCGATTACTGCACTGTATAGAACATAAATACTCACTTAAACACTCACACTTGCACAGACAGACTTTACGACTATGTTTGCCTTAAAATATGAATAAAAAAGAAAGTTTAACAAATGCCTGTAAGCAACAATCACTACAACATGTTCTAAATGTACTCGTTCCTTAAAGGGAGTTGGGATTTATTTAAATGACACTAAGCTTGGAAAGCATGCTGGGTGATTTCCTTGAAGAAAAACAAGAGTATGGGTGGAGAAGCAACGAATGTAGAGCACTATCCTATGTGCCAATCTGAAACAGTCTATAAATGGCACTTTCTCGACAACGAATGTAGAGCACTATCCTATGTGCCAATCTGAAACAGTCGATAAATGGCGCTTTCTCGACAACGAATGTTTTCACGTAAGTGGAGGGAGGCAGGAACTCTCTACTTCTATAGCCGCGCCATAAACAAAGCTATTCCAATTACTCTCTTTTTTTTTCCTTTACTGGCATTGATATAAATTGCATTTCTACTATGTATTCCTCCAATTCTAGCGAAGAGACCCCTTATTACATGACGCCAGTATAATAGTACACTGCAGTCGTAGTAATAGTATTTACTAAAGATGGTTTTCTCTGAGGTCACTGTACTTAAGGTATGTACAGGACTGTGTGGATCAGATGTGCCAAGTAGATTCTTTAAGATAGTAATTAATAATGGTGCGTGGCTGGCAAAGAAATCGAGATGCATATAAACTCTTGCATTGTAGATTGTAATTAAAACCTGCTCATGATCACTAGCAGTGTAAGAAAAATATTACTGATAAAGAACATGCTGACATCAATACTGTGAGAATACGTTCACTGTGTTTGATAAATATGTCTCATGATTTAATAACTAGTATAAAATTGTATACTACTGCAAGCATCACTTCTTGGTGCTCTCAGACACACTCGGCTGATGGCACACATAAAATGTCCTCATAATAGTATTAAGAGCTATTTTCTAGAAGTGGGTACTGCTTATTACCTGAAGTAGGCACTGCTTATTACCAGAAGTAGGCGCTGCCTTTTACCAGAAGTAGGCACTGCTTATTACCAGAAGTAGGCACTGCTTATTACCAGAAGTAGGCACTGCTTATTACCAGAAGTAGGCAGTGTTTTTACGAAAGGTGTGCACTATTTATCGCTAGTAGGAGATATTGCTTATTACTAGAAGTAGACACTGTTTATTGGTAGACATTGGACTATTAGTGACTAGACAAAGGCACTGTTTATTGCTAGATCTTGGCACTATTCATGACTAGTCATAGGCACTGTTCGTAGATAGAAGAACAAACTGTATGTTGCTAGAAGAAGAACCATTCGAGAAGAAAGTATGGCTAGTATTAAGAACTGGTCTTGAGCAGTATTACAAACTGGTCTTGAACAGTATCACAAGCTGTTCTTTAGCAGTATCACAAACTGTTCTTGACAAGTATCGCAAACTGTTCTTTAGCAGTATCACAAACTGTTCTTGAACAGTATCAAAAACTGTTCTTTAGCAGTATCAAAAACTGTTCTTTAGTAGTATCACAACATGTTCTTTAGCAGTATCACAAACTGTTCTTGACCAGTATCACAAACTGTTCTTAGCCAGTACAACAAAGAAAATGTTCGTGGCCAATATCACAAACGTCCATGGCTTGTTGGAGAAATGTTTCATGGCTAGTAGGAAAAAGTATTCATCGTTAATAATAACAATTGTTTCTTGACTAGATGTGAGAACATTTCGTGTCTAATACTGAGAATAATTACTGTCTAGAACTATGAAATTTTCATGGCTAGAATTTAAAAAGTGTTCAAGGACATAAGACTAATTGTGCTGAGCAATGTGAACTTTCGGTAACTAGTAGCGAGCACTTTTGAGGACTAGAATTAAGAATTGTTCGTGTCTATTACCGAGAACTGTTGATGTCTAGAATTAAGAATTGTTCGTGTCTGTTACCGAGAACTGTTGATGGCTAGAATTAAGAATTGTACGTGTCTGTTAGTGAGAATTGTTGATGGCTAGAATTAAGAATTGTACGTGTCTGTTAGTGAGAATTGTTGATGGCTAGAATTAAGAATTGTACGTGTCTGTTAGTGAGAATTGTTGATGGCTAGAATTAAGAATTGTACGTGTCTGTTAGTGAGAATTGTTGATGGCTAGAATTAAGAATTGTACGTGTCTACTACCGATAACAGTTTATGGCTAGAAATAAAATGTTCATGGTTAGAAGTAATAGTAATGGTTAGAGGTACTGATCGTAGTTACCCATACGACTTGTTACTGGCCGGAATTAAGACCTGCTCACGGAGAGGAACTTTAATTATTCGGATAATAATTAGAACTGTTCATGACTAGCAGAATGTTGTGAATTATTATTAAGGAACTATTTTTTCTGATGTCCTAGAGGCACTTTTTAATTAAGTTTCTTTGTGTCAGAAAATAGTTTTAGAATTGATCTTGTGAGATCACAGAAATGTGAGAGTTGTATCTGTCCAAGGGTGAAAAATATAATTTTGTGATAAACAGTTAATGATCGTGGCTGACTGATGAAATACAGAAAATATCAGGATGTGCTTAACATGAACAGTTAATGGCTGACTGATGAAATACAAAAAATATTAGCATGTGCTTATCATAAACAGTTAATGGCTGACTGATGAAATACAAAAAATATTAGCATGTACTTAACATAAACAGTTAATGGCTGACTGATGAAATACAAAAAATATCAGCATGTGCTTAACATAAACAGTTAATGGCTGACTGATGAAATACAAAAAATATTAGCATGTGCTTATCATAAACAGTTAATGGCTGATTGAAATACAAAAAATATTAGCATGTGCTTATCATAAACAGTTAATGGCTGACTGATGAAATACAAAAAATATTAGCATGTGCTTATCATAAACAGTTAATGGCTGATTGAAATACAAAAAATATTAGCATGTGCTTATCATAAACAGTTAATGGCTGACTGATGAAATACAAAAAATATTAGCATGTACTTAACATAAACAGTTAATGGCTGACTGATGAAATACAAAAAATATCAGCATGTGCTTAACATAAACAGTTAATGGCTGACTGATGAAATACAAAAAATATTAGCATGTGCTTATCATAAACAGTTAATGGCTGATTGAAATACAAAAAATATTAGCATGTGCTTATCATAAACAGTTAATGGCTGACTGATGAAATACAAAAAATATTAGCATGTACTTAACATAAACAGTTAATGGCTGACTGATGAAATACAAAAAATATCAGCATGTGCTTAACATAAACAGTTAATGGCTGACTCATGAAATTCAAAAAATATCAGCATGTGCTTAACATAAACAGTTAGTGATCGTGGCTGACTGATGAAATACAGAAAATATCAGCATGTGTTTAACATAAACAGTTATTGGCTGACTGATGAAATACAAAAAATATCATCAAGTGCTTAACATAAACAGTTAATGGCTGACAGAAATAAAAAAAATTACCCATACTAGATTTTAGTACCACTCCTCTATGTTTGCAATAAAAATTGTTTCCATTATGCAGCATAAACTATTTGCAAAATTTTGTCATAAAAATTGTGTTCATTTATGTAATCAAACGTATGTATGTGTGGCTTGTGTTTTTCATGACTTACAGTATCACGATTCCTTTAATTTATAATGCATACTTCTTGTATTTCTCTTTGAAATAATCGTTATTCAGTGTTTCTTTCTGCGTAATAATTATTGATCATTTTATGTGGTTACCGACAAGTAATAAGAATTCCGTTTTGTGTACTTTGCAGGCATTTTCTCAACGACTGGCTAAAAATAAAAATTTCAAACATGTGAGTGGTTTGTTTTTATTTTCTTGTGTGTGTGTGTATGTGTGTGTGTGTGTGTGTGTGTGTGTGTGTGCGTACGCGCGCGCATGTGTTTGTGTGTGTGTTTGTGTGTGTGTGTGTGTGTTTGGTGTGAGTTCATTTATTTAAAGCAACGTCTACATTAATAAAGGAAAGTTACTGACGTAAGATTTAAAATTAGCACAGTAAACTGTAAGCCATTTCATAACAAGCAATGCACATATCAATAAAAGCAAATTATTTGACCTTAGACTTAAATTAGCACAATAAATGCACGCTATTTTCTTAAGAAACAATGCAAGATCGGCATTTTTAAATTCACACACTCTGATCGACATGCTTAGAAAATACGTGCAATGTGTCTTACCTTTTTTAATGCCTGCCGCCTAGTTATCAGCGCCTCTGTGCGGCAGATGATGTTGATAAGGCCAAGGCTGATAACCCTGTGGCATCTCTCAGACGTTTTGAGATCTAATATCCCAGCGCGATGCGGGATTCTTTCTCACTGTGCAGCAAGTTATGTCGAATTGCATATCCTCAGTTGAAGTGGGTTTTTTTCTTATTCTGATCATAACAAATCTACTGCTAAATGGTTTTGTTCTTATTCTCATTAACCTATCAGTTGAAATGATTATTTTTACTTTTTGATCTTGATTATAGCATAAAATGCGAGCTCGTGATTGTGCACGTGCTGTTATTTTCTTAATATATTCGCTGTTGGTGGTGATTTCTTACTTTCTCATTCGCATAACTCACCGTAGTGATCATGAGCTTTCTGTTATGTTCTCACATGTCTGTTGTTGTAATCACAATATGCTTTCTACAATATTCCTAAAATATCCGTTGTTGTAGTGATTATCATTTCATTTCAGAAAATGAAATGATGCAGAATACTTAAAGTTACTAGCTTTAATACCGCTCAACGAACCAGCCAAGAGAACACAATGTTCATTTAATCTTCTATCTTTCAACTCGATTCACCCAACAAACACCGCGATATTGTGAATAATATTGTATCCAGTATTATAATTAAATGCAAGTGCGTTGGGGGGGGGGGGGGCTGAGGCTGAAGTGTATTGCTGATAACAGCAGTTCTGCATTTACGTAAATCATTTTTGTCATTTCGACTGTGTTGTTTTCTTGCTGTTTGCACACAATGTGCGTCTCTGGAACCACGATTACACCTTATCGAGACATGTAATCAGACCTTATGTCACAGAAACGCAGCATGTCCTTAGGCGTGGAAGGTTGTAACTAGAAACAGCATATGTCTACGAATACAACTGTCACAAGAAATAGAGTGAGTGACCCGGTTGTTTTCTTGTGCATTCGACATACTTCTCGCGTCTTATCTGTCTCGCAACTCTCGACCAGGCTCTCTACAATCTGAAAGAACTGCTACATTAGCATATAAATATTGTGTCCGAATCTGAAAAATTGCCTAGTTAGCTATATTTGTCTAGTGTGAAAGAACTGTTTAGCTATATTTGTCTAGTGTGAAAGAACTGTTTAGCTAACATATATATTTTGCCGAGTCTGAAAGAGCTGCGTAGAAAAATGCATACATATTTTTGTTGGACCCGAAAGAACTCCGTAGTTAATGCGAATATTTTGTTGAATAAAAATACGGCCAGGTTAATACACAAATATTTTGATGAACGTCAAAAGAAATATGTGGTGGAGTGAATTTGCCTATCCCGATTTTTCATTTTTAATTGTTGAATTGTCAAGTAACCCTACCTTGGGCGCTCATTGTGATGGAATTCTTGAAAGAGTATCAGTTGAAATAAACGCTTGAGGCGAGAATATGTTAGAAAATGCTGATGTAATATAAACCAGTAAGTAGTTTTTATTATCTAATGGTTATGATTTATGAGAACGACACCAGCCAATGGGCTGAGATCAAAACTTTTATAGAATAATCTCCTGTCTAATCACTTTGAATTTGGAGTGGAAAAAGTCCGGTCACGAAAGTCGGCCGTTACCTTGATGGTGAGTGAGTCAACTGACTGGTTGAGAGAAAATTGACTTAGAAATATTTCAATCATTTTCGCTATTGATAACAGTGAAACCTCGCTATAACGCGATAATAGGGATCATTGAATCGGATCCCGTTAATAGCGGGTCGCGTTAATGCAGGGTTTTACTATACATGTATAAAGCCAGACAACTAAGTACAGTGAGCCTGCAATGGTCTCGAGACACATTTTAAAAAATAATTAAGCTGAACGCATGTACAATTTCATACCCTTTGAATTTACAGCTAATAAAGCGACATTATTTACTTTCAACACCGCCAAGCCCAGCCAACTTGTTGGCATCTTTAGTTCTTTGATGTTTATTAACTTGTGAGAATCTTTTATCAACCACCACTTTGTCTGCTGCTTTGCTGTATGCACACGTGTCGGCTATTGTTTGTGCAAAGATTGTAAACATAACTAATTGAACATAATCACAAAGACGATTGTATACAGAATTAATTGAACATAATCACAAAGACGATTGTATACAATATTAATTGAACATAATCACAAAGACGATTGTATACAATATTAATTGAACATAATCACAAAGACGACTTACTGGCTGTACTCATGAATCAGTAATAAGTAACATTTCCGAAAATGTTTATTTTGGCACAACAATTCAAGAACCTGGTTAAATTGTTCAATTTCAGATCATTTTATATTAAAAGTCATACACGGAGCTCTTCCCCAAAATGATAATAAACCTTTAACACGCTTTTACTTTAAAAAATATTTTTCTCAGCACAAGAAAAACACAGGCACATGAATTTCAAATTTTAGGAACCACGCCACGATCATATTACATGTATATTCAACTCTCTACTCGATCTCATCCCCAAAATGAAGTCACACATATTTTATACTCTTTTTCACGTATTTTGAAAAAGAACATTTATGTGCAAATATACGAAATTTCGGGAGCCATGCCACGACCGCATTATATCCGAATCTGCATTATTGCGTGATTCCACAGTAATCGGTTTTATGTAGAGATGTACTCTGTGAATTGACTTTTATTTCTACAACTGTTGAACCAGGATGTCACATGCAGTTTGCTAGCACTTGACATTGTTGTAATAGGTTATATTTATTATGTGTGTGTGTGTGTGTGTGTGTGTGTGTGTGTTTGTGTGTGTGTGTGTGCACCAGTTTAATAAATAATGTTACAGGAAACTGTAATATGAGATTGGAATGGGGTTATAAGGTGATTAATTATAAGCTTGGCGTTTGTTCTCTGTTTATATTTTGCAAAGACAAGTAGCCTTTTCTGTTTACATTACAACATGTGATTTGAACCTTCTTGTTTACTGTTTGTAAACCGCTACTATGACTGGAGTAGAGAGAGGAAATCATATACCACTGTGTGTTTGTAATGTAAAGAAATACATTACACTTCTTTGATGTATGGTGGCAAAGTATGCTAACTACATGGGCAATTTCTGGTATAGTGAAGTTACTAGAAATACAATTGGTATTCTGTTAGACTGTTAGAAGGAGCAAATTTCAGAGAAGGTCATGGAGCTAATAAAGTCTGTCAATAAACTTGTGTCTTTGCTGCTAAAGTACTTGGAAGGACTATTGAGACAGCAGTTGAACAAGGTTATGTAAAAACTATTATTGCTTATTTGTAATAAGTCCATTTCTGCTCTGTGATAAAACTATCCTGTGATTTGTATTGATATTATTGTTGAATGGTATATGAAACATAAGACTGTGAATTATAAAAAATATTCAATTGTGGTTTCATGGAAATAATTGATGTCGAAGTAATCTATATCTCTGTATTTGTCAATTGAACATTTGATTGTTGATTTAATACATTTATTGATCTTCTTATACAAATTGATAACCTTATGTTGGAGAAGAACGTGGGTTAATGAGGGCTCACTAAATATAGATTAAAGAAGAATTTATCTTCTCCTTTCGTAAGAAGTTTTCCACCCACTGAAACATTGTGTGATGGTTAATATTATTATAATGTTATGGAAGAGATAAATTAACAGCGCCCGCATATCCACCAATTGAGAGAGACGAGTGGTGTCGGCTGGAGAATTATTAATAACATAAATTAAGATTCTCATCACTTGTAATTAGTTATGAATGATTAATTAATTAATAATAATCATAGTCATTAACTTAGTGGCGTTGGCGTCACAAAGTGTCTAATTAACGGAAATTAATATTTTACTATCTATCTGGTAAACATAAATATTTCCCTATCGCGTTACCAATAAATATTTCGCTGAATCTGAAAGAACTGTCCAGTTAGCAATAAATGTTTCACTGAATCTGAAAGAATTGTCCAGTTAGCAATCAATGTTTCACTGAATCTGAAATATCTGTCCAGTTAGCAATCAATGTTTCGTTGAATCTGAAGAAATGTACAATGGACAATATGTGCTTCACAGATGCTAAAGAAACTACTTCTAAAACAATAATCATATGCCAAAAGATTGTTATTTTAATTTTATGATTTTAAAAATAATTATTCAAAATACAACACAGTTTAAAAGAAACAACCTGCAATTCAACAGATTAATAAAATCTGTCCAGTTTCGTTCTCTGTCTGTCAAAGTAATCCGTTACTCAAAAAGTGAATACATTCACTTTAAAAGGACAAAAATAAACAAAAATATTTGCCCATATTGCCATCTGTAAAACTGTCCAACGAGTGCTCACTTTCTAATCAGCTGCATGACTGATGTTAGTATGTCAAAAAAGTTTGCATTCACAATTTAAAGTACGATGTTCTTATTTTCTTGCTTTAAACTCGTAGAATATATACGGCAGTTCATGGCAGTATGTTGTTGTTGTGTGTGTTGATATTTATTGATGGTGGACAAATCGTGGAATATCTAAAAAAAAATCATGACTGCACGTTTTTGCGTGTGTACCTTGACGTCTAATGATGTCCAATATGCACTTCATTCCTCGTCAGTGACACATTCCAGGTCAATCACGTTCAGAGTGCCGCAGGAATAGATTGTGTCAATAGAAACTACTTTCCTTAAAATCATCTGCCTTCTACGATGCCCTAAGCTTCACAAAACTGTTTGCTAGAATAACGACCACTTCAAAAGCTTGTACACTGCACGAACAGGATGACTTCCTAGAAACTGTTTCCTACATTCCAAATTGTTTGCCTCGTGCAATACTGTTTGATTCATGAAATATTGATTACATCGTGAAATCCTGTTTACGTCATTAAATACTGTTTGCTTCATTAAACGCGTTTTGTGTCATGAAATACTGTTTACGTCATTAAATACTGTTTGCTTCATTAAACGCGTTTTGTGTCATGAAATACTGTTTACGTCATTAAATACTGTTTGCTTCATTAAACGCGTTTTGTGTCATGAAATACTGTTTGCGTCTTGAAATATTGATTACATCGTGAAATCCTGTTTACGTCATTAAATACTGTTTGCTTCATTAAACGCGTTTTGTGTCATGAAATACTGTTTGCGTCTTGAAATATTGATTACATCGTGAAATCCTGTTTACGTCATTAAATACTGTTTGCTTCATTAAACGCGTTTTGTGTCATGAAATACTGTTTACGTCATTAAATACTGTTTGCTTCATTAAACGCGTTTTGTGTCATGAAATACTGTTTGCGTCTTGAAATATTGATTACATCGTGAAATCCTGTTTACGTCATTAAATACTGTTTGCTTCATTAAACGCGTTTTGTGTCATGAAATACTGTTTGCGTCTTGAAATATTGATTACATCGTGAAATCCTGTTTACGTCATTAAATATTGTTTGCTTCATTAAACGCGTTTTGTGTCATGAAATACTGTTTGCGTCTTGAAATATTGATTATCACGAAGTACACTTTGCGTGATTAAATACGTCATGAGATACTATTTACGTCTTGAAACATTGTTTGCTTCTGAAACTTATGTTTGCGCCACATACTAGTCTCGATTGCTTCATGACATACCGTTTACTCCACTTCTAGTAATATATTTCTGTTTCTTGTTTTGTATTTTTTAGCTGCGTGTGCGAATAGTGTGGTGGTGGTGGTGGTGGTGGTGGTGGTGGTGGTGGTGGTGGTGGTGGTGGTGTGTGTGTGTGTGTGTGTGTGTGTGTGTGTGTGTGTGTGTGTGTGTGTGTGTGTGTGTGTGTGTGTGTGTGTGTGTGTGTGTGTGTGTGTGTGTGTGTGTGTGCATGATGAACGAATGTTCGCATGACTGCACGTACCTTCACACAAGTCTTGATCCTGTCTACTATGGTGTCTGATTACGTTCCTCCACAATAGCAACCCTCCATCCCTTTCTCTCGACAACTCACTCCCTTCCTTATCTATCCAGCGCACCCACCCAGCCCTTTCTTTCTTACCGCTCATCGAGAACGAGCATGGAAGAGTTTGCCGGCTATAAACACATTCTTCGCCCTTTCAGCTCTCATTGGCGTACACAAAGAGTAACAGACGTCTAATAACTCCGCTACAACAGTTTTCACAGGGAAAGTGTGTTGCCAAATCTGTGAACACTAGCGACAATTCCAACACTTGGCGAATATGAGACAATTCCTCCTCGGAATTTCTAAACTTGCTGATTTATTATTCCTCCCATAGTTCCAGATGATGAGAAAAAGTTATAGAGTAATGTTATGTAAGACATTTCTGCAAAACTGAAATAAGCAACAAGAAAACTCAATATATTTCAAATGTGCCTTGCGGCTACTTGTGTTTGTCGAAGAAAATATTGCTGAATATCTAAATTTCAATGCAGTCTTTGATATTCGTAATACGTTTACAGAGTTTAGAAAGAGTGGAACGTTCATAATTGAAATATTGACAAAGTAACAGTTTCGTTGGTTGCAGGTGTCTCTCTTTCACATATTAACAAACTGGCAATAGTTTTCGGTGGAGCTGTTTCTCTTACACATATTGACAAACTGACAGCTTTGTTCGTTGGAGCTGTTTCTCTTACACACTTTGGAGTGTTCAGGGAAAACACTTATTTGGACTGACGAACATCTGTTCGCCAATAAGGTAGGATAAATACATGTGAAACTTTATATCTATATCCGATAATTTTTTTCCTTCAAAAGTATTAACACCTAATTTATATTCTTGCATATATGTAATATCCGTAACAAGTAAAATGTTAATTAAAATACTCATATAACAACACAGAAAAAAATATCAAATTTGTATTTTAAAATAAGTATAACTGATATCGTCGCAAGACCTTATACCAATAACACTTGAAAACAGGAATGATATAATAACAGAAACAGAGAATCATAAAAGTGATCTTGTATCAAATCAAAAATTGTGACAATAATGACACATATGACAACTGACAGGCAATTAATAAATCATTTAACAGACTTATAAGTAAACCCTTTAGAAGCAAAAAATAAACCATTTCACATTTTTATATAGAGTTGTAACGTTTTTGAAAATATAATAAAAAAAAAACATTTAATTACTTACTTTAATTAATTACTGACTGAAATTGTCTTTTGAAAATATAATAAATAAACCATTTAACATAATTTATGACTGAAATTGTCTTTTGAAAGGAGATTTTGTTTTAATAGCACAATACTATTTTTCATTTAAATTTGCATTTTGTCTTGTACTTTTGAGAAATCTTCGTTAATCTATATTAAACTCTGTAGTAATAGAGTGTAATATTTTTATGTTAGCTAGTTAGAGTTTAATCATTTAATTTAATTTAATAAGTTTTCACTTAAGGTGTTTGCACTATATAAAGGTTTGTTTTTTAATTTGATTTTATAGATTGAAACGTCATTATAACATAAGTGAATGTGAACATGGAAGTGAGCATTTTCTTCTTTTATTATTAATTCACATAGTGAAATAATAGTGTGTACGTTTATTGTGTAATCGATCACAAAATATTAAAGCAATTAAAAGCACTTTTCTTCCACGGTTGTGAACATAATCTGGACAAACAACATGTATGCTTTGACATTTTCGTAAACACACACACACACACACACACACACACACACACACACACACTGACACAACAATATTTAGTTCCACGGTTAATATCAAACATTCGAACATAGCTTTGCTAATAGTACAAGTGATATGTTAAAGAGCACACGGTTATTGTACAAAACTTCTGAAATTTATACAAACATTTTCACCGCTGCCTTAAATGTATTTCACTAGACAGAAACACTCAGAAATAAAAATGCTTAAAATTACTTCAACATGAAAGATTTTTAAAATGTTATAGTCCGATGTATGTGTTTGTTTGTGTTTTATGTGTATATATGGTTATGAATGTTAAATGAGATAAAACTGTGTAAATAATAACAGTGAATTTCTTATTTGTCTGTCTAACAATGGATTTAGAAACACTTTTTTAAAATATTTTTTTCGTCACTACTCGAAAAGACTACATTAATAGAAAATACTAAATATCTATTAATGTCTAACGCATACTATTTTTATTATTTCAAAACAGACAAAACTGCTGCTTATGATGAAAATAATTTTACACTTTTCTCTCAAGAATTTACTACTCTTGACTGGAAATCCCTCTCCACAACTATGCATTGAATATTGTCATTTTGAAAGGAATGCACATTTTAAAAACATGATTAATGGCTGTTGAATAATGTATCTCTGTACTAAATATTTTCAAATATTTTAATACGACATGGGAATAATGCAAACTATCGCACAAATTAATTAATAATTAGTTTATTCTGATCACATTCATACTTTACAGAAGTGATTTGTATATGATCATAATAATATCTTTAAGGAAGTAATTTGTATGTACATCAAGTGAAAATACGAGTACATGTGGTTTTAATTCAATTTCAAGCGAATTCATTTATGAAACAGAAATGTTGTTATGAATACAATCAAGTAGTTATCAGCTGAATCTGTTATTAGCAAACGTTACACATAATGAATGCAATTGAAATTTATATTATATCCCAAGAAATACCAAATGACTACGTAAACCAACAAGCTGTGAAACCAATGAGTAACTAGTGTCACGGTGTAAATGGTGTGATCAAAATGACGTACAGTATGAATTTCTTTACTCGAAAGTGACGTAACATACTAACAGATCTAAAGTGACGTAACGCACTACCTAAACTAGGTCTAACATAATGCAACTTATTAATTTCATTAGTCTATAGTGATATAGGTTATTAACTAAGAAAAGTAAAAGTCAGTGTAAATAGATGTACATTACAAATCACTTGTTAACATGTGAGCCTGTATGTTTTGGCCAATTACACTGACACAACGCATACACTAACTAATAGACTAAAGAAAGAAATAGCATGCAATGATAGACATTAATTGTCGTGATGGAATTATAATGGTACTGGCTAAATATCTCACGCGATAATTATATTGATCACTTAGCGCGTAATTAAGCAAACATACAAAATGTCTACCAACATCAGTTATTACATGTATTAATAAGCATGCAAAAATGGTTGATTACAAAGATCACTTATGACTAAGTTAACATGCATAATCAGTTCTTTATCCGAACATTAATTAGCGTGGTGGACATTGATTATTTATTACATAAAATAATTAGCAAGCAATACAGAGTGATTAAAATGGATCATTCTCGCTTAACAAAATTAAAATGCAAAATAGGGCTTTGCATTCACCGCGTGGTGCATTTAGACAATTATGTGAATTAGCATGTAGTTAGAGTGACGTCATTTGAAATGACGAATCAAGGAAAAATGATCGAACATATGCTTTAGGTGGAATTGTTTTCCTGTCTGTGTGTGTGTGTGTGTGTGTGTGTGTGTGTGTGTGTGTGTGTGTGTGTTCAGCGCCCAGTCTCCCCACGTTAGCTACACTCAGGAAACTTGTTGTACTGGTTAGTGACAAATCCAGTTAAATAAGGATTTAAATGTGTGGTCTTACTTAGTGAAATTAATACGATATTCGTGTGTCCTGCGTTCAGAAGTTCCACGGTAACCCAGATCATATCGAGGCCGACTTAATACATTTTCCATTTCTAACAGTGTATAGACATTGCACTTGATCATGCTATTCAGTGCTGTTTCCTTAATTACAACAATAATTTAATGAATGCGCAGGTGCAAATACGATTCAATAAAACAGTAAAAGAAAGGAAAATTCCATTATGTAGTTTATGCAAGAAACAATGCTGCGTACAGACCTGACTTGTTAGTGGATCACAGACACGTAAGACAGTCAGCATCTTTTGCCCATACACAAGTGAAATTCATACTCCATCACATGCCGAGCCGGGTCCCCTTGGAAAATATGCTTGTGTCCTCTGTTTAAATACACGCTTGTATGGGGGCCTGGTCGTTTGATGCATGTACTGTCGTTGTGGCTTACTAATGGTTTAAATGATAAATGACAATAGCAAACGGCTAGTCTTCATTCCCCCCATTTGTCAGTCTCAGTTTAATCGCGCCATCATTATCCCATTTTCATTTCTCACCCTAATCGAGCGAGGGTGCGACCGAAAAGATTGAGAAGGATGGGTGATGAAAATGAAAATGTGCATGTAAAAATATGTGTGACTAGCCGAGGGATATTAATGTTTCATATTTAATTTATAAATACTTGTTTAATCATACTCAAAAAAGCAATACTGAAACAGGCAGAAAATTATATAATGTTTATACAGATATGCACAAACATTTCAGACAGACAGACACACACAAATACACACACTCATATACACACAAACACACACACACACACACACACACACACACACACACACACACACACACACACACACAAACATACACACACACACACACATTCATACAGAGAGAGGGGGTGTGTGAAAATGTTTTTGCTCTAAAATATTCAATCAGTTAGAAATCGTATTTAGAGCAATTGAGCGTGCTGAATGAATATATTGTTTACCACTTTCATTATCCTTTTAATATACTAATGCTATATAATGTACTAATAAGGATTTTAAAGTTTTATCCCGTGTTTTACCTTCTTAAAAATTTATTTTAGGTGAGAGAAGTGTAACATAATTATTAATTGATCTGAATTTATTCAAAGGCTATAATTCTAAATAGCTTCATATCTGAAATATACTAATATTTACTCTCTTCATGCTTAAGATAGATAGATAGACATAGACAGAGAGGCTTATTAACAAAGCCCTCGTAAAAGTTAACCAGTTTTACTAAATAATTAAAAAAAATATATTGAACCAAAGAAGTAAATTGTTTAAATTATTTCGTCTGGTGGTGTGAACATCATTGTTATATATTGTGTCTAAACACAGTCACCTTTTAATTGTTTAAATTATTTCGTCTGGTGGTATGAACATCATTGTTATATATTGTGTCTAACACAGTCACCTTTTACAATAACAAACTTTATGCAGATTGAAGGAGGGAATATAGTTCATTAGAGTTTTCTTCTTTAGTGACCATAGGAAACACAACGGGGAATTTACTTTCCAGTTTATTCTCACTTATGCAAATATGTCCATAAAGGGAAATGTCTATTTGTGGGCGTGCTTGTGTCTGGATTAACCTTAGCAAACAATACTATATGTCAGCAAGAAAAATGTGGTCTAAGAATGGTGGAGTCTATAGACAAAAGTGCCTACTGGGCGAGGACACTGGGCAGACCGTAATAGACTAAAAGCTTCTTGCACCCAACTACTTGGTCGTCTTAATAATTCGACCCTCCATCATTCATCTCCCATTTATTGTCTTAATTCATTACACACTGTTGGCCGGGATCATAGCGCAGGGACGGATAATAAACGGCTCTTGAACAATGGAACAGCTAACAGAAATGTGTTATGGAAAATAGAACAGAAAACTGAAGTGTGTTATTGGAATCGAAACAGCTAATAGAAGTGTGGGATTATGGGAAATTAAATAGCTATTAGTAGTGTTATGAGAAATAAAATAACTAACAGAAGTGTTTTACGGAATGGAGTGAAAAATACGATTGCAAAAGATGGCGGATGCAGATGACTGAGTCGTAGATCTAGCGACATTTTTTATCCACAGCGCCTCATCATGTGGCGTTTCGCATTCACTCAATTGAAATAAGTAACAAACTTCACATAAATAGAGTGCGCCTACATTGCTTGGAAATTACACCTTCAATATTTCTCTGTAAATCAATGATCGACATTGGTTAATACATACATACACATTGAGAGAGGGGGAGGGGTGAAAGATGGATGGTTTGGTAGTATGGTTTTGTGGCGTGAAAGTTTGATTGATGATGAACAAACACCAGCAGAAGATGCACACAGGTTCTTTTCAGATACCAATCGTGTATATTTTAGTAAGACCGCCTCATTACAGACGGATTCAGAGCAGCAAAAAGTCTTCTCATATATTAGTGATATACTTTATCAGCCTTGTCATGTAGTAGTGATATACTTTATCAGCCTTGTCATGTAGTAGTGATATACTTTATCAGCCTTGTCATGTAGTAGTGATATACTTTATCAGCCTTGTCATGTAGTAGTGATATATTTTATCAGCCTTGTCATGTAGTAGTGATATACTTATCAGCCTTGTCATATATTAGTGATATACTTATCAGCCTTGTCATATATTAGTGATATACTTATCAGCCTTGTCATGTAGTAGTGATATACTTTATCAGCCTTGTCATGTAGTAGTGATATACTTTATCAGCCTTGTCAAGCAGTAGTGATATACTTTATGAGCCTTGTCCTAAAGTAGAGATCTAAATTGTTATCATTTCGTAAAATTGTCTATACTTCAACAGTATGGTAGACTATATTTCTTTAACTGCGTTTTACTATATTTCACTAGGCTGCGCTGTTTTCTACTTCACTAGCCTATCCGAACTTCAGTAAATCTATCTTTCCTAATGCTGTCATCGTTTCACAGTACTAGCCTGCTGTTATTTTTATGTTTTAGTTGTCTTTCTTGTCGTTTTATATTGAGCAAGTCGTTTCAAGTTTAAATCATGCTGTTTACAATGACGAGATCTAAGATAATTCATTTTTAACTTTACGGTATGTTTGTTAAACATGATGATATTATCTTCAAGTCGAGCCATTCTTCATTGTTATCGTCACCGTCCTTGCCGTTCTCATTTGCTTAAAACCCATGTGTCTGTAATCGCTGTACACGCCAACTATCCTCCCCCAGCCCTAGCTATATACCACTGATTTCGATCACATGTACCTTATTCAGCTACCTTAACATCGTTTGTGTTTTTCTTGCTTTTTATCGCTATGTTTCAACTAGAATTATCGCTCTGTGACGTTAATCTTATTAATATTAATTTTTTTTGTCTTTGGAATTACATCTGATTGGCTTTAAAATTATCGCTGTTATCAAGAGAATTATCACTCTGTGTCTGTCAATCTTATCGCTCTGTTGTCACTAGAATTATCATTATAGCTGTGTCTGTCTATCTTATCACTCTGTTGTCACTAGAAGTATCATTATCCATGAGTCTGTCTACCTTATCACTCTGTTGTCACTAGAATTATCATTATCCCTGTGTATGTCTATCTTATCGCTCTATTGTCACTAGAATTATCATTATCCCTGTGTCTGTCTAGCTTATCACTGTTGTCACTTAACTCATAGGTTTGTTGTCTCTAACAGTGTCGCTGTGTATCTATAATTTAATCGTTGTCTTGTCACTAGAATTATAAGTTATAGGGTCTAAGATTTAGCTATTATCTCTAACAATTATCACTTTGTTGTCTTTAAAATTGTTGATGTGTCTGTTAGTCACGTCGCTCTGTTGTCACTTAGCCGTATCTCTCTGCTGTCACTAGCCTTATATCTCTGCTGTCACTAGCCTTATATCTCTGCTGTCACTAGCCGTATCTCTCTGCTGTCACTAGCCGTATATCTCTGCTGTCACTAGCCTTATCTCTCAGCTGTCACTAGCCGTATCTCTCTGCTGTCACTAGCCGTATATCTCTGCTGTCACTAGCCTTATATCTCTGCTGTCACTAGCCTTATATCTCTGCTGTCACTAGCCGTATCTCTCTGCTGTCACTAGCCGTATATCTCTGCTGTCACTAGCCTTATCTCTCAGCTGTCACTAGCCGTATCTCTCTGCTGTCACTAGCCGTATATCTCTGCTGTCACTAGCCTTATTTCTCTGCTGTCACTAGCCTTTTCTCTCTGCTGTCACTAGCCTAATCGTTGGTTGTCACTAGCTTTATCGCTACTAGCATTGACACCGTAGTTATATTCTTATCTCACTCTTGCCACCAGCTTACCACTTTACCATTCCCTGCTGCCGTTATATACCCGTGTCCTGCTGTTTTATACTTTACTCCTGGCGATATATAATTTAGTCTTGCAGTAATACACTCTTGTCCTGCTGTTTTATACCCTACTCCTGGCGATCTATAATTTAGTCTTGCTGTTATACAACCTTTTCCGGCCGTTTTATACTCTAGCCCTACCGTCAAACCCTCTAGTCCTGTCGTTGCCACCGATTGTTGAAGGACAAGCGAACTACGGGATGCCGCTAGGGAACGACCGAAGATGAATGAGATAATCAGAAAAACTTTGGCCTTCCCTCCCTTGGACAACGTGGTCGTGTGTAACCATTAGGCTCAACTCTTGCGTGCGGGATGCGACATTGTCGCATTGTCGATAGAAATGTCGATGGCTGTCAATACGCGTGTTCGTTTCTTGTCAGGTATTTACCGTACAGATAGTTCCATCCAATAAGTATTTACTAAGCACGAATGCTCCTTTTTGCCTAAATGTTATTTTATGTTGTAAGCAAGAAATTTTTGTTTTTGCCTAAATAATATTTTAAGTATGTACTTGGCTAAGCAAGAATGTTCTTTATTTGTCTAAATGATATTTTACCTATGTACTTGTTTAAGCAAGAATGATCTTTATTAACTTATTGATATATTACCTATGTATTTTGCTAAACTGATTCATCAAATTATAATACAGTATCCCCTTGAACATATATTTTATAATTTTGTTTTTATCACACACCTACAATAATAAGTAAATCACAAAATATAGTCCATTATTATTTATAATATAATATATTTAATACTGGGTATATTGACGCGTTGAGAATTTATTGCGTAAAATAGAAAATTTGTTGACAATTGCCATTGTCGTTTTGTCAACAATTACCAGTTGCATTTTTGCTGTTGCTATTGCGCATGCATTAGATATGTGTGTGCTTGTGTGTGTGTGTGTGTGTGTGTGTGTGTGTGTGTGTGTGTGTGTGTGTGTGTGTGTGTGTGTGTAAGAGAGAGAGAGAGAGAGAGAGAGAAATTCAATACCTGTAATTCTGTATAGAAACGAAACAAATATAATTTATTTAAAAACGGTTATTAGACATTGTTTGACATTAACCTTACTTTAATCACAACTAAAGTCATAATAGTGGTATTACTTTTTATATTAATATATAACATAAACTTAACTTTACATTTTTGTAAATAAATGAATCATCAAGCACTTTTTTCAGTTAACATATTTCTATTGTTAATTAATTATAGAAAACAATAATTAATAACGGAATAGTGCTTTAAATGTGTGCAGCAGTAATAGAAGTAAAAGCTGTATTATAGCACTTTTTCTGGTGAACAAGTAATAATATTATTGTTCATGTCAATATTCTGAGAATCAAAATTGTTGTCTAATACCTTGATATCCTTTTCACTCTTTCGTCAAGTTATACTAAACGATGTCAACATATTTCACTGTCATCATTATCTTGAACCAAATGTCTTCCTTCTTTACTTCCTCAACTACTATCATAATTACGCCTGTTTCTACTACAAATACTTACACTATAACTATAACTACGCCTGTTTCTACTACAAATACTTACACTACTACCATAACTACGCCTGTTTCTACTACAAATACTTACACTACTATTAAAACTTAGTCTACAACTATTTCTGCTACTTGTACTACCAACCAACCTACATCCATTAGTATTGCAACTGTATTTACTATTTCTAAACATGATATATTACTGCTACAAATCCATTTTTACTATAAAATACTTCCTGTGATGCCAACGCCACCTAGTTAATGGTTCCCATTATTATTATTAATTAATTAATCACCCATAACTAATTACAAGTGAGGTTAATCTTAATTTATGTTGTTAATAATTCTTCAGCAGACGCCACTCGTCTCTCTCACTTGGTGGATGTGCGGGCGCTGTACACGTTTTCTCTCTTCCACATTAAAGACAAACATTTACCGTCACACAATATTTCTGTAGGTGGAAAACTTCTTACTAAAGGAAGAGATAAATCCGTCTTTTAATCAACATTTAGCGAGCCCCCATCCACACACTTTCTTCTCCAGCATACGCTTATCAATATCTGTAAGAAGGTCAATATATTTAACAAGAAATGTATTAAATCAACAAATATGCATATAACAAATACAATGAAAACAAATTGCATGACCTCAGTATTTCCTTGAAAACACATTCAAATAATTGTAATACCTATACAGTCCTATATCCTAAAACACAATTCAACAATTTAGTGTCAATACAAATCACAGGATAGTTCAGATCAGAGAACAGAAATGGAGTTATTAGAGATAAGTGGTAATAGTTTGTATATAACCTGGTTTAGGTACTGTCTCCATAGTCTTTAGTGTGTTCTTTTGTAACAAAGCCAAAAGTTTATTGTTCACATTACTACTGTCAATTCCATGTGATTCCCTCTTCACATTGTAGAACACTGATTCACTTCTATTCTCTCGAGGCTAATTTGGGCACTCCTTTCTGTATTAGCTCTCTCAAGCAGAACAACAATTGTAGCAATTTCCAGAAACATCCTTGGACTAGAAATTGCTAGATGTAGTCAGCATACTTTGCCACCATACATCAACGGAGTGTAGTGTATTCCTTACACTTATACACTGCATTAGATACTTTTTGTGTCTACCTGAGTCAAAGTGGTTTACAATCAGTGAACCAGGAGATTCAGATAAAACAAGAGAAGCTTTTATTCCTGTAAAATATAATCAGGGAATAAATGCTAAATTTCCAGTTTATTCCTTTTTAATTCCATTCTTTCTTACACTCAAGTCTCAACTTACAGTTTTCAGCAACATTTTTATGTATAGGTTTACTAGAAACAATGTCAATTGTTTAGCATACTACATATAAACATCATAGTTCACAATTTGTAGAAATAATAGTCTACTCACATAATATATTTCTATTTAAAATGCAAATAAACCATATCAGTAGCAAAATTGCATGAAATATAAAATTTATAAGCCCATTCTCAATCCATTAAGCCCATTCTCAATCCATTAACTCACCATTAAGCTAACGACCGCCTTTCACGACCGGATTTTTACCACACCAAAATCAAAGTGATTAGACAATAGAATTGTCTACAGCCAGTAAATATTTGATCTCACACCATTGGCTAGTCTCGTTCTCATAAATTATAACCATTGGATAATAAAAACATAAAATCTACTCATCCACTTGGAGTTGGTTTGGATTACATCAGCAATTTTCTAGCATATTCTCGAATTCACTCCAACTCTGACCCTTAACCTGAAACTATCATCATAAGGAGTGCTCAGGGTAGGGTTACTCTGACAAGTTAAAAAGTTATATAACAATTAGGTCTAAAAATGGGGATAGGCAAATTTACTCTGCCACACCTAAAAAATTACTACTAAATTTGCCTCTGTTGGTACAAAACTACTTCTACCATTACTAGTAAAACCACGTTTGTTTCAACTACAACTGCATGCATTAATACTGCTAAAACTCATATGCTACTGCTTCAACTTCTTCTACTGCTACTAACACTGCATATATTACTCCTTCTCTACTTCTACTACCATTTCACAATTATTTCCACCATCTCTCCGTTTTCTACTGCAGATACACGTATTTCAAACAATACTTCAATAATTTCTACATTTGCTACTAATTAATTTTCATCTTCTATAACTACGTTTGCCTCTATTGTTGCCATATCTGTTTTGCCACTATTGATACTACTGCTAATATTGCTGCTATTGCTATTAGAACTAATACAAACAAACCTCTCTACACTTCCTGCTATTGCTATTAGAACTAATACAAACAAACCTCTCTACACTTCCTGCTATTGCTATTAGAACTAATACAAACAAACCTCTCTACACTTCCTGCTATTGCTATTAGAACTAATACAAACAAACCTCTCTACACTTCCTGCTATTGCTATTAGAACTAATACAAACAAACCTCTCTACACTTCCTGCTATTGCTATTAGAACTAATACAAACAAACCTCACTACACTTCCTGCTATTGCTATTAGAACTAATACAAACAAACCTCTCTACACTTCCTGCTATTGCTATTAGAACTAATACAAACAAACCTCTCTACACTTCCTGCTAATATATATGCTATTGCTATTAGAACTAATAAAAACAAACCTATCTACACTTCCTGCTAATATTCTTGCAATTCTTCTTGCTTCTCCTCGTCTGCTTCTATCATCATCATCATCATCATCATTATTATTATTGCTGTTGTTGTTATAGTGCAATATTACTTTTTTTCGGGGAGGGAGAGGAAAATCTCGTAGTAAAGAGTATTATTGCAAAGCACTTTGTTATTAAACTGCAGGTAGTGTAGAAAGTACGGTTTGGTTAATACCAATATATTTTGACAAATATTCATGGAATCCCTGTCTTGTAAAAGCTTGTAAAAGTCTATCCAGTCTTACTTGGAAATGCCCGCATCCTATCAGCCCAAAGAGTCCAAATGTGGCCTGGCCACCAACATTTTCATTCAGCATAGTCTTCCAGCTGTGGCTTTGACACCAACATTTTCATTCTGCATAGTCTTCCAGCTGTGTCCTGGACACCAACATTTTCACTCACCATAGCTGTCCAACTGTGTCCTGGACACCAACATTTTCATTCACCATAGTTGTCCAGCTGTGTCCTTGACACCAACATTTTCATTCACCATAGTTGTCCAGCTGTGTCCTGGACAGAAACAGTTCATTCACCATAGTTGTCCAGCTGCGTCCTGGACAGAAACATTTTCATTCACCATAGTTGTCCAGCTGCGTCCTGGACAGAAACATTTTCATTCACCATAGTTGTCCAGCTGTGTCCTGGACACCAACATTTTCATTCACCATAGTTGTCCAGCTGTGTCCTGGACACCAACATTTTCATTCACCATAGTTGTCCAGATGTGTCCTGGACAGAAACATTTTCATTCAACTTATAATAAACCGCTTATAGCGTCAAAAGGTAGTGAGTGCATTAGCGTTGATAACAATGACAATGTAGAACTGTAGATAGTGGTGTTTGTGGTGGTTATGGTAGATTTTATGCTAGTTTAAGTGGAACTGCTGTCCTACTCAGATTATACCACTTGCAATGAACACTCCTAGGTGTGAGTTCATGAAACTGAGGTATTTAAAATCCATTGGCTGGTAGATTTTTATTCTTTTTTATTTTTAAAACCTTTTATTGAAAAAAGTCAATACGTTGATGCCATTGCAAAATTAATTAATGCACACCTCCATCCCCCACTCTAAAATTGATCGACAACTTAAAGCCGGACAACATCTGTAGTTGAAATCCCTAAAGCTCTCTGCTGAGCCAAATATCTCGCAGTATTAAGTTGTTTCTGCTCTAGAAATCCACGGAAACCAAATCTCTGCCATATCATTCAGACGTAGTCTGATTTACGCCGTGTGTTGTTCGCCAGAAAGCAAATGGCACGAATAAATAGTGATTCTTCACGCTTTTACGCACAGATGTATTCTTGTTTAGTTTAGTTTAGTTTTGTTTTCCGAATCGTTGAAATTTTATCGTCAACAAATATTACTGATAAACAGATTCAAAATGCTAGGAGATGGTTCTTTTATATAGCGCGTACAGACTGTATCATAGAGTAAAATGTGTCGTATATAGCAATATGCAATGACTGTATATGGTATACAAAGATGTGCATAAACTGTGTTAGATTGAAAAAAAATTGTATAAACTTTGTCGTATCGGGTAATAAGCATACAGTGTGGTCGAATTCAGTAATATGCATAGACTTTGCCGTGTGTGAGTAATAAGCATAGAATGTGTTGTATTGCTTAGCATGTTTAGACTGTATAATATTTTGTAATATACACAGACTGTCTTTTTAGAGTGAGTGTGTATAGAATGAAAAACAAGTATATTTGCAATGTGGTTGTTTGATAAAAGAAAAAAAAAACAACCCAGCACGTTTAATATGCACGATATTAAATAACACACATGTGGCTTTCTTACTGTCCTCGTATCAGTTATATGGTATTATCTTACCATGTGACTTGCGCATTAAAAAATACCGAATGTAATTTTTTTGCTTTCACTATTCTTTTATTATTATTATTTTAAAAACAACACATAAAGGGATATATACAATACTGTCCTTAAAACTAATAGAGTTATATATGAATAGTGCATTAGTTAAATAATGTTTGTGAAAAATTACAAAGAAAATGTGATATCCACACACACACACACACACACACGCACCCTCTCTCTCTCTCTCTCTCTCTCTCTCTCTCTCTCTCTCTCTCTCTCTCTCTTGACCCTACACATTTATTAAAAATGAATATAAAATATAAGATAAAATATACAACTTACAATTCAGTAAAGGATTTAAAAAAACGGATAATCATAATTAATTTCTTACATACAGATAAGTATACATCAGTGAACACACGAACGAACATGGTCACAGAACACACACGCGTTTAAACATGCATGCACGCACATACATTCCAAACAATCAGCCCATAAGCCTACCCTGTCAACACGCACACAAAGCATAGTCGTATCCGGTAACTCAGTTTGCCGGGAGGAAGTGTTAGAGTGACGTGCCCCTTTGTGAGCGCAGACGTCCATTTGCCAACATGTTTGTAAAACTTGTTTTGCCTGTTCGGACCCGAAACGGAGACACTGGTGCCTCAAAATATCGCGTACACACTTACTTGTGCATCTCCTTCCTCTAGCACCCCCATCAAACAGTACATGAGGCACGAGATGACGTCACTTGAACATGCATAATACTATTATTTCATTTAAATTTTAAAATGTCCACATATACAGAATTATTTTAGAACTTCTTTGTAACCAATCAGTAGTGGTAATAAGGGGGTATCCGTAGTAGTTATAGTTGTCAGCAGTAGTAGAAATGACAGTTATAGCGGTAATGTAATCAGTAGTAGAAATGTCAGTTATAGCGGTAATGTAATCAGTAGTAGAAATGTCAGTTATAGCGGTAATGTAATCAAGACATTTATTAGTAGACGGAGGAGAAGGGATGAAATCTAAATTAGAAAGAGCGAAAACGAAGCGGAGAAGTTCAGTGGAGCGAATCAGACATTTGTTTTTGTTACAATCAAATGAAAATTGTTTGCTTATAGTCTTCTTTATAAGACATACGAATTTAACAGTACAGTTGTGAGACCAAACACATATGGTGTTGCTGTTCATGAATTGAAAAATCCTTCAATAGCATTGTCTGTCTACCAAACAACGACCGCGAAACATGTTCATTCCGTAGGCAATGCTTGCCGTCAGTTAGTGTAGGTAAAGGTTTATTTTGTCACATTTACTTGTCTCTGCACGCTACAGAGCACACGGAATGGTTTACTCACGTTGTGTGCTTTCAGTCGTTCGTGTAGGTAAAGGTTTGTTTTGTCACATTTACTTGTCTCTGCACGCTACAGAGCACACGGAATGGTTTACTCACGTTATGTGCTTTCAGTCGGGGAATGAGGCAACGTTGAGGAAGTGTGGTAGCAAGCGTTGGAGAAGTGTATGGTCTCCATGACCGGGTCATTGAAAGCGTATGTTTGTAACATGTACTCCATTGGACATCACGACCTTAACAACTTCGCACCCATCTTGGTAAGCAAAACAAGTTTCATTTGTTTTGAAAATGAACACTAACTTATTGGTGGGACTTTGCAAATAGACTATTCATGCTCCTTTCAATTAGGGCTTTTAGATTTTTTAAAAATTACATTTGTTTAAAGTGTTTTTAAGCAGATCTTCCAGTTGTATATGCTGAACAGATGACAAAATCCAGCGTTTATTAATACTAACTAGTTTTGTGGAGATAATGCTTCGTGTTACACTTGTATTTGGTATACTTAAAGTAAGTTTATTATGTATACTAACTCTCTCTCATACATATATACACATTTGGTATACCATAAGTTTATTAACTACTAATTATCTCATACATATATACACATTTGGTATACTGTAAGTTTATTATGTACACTAATATTCTCTCTCATACATACAAACACATTTTGTATACCTTAAGTTTATTATGTACACTAATACTCTCTCTCTCTCATACATACAAACACATTTGGTATGCTGTAAGTTTATTATGTACACTAATATTCTCTCTCTCTCATACATACACATAAGTTGCTTGTTTCTTTATTCCTGAGATTATTAATGTCTCAAGCCTCTGATTGTCCTTCAACTAATGACGTCGACTGCCTTCTTTCTTTTAAATACACTAATTGCATGTTTCATTTTATGACTTTAATGCAATTGTTATGTAAAATGTAATCCTCTTTAACAATTAATTATTATTAATGATTAATTTTTAAAAGATCACAATGGGGCACTATATATGGGCTATTCATACTCAACACACACACACACACACACACACACACACACACACATATTGATTAAAGAAATTATTTTGTAGTTAAAAGTCTGATTTAAACTGAAAGGAAACATACTTTTAATAGTTAAATTGTTGCTCTTTTTTACTGTCAATGGTATAATGTTTGACAGACGTATGTTATTATGTATCAGTACAGACAGGGGTATGTGATATCTTGGATTTTCTGAACTTCTGTTGACATGTAAAAATAAATCACTCCCCCCTCCCCCCGAGAATATACTAAAAGGTGAGATATATTCATTCAGCATGCAAAGCAAGGTTGTTAATATTCTCACTAACTGTTATTGAAATTAAATGTTTGCCATTTTCATGACTGCATTTGCATCCAATTATGTGTTCGAATTCACGAATTAGCATGGCAATTAAATAATCATCTGTCAAACAGGAAAGGTATTAACCATAAGATGGATGGATGAAGGAAGGAAGGACGGATAGACGGACGGACGGACGGTGGGATGTATGGATAGATAGACAGACAGACAGATAGGCAGATATATGATAGACAGATAGATAGATAGATAGATAGATAGATAGATATGATAGATAGATAGATAGATAGATAGATAGATAGATAGATAGATAGATAGATAGATAGACTAGATAGATAGATAGATAGATAGATAGATAGATAGATAGATAGATAGATAGATAGATAGATAGATAGATAGTAGATTTGCAATGTTCAGTTCGGACAACAATAGGACAGGTGCATAAAGTAAAGTGAAATTCTGTACAAGCTTGAAAGCTGGCAGGACTCAAGCTGTGAGTGTCATCGGCTTTATGGAAATATCCTAGTATGAATAAGAGTACAACATAAATCGTAAGGTACTTGATAGAAGCAATACTAAGTAGGCCGATCCAGACACCACACCTTACTTTTTAAGTAATTTTGTCCTTTTGTAACAATACTAAATTTGATAAAGATAAAAAATGTAAATAAAACGATTTAGCATAATTATTGTTGGTCTGTATGCCTGCTTTTTTTTATTGAAAGTGTACAAAGTGGAATCAGATTAATGTAATAAGTGCAATGACATCATAGCTAAAATCATAAAAAATAAATCGTTTTGAGTCAGTAACTGTTAATATGATATAACACTTCATGGCTGAGTAAATTTGCCTATCCCTAATTTAAAACTTTATCGCTATATAAATTGTTAAATTGTCATATTAGTCCAACCTTGGACGCTCCTTATGGTGGTATTTTTGTAGTGTCAGAGATGGAAGTAAACAACCCAGGTTGAGAATATGCTAGAAATTGCTGATGTAATGCAAAATAATTCGGACTGGGTGAGTAGTATTTTTTTTTATTCAATGGTTATGATTTATGAGAACGAGACCAGCCAACGGTCTGAGGTCTAAAAGTCTACCTGCTGTAGAGAAATCTATTGTCTGATCACTTTGAATTTGGTATGGTAAAGAAGTCTGGCCTTCAAAGGCGGCTATTAGCTTAATGGTAAGTTAACTGACTGTTTGACGGAGAATGGACTTAGAAATATTTCATGCACCTTTGCTGGTGTTTTTACAGAGATGTATTATGTGATTAAACTATTATTTCTAAAAAATGTTTAAAATAAGATGCTCATATGTAGACATTCCATTGTTTTGATATGCTATATTTATTATGCTGTGTGCTTATATCAGGCTAATAAATACCATTGCAGGAAACTGTAAGTTGAGACTGGAATGTAAAAAATAATGTAGTTAAAAAGTGATAAACTAGAAACTTAGGTTTGCTCCCAATTATATTTTTCTTTTAATCAGCCTTTTCTCTCCTAGTGTTATTTGAAAGTGATTTGATTCATTGATTGTGAACTGCTATGACTGATAGTGGTAGAGGCGGGAAGCAGTGTATGTAAATGTAAAGGAATACACTACATTCATTTGATGTATCGTGGCATATGTATGCTGATTACAGTGGGCAATTTCTGGTACAGTGTAGTTACTAGAAATGGCTACAATTGTTCTGCTTGTAAGAACTGACACAGCCAAAGAGGGTGCTCAAGTTGGCATCCAGTGAATAACAGCACCTCAGTGTTTATGTGGAGAGAGACACATGTTGACATGGACAATAGATTTGTGACATTGGTGCAAGTGTGCTGAAAGACAGTGATTAATTCAGATTATGTAAAAACTATTATCACTATCTCTAATAACTCCATTACTGTTCTCTGATAGGAATCCTCTATGGTTTGTATTGATACAATTGTTAAATTGTATTTAGGATATAGGACTGTTTAAATAGATAAATTATTTGAAAGTGGTTTCATGGAAATATTGATGTCAAGTAATCTTTATTTTCATTGCATTTGTCATACATATATTTGATTGTTGATTTAATAAATTTATTGTTAAATTTATTGATTTTCTTACACATACTGTTTACCTTATGATGGAGAAGAAATTGAGGAGAGGGGGGGGGTTGCTATATATATAGATTAAAGACAGATTTGTCTTCTCCTTTAGTAAGAAGTTTTCCACCTACGGAATAGTGTGTGACGATAAATGTCTTAATATTGTGGAAGAGAAAAAAAACCACCATTATCCGCCAAGTGAGAGAGACGAGTGGATAGCATAAAACATACTGACATAAAACATTTATATAATCCAGATAGATGTAGGAATTAATGGATAACACAAAACATACTTACATAAAACATTTATGCAATCCAGATAGATGTAGGAATTAATGGATAACATAAAATAATGAAAACTACACATGACGAGTGACATTTTTCTAAACTGCATTTTAGGTCGCATTCACACTCATAAATTTCCACATGCTGCTCGCTGTGATTGTGGAAAGACGTAGAAAGAAGATTAATTAGTGAAAAAATAGGAAAGGTTGTCTAGGAATCTCATGAATTTAAGTTTTTGAAGGAGCAAATTTGGTAAATACATATATCTTTACAGAATGATAACACACTCCTTGTTTAGACGACAGTTTTTACACCTTCATTCAGTTGAACTGTTTACATGCAATTTGAATGTGAATTAAAAGAAAATGGGTATGTTCTCTTGTAAAGAGTTGTGGTTCTACCTAGCAATATGCCTCACTGTTCAGAGCATGTTTCTGCCCCATTCTGAGTCACGTGACCATTGGCGAGAGGTCTGACAGCAGTGATGGATTTTTTGGAAATGTTAGCTGCATTAATTTCACACAACTGGTTATTCACAGTTTATCCATTCCTTTTAATGAAGGGGGGTTCTTTAGCTTCGCTTTTGTAATTGAATCAAGTGGTCATTTGCTGACCGGCTGGACACATCCAAGGTTTTCCATCACCCTGTTTTTACCGTGACGTGCACGCATGGTCTGACCAGTGGTCACGCAACCTTGGTGCCGCTGTGCTACCTCTCCATTCTTGAAAAACGGACAGCAGGCTATGTTAGCTGACATTGACTGAGAAAACAGCATCCTAAAGTTTTGCGAAGAAGAAAGAAAGAAAGAAAGAAAGAAAGAAAGAAAGAAAGAAAGAAAGAAAGAAAGAAAGAAAGAAAGAAAGAAAGAAAGAAAGAAAGAAAGAAAGAAAGAAAGAAAGAAAGAAAGAAAGATTTGTTTGAATTGAAATTAAACAAATAATTAATCACACAGAGCCTCAAAAGTGTATTTTGAAAATTCCACGAACACTTGATTTAACCCTTGATCCTAAGATTTCAACCATTCAAATGGAAAAAAGTAACCTTTTACTTTAAGATGCCTGGTGCCATCTTGCGTTGATTTCGCGTATTTAGAACGATGAAGAATGATGCCTGATCAAAAAGCTTCATAGGAAACATCCAGCAACAAGAACGTGAAATGACGTCATTCCTGGTGAGAACTTCTTTTGACTACTTGTAAATTAACAACCCTAAATACGTCAATAGTTTTATATTGTGTCTAAATAGCATCTCTCTCGTCTTAACAACCCTAAATACGTCAATAGTGTTATTGTGTCTAAATAGCATCTCTCTCGTCTTAACAGCCCTAAATACGTCAATAGTGTTATATTGTGTCTAAATAGCATCTCTCTCGTCTTAACAGCCCTAAATACGTCAATAGTGTTATATTGTGTCTAAATAGCATCTCTCTCGTCTTAACAGCCCTAAATACGTCAATAGTGTTATATTGTGTCTAAATAGCATCTCTCTCGTCTCAGTGAGAAACTGTAGTTTGTCTTTCCTGAGTTAATGTGCATCTTGTTTGTGAGTTAGTGTCTCCTGTCACTAATGAGATAGTTTGTCTCTTGTCTCTGTATAGTCAATGATAGTGTGTCTTGTCACTAATGAGATACTGTGTCTCTTATTTCTATATAGTTAATGTGTCTTGTCAGTAAAGAGAAAGTGTCTCTTTTCTCTACTGATTTAACGTGTGTCTTTCCTGTAAGTTAGTGCTTCTTGTATTGAGTGAGATAGCTTGCCAGCTGTCTCGAATGAGAGAGTGTCACATCTCTGAGTAAATCGCTTCTTGTGTCTAGTGAGATTGTTTGTCTCGTTTGCACTAAATCAGTGTCTCTCTAGTGAATCATCGTCATGTTAGTCTCTAGTGGAATAGTGCACCTTTTGTTGGAGAAAATATAAATATCTGAGACATAATTCAGTATCGTTTAATTGATTGAAATTTGAAATTTTTTGTTCTAACTCGATAATACGCTAATGTGCTGTACATTCATTTTTAAATGATGAGTGTCCACTTTGAACTGCCATTACAGCGTCGCGATTAAGGTTCCTTCAGACAAATCTATTCAGCATGTGATGGCTTGTAAAATGGCCGAAAATTCTGCAAGCGCATTGTGCACGCCTTGACACTTAAAGTCGAAGAATTGCAGTCTCAGCAACTTCTAGCAAAGCAGGTATTATGAACCGTTCGGCTTTTCGTTCCATTTCGCATGTTATCGGGCTTTGCCTCAACCCCGGCATAGCGATGATGAAGGCGGTTCAGTGGCATGGAGACATAAAAAAATTACAAATGGAAAGCAAGCTAAAGAATATTTCTGTCCTTTCTATTAAAATGGAGTGATTTTATGCCCTCAGTACAGGATAGCTGAGTCAGGTAGACAATAATTTAGACGCCATGTTATCATAATTATATTTGTTTCACCATATTCCTAGTTGATACCTATTGGGTATTCCAAACTACTAAACGAAATGACTCATTCTGTGAATACATTAAATTTATATCGTCGCATACCGTCATATTTACATTGCCACTAAATGTTTCATATGTATATAAGAATACCAAATCAGCGAAATAGGTTTGGCCAATTCAAATTCTGCTTTTAATATTATATCCAGTCGATTACAGTAGAATTAAACACTTGATTTATAATGTCATAGGACATTACAATGCAGATCAATTAAAAACTAGCTTGTGAATATCACATAATTTCTTGTATGATACTAGATACTGACTTGTAATGCTTGAGATAGGTTATGTTTCTTGTATGATACTAGATAATGACTTGTAAATCTTGAGAGAGGTTATGTTTCTTGTATGATACTAGATAATGACTTGTAATGCTTGAGAGAGGTTATGTATCTTGTATGATACAAGCTAATATCATGTAATGCTTGAGAGAACTTATGTATCGTGTATGACACTAGATAATGACCTGTAAAACTTGAGAGAGGTTATGTATTGCCGATGACACTAGATAATGATTATTAATGATTGATATTGGTTATGTAACTTGTTTGACAGTATATAATGACTTGTAATGCTTGAGAGGTTATATATTGACTATATCATCTGATAATGATATGTAATGCTGGATAGAGGTTATGTATTGATGATGACAACTGATAAATAGAAAGAGGTTATGTATTGATAATGACTCCTGATAATGACATGTAACGCTGGAAAGAGTTTATGTAGTGATGATGAAAAGGATTGTTACACGAACAGAGCTAGTCGAAGTATAAAGATAATATGAGTTGTTTTAGATTTCTTGCAATTTACATATTTTGTTAGGTATGGTTTAAACCGTAGTAGGACTGTACAAATCCAAACACATGCTGGAGAAAACGTATGTATAATTCTTGGTCACTCGAGTTAAAAGTTGTAGGGTATGTCCAAAGCAAGAAAAAATAAACTCCTACCACCACCCATGCACAGGGAAGAGTTAGTGGCTTTCACAGAGCTGATTCTATTCTATAACGAGGTCGATAGGCTAAATGGGAATTGATCAAGAGATCGTGAAATGTTGAATGGGGTGACAGACAACTTTCTCTATTTACATTCGAACTTACTTGCTTAGTTTGAATGTGTACATCGACGCACGAGATTCAATGCCGGCTTTTCTACTGATAAACAAATAATTTGTCTCTCATAATAGAACTCACAATGTAAGCAAGACGAGCGGTTTGTTGTTAGAATGCCAGACTGTATTCATGCGTCAAGGAACTCTAGGAATGTGTCATTATGGCAGTTGTTTATAAGCTTCTTCAAGAACACAACTGGAAAACTGCAAGGTATTAATATTGTCCATATATAAACTATTAATTAAAGTAAAGGAAAAATTAAAATTGAAACACCATGTGAAGTTCGACGTGAAAACTCTGCCTTTGAGTAAAATAACTTGTGAATGTCTGTAAGGTACAAAATGGCTTTATTTTATTGGCTTTATATAACTCAGAGAAGAAATGTTCATCTACCATTTTGCTTTTTACATAATCGATATACCGCAGTTCTCAGAAATACATTCACTTGGAGTTCTAAAATACTACAAATAAGCGACATGAATCATTTCTAGGGGAATACATTGATATGGGGTTCTAAAGTTCCATTAATCAGTGATTTACCGCAGTTCTCAGAAAATAAATTTATATGGGTTTATATGGGGTTCTAAAGTGCCATTAATCAGTTATTTACCGAGGTTCTCAGGATATAAATTTATATGGGGTTCTAAACTGCCATTAATCAGCGCAGTCTCGACAACCTATAACTCCAAATAGTGTCTTACTTGCCGACTAGAAAAAAAACAACCAACTTTTTTTCAAATAGTTTTATTTATTTCACGAAAACCTTATCGCTAACAAATAAAACGACTTTTAAAGCAGAAAGTCGTCAGAAGCATCTAATAAGTCTAACATTGGCCTAATGTACACCCCACGTTGACGTAACGTATACCTCAAGCTAACGTGGAATTATATGAAAGGAGAGTAGGCAATAGCCACAAGACTTTTGTTAAGTTGTAGTTAATATGTGTGAATGTGAAAGTTCATTAACTTTTCTTTGAAATGTTAAATCAGTATCTCTGTGTTATGAGTGTGTATGTATGTATGTATGTATGTACAGTATCCGTCTTGTCATTTTGAAACGAATGTTCGTTATGTTTAGTTGAGCTTTAGTAGATCGTTTACTGATATGACAAGAATAACGTTTTGTATTCACCTTTGTGAATTTTTTTACGCTTGAAAGCTGGAAATACGTGGGAGGGGTGGGGGCGGTTTATATCAATTGTTCTCATTTCGTTTTCTTCTTTGTTTATAATGAATATTCATTGCAACGTTAACTACCTTTGCTTGATTTTCACAAGAGATTTACTTCTGTGGCTTCCAATCAACAGCTATTTATTGTAAGGTAATGATAATAATAGTATACATTTCGAAATCAAATGAACATAGAAATCAGCGAACAAAGTTAACAACAAAACCAATAAAATTTACAAAATGAACAATATTATGGTTTGATTAGGTTATTGCAGCTAATGGATAAAATCGCTTCCAATGTTTTATCGCTTGCTTGCTTGCTAATGTAGGGGGCGCTTTCGGCTTCCGCCGCTTTCGCGCAATGTTTTATCGCCACATCACCAATGGTATATTTTTGTCTGGACAGTACTGGAATTTTTTTTCTCACAAAGTTAGTTGTTGTATTTGTAAGACAAGCCTTGTTGTAAGACAAAGCTTCTTGTAAGACAAACCTTGTTGTAAGACAAAGTTTGGGTTTTCAAATAGATTTTTTAACCGTTTCTTTTTAGGTTGCAAAATTTAGAAACTGTTATTAATTATTTTTAAATTATAGTTTGTTTTTTCTTTTCAACGGTCTTGTTGCATTAACCGTACACTCTTTCCCTCAAAATCATTTCAATCTATTAGCTATTTGGTTTTTATTTACAGGATGATTATGGTTGCATTTTTTGTATATGTTTCGAATTTTATTCTTTAGCGATTGAACCAGTTTATTGCTAAGGGAGGAAAACAATTACTTTCACCATTACACCAGCTGCACGGTACTCGATGTTAACACTAACTATAGTACGAATAGTCATTGTACTTCTGATTGAACCAATCATTGTTTTCGCACACTGCGTGCTATCCAATCACAGCTGCCCCTTACAAATATCTCAAATCAGACTCATTTGTTCGCAGCCAATCGGCGAATCTGAAGACTTGATCGCCTTTGGCCGGCACTTGTGTGTCAATATTTTCCCAAGTGTGCGACTGGATAGCTTGTATTGACAGAAGGAGTGCAGGCTTCTGCTTCGCTTCGGATTTCCAGCCCTTTCTGCTGTTTATTATTAGGGCCTTTCCGTGGACACGCTAGACGAGTGTATGTTGAATGAGACAGTGAGACTGATTAGACTGAATGTGCAAGTCAGACTGATTAGACGGGACTGATTGCAGGGGAGTGTCACGTCGCTTGTGATTTTATTCAGTCTGATCATCTGTCGTCATTTTTAGTAAATTGATCTTTACTAGTTCTTTCCTAGTAATTTTCTATTGTTTGACTTAAGTGAGAGAGCGCGCCTATATTTGTGTATATAAAATAAAGTTCACTACTATTGACAACAACAAAAATTAAATGTAAAATTTTACAAACTGTTATGGTTTTACAGATACTTCTCATTAATAAGTATTAGTAACATTGATCAGTTGTCGCTGTGATATATTAGTTGAAGACGAATTTGAAGACGTGTTACACCATCCAATGGAGCTTGAGCAGTTACACATTAATAATGTTCAATAAATAAAACAAGAAAAACAAAAGAACAAACTACTAGACAAGTAACAAGAGTCAATGATCACTTACACTATCTCACTTTAAAACATTCAATGATATTTGAACGATCACAAATGGACACACTGAAAGAAATAAAAGTAATCAAAATAGCAATAGAATAAACTACAAGACTAGTAACAAGAATCAGTGATCACTTCTGCTGCTTATGCTTCTAGTCCCAAGTCAAGCTTTTGTAGACTTCTCCAATTAAATTCACGCTCTTCCAAGAAAAAACTTTAATAGACTTCTCCAATTAAATTCACGTTCTTCCAAGAAAAATTTTAGTAGACTTCAATTAAATTCACGCTCTTCTTAGTCAAACTTTAGTAGACTTCAATTAAATTCACGCTCTTCTTAGTCAAACTTTAGTAGACTTCAATTAAATTCACGCTCTTCTTAGTCAAACTTTAGTAGACTTCAATTAAATTCACGCTCTTCTTAGTCAAACTTTAGTAGACTTCAATTAAATTCACGCTCTTCTTAGTCAAACTTTTATAGACTTTTCCAACTCTCGTCGCGTTCTTCCCTGTCATTGTTAGGCTATATGTTAATTTCTTATACTCTTTGTATTTTGTATTGCTTGATAGTTTGTACCTTTACATTTGGTTTTACTTTGAACTTTTACAGTATGTAACTGTAAACATTTGTAGTATGTGTAAACTGAATATTAGTCCCAGCTGTCCCTTACGTCATTCTAGTAGTTTAGAAAATTGTGTTTAGTTATTGTACTTTTGCAGTTATTGTTTAACAGTTAACATTTAGTTTTAATAAGCATAAATGCACAAGCTGAAACTGGCGCGCAAACATACAAAAGAAACACATCTTTAAAAGACGCGTTTCATTCTTTCTTAAAATTGTGTTTCTTTCCTTACTGTCAAACATTCGGTCTTTGTATTCATTACGCTCATTTTATTCTCAAACATTCATTCATTTTTGCCATCTATATTTCTTTCCCTATTTTCAAACATTCATTCTTTTTTCAAGCTATGTTTCTTTCTCTATTTTCAAACATTCATTCTTTTTTCCAGCAGTGTTTCTTTCTCTATTCTCAAACATTCATTCTTTTTTTCATCTGTGTTTCTTTCTCTGTTCTCAAACATTCATTCTTTTTTCCAGCAGTGTTTCTTTCTCTATTCTCAAACATTCATTCTTTTTTTTTCCAGTTGTTTCTTTCTCTATTCTCAAACATTCATTCGTTTCTTCAGCTGTTTCTTTCTCTATTTTCAAATCTTTGTTCTTTCTTTAAATTACGTTTTCATTCTCAAACAGCTTTTCTTCAAATGACGTTTTCTTAGTCAATTATCAAGCACTCATTTCTTTTAATTTCATCCATTTTCCAGAAAAGCAAAAATCCTCTCATCAATACACTTTTAACTACAATAATAATAGCAGTATTCGAATAATTTAAATATATTGATGAATTTGTGAATCACTCGTCGGGTTATATGTACGTGAGATAATTAAATGTTAAAAGATTGCACTCGCATTCTCATAATCAATACAATAGTAAACGGTATGCGCATAAAAATGAATTACAAATTAAGTAGGTAAATTTTAATGGTAAAAGTATTTTTGAATGGTTGTTTTCACTTTTCGATGAAGTTATTAATCAAGTAGGAATCCAATGCTAATTGAAGAAGATATGTCTACATTTAGCTATGTTCCTCTGATATCCAGGTATGCAATTAGTGCTAATCACAAGCGCATTACGAATTATAAGCAGTAAGTAGTTCATTGGGGACTTAGCGCACTTTTTTTCTAGGGCAAAGATGATAGTAAAGTATTAGTTATGTAAACAAATGTATTTGTAAATTCACAAGTCAACACAGCTACTTAAAGGGGATTGTTTGGCGAACACGCCAGTTTTATCGTTTACAAGAGACATTTGTCTCTTTTTAAAATAAAACTCACTAACTGACACAGAAGTAAGCATGCTTCTAAATCATTACCAGAGAGTAAAGCTACAGTTCTTTACTGAAGACTATATTTGAGACATAAATGATTAGTGATTATTATGTATAACAGTCTTTTACTGAAGGACTATATTTGTGACAGAAATGTTTAGTGATTATTATGTATAACTGTCTTTTACTGAAAACTACTTTTGAAACAGAAAATATATGTTTATTAGTTGTTATATAAATAACTCAGTATATGTTGATGGACAAGCTCACCATCAATCACATCCATTCACCTATACACTTAGACAGTTGATAGAATGATTAGACAGTTTGATAAACGAACTGGTGACTTTATAAATAATAAAAGTGTAGATAAAGACCATTGGCTCTGTTTGAGAATTAAATACAACCGACAAATAGTGTGTACACTTGACACAATAGATATACACTTTAGTTTATGTCAATAATACTAACGTTAACTAATACCTCATATCTGGAATGATCACGTTTTGATGAGAATTAGTTTACATGCGCTTCATTCTCGACAAATATAAATATTATTCCATATTTGCAATATTTCACAATAAGTAGAGGTTCTAGTCAAATGGGCAGGCCAGGTCGAATTACTTTTTATTATAGATCATAGCGAATGATCAGAGTATGACCCAGGTGACAGAAAATGTGTAGAATTTTAGTCAATTTAGCAGACTTGATGATAGCTGGTAGACTTTCGCTAGGTCTGGGGCGTACAAGAGTGAAAATATCTCTTTAGTCTGATATCAGAGTTTCTGGGTATAGTACAGTACTGGAAAATCTCCAGTTTAAGAAAAAGGGGCTTGCTCCTCTCTATCAACATAGTTTTCCAAAATGTAGAATCACTTTAAGTAGATTGCTCTTCTCCATGAATACTGTTGTCCAAACTGTAAACGGTCAAGTGGCTTGTTCTTCATCATGTATACAGTTTCTAAAATGTACACTGTCATTTTAAGTGGCTTGTTCTACTCTTTGAATTCTTTAAAGATTTCATCCAATGTTGAGGTATGAAGCGTTATACACGTGTCACCAATCACCCACAGCTCACTCTCATAGGCACTTACACAATGTCAGTGTCACCAAGCCACCCACAGCTCACTCTCACAGGCACTTACACAATGTCAGTGTCACCAACCACCCACAGCTCACTCTCATAGGCACTTACACAATGTCAACGGCTGGTCCTAAAATGATTTATCACAAGTTGATATGCAACATGTTAACAAGCAGGAAGTGGTACACAGTATTTGCTATTACAGTTAATATTATTCAAACAATGATACAGGTAGTTCTGGATATGCGCAGGAAGTACGGTTTGAAAATCCCCGTTCATATCGATACACGTGCAAAATGAAAAATTGTGCATAATACATATACACATATTACATGACACGAATACATAATACATATATTACATGACACGAGTACATAATATATACACACATATTACATGACACGAATACATAATACATATACACATATTACATGACACGAATACATAATACATATACACATATTACATGACACGAGTACATAATATATACACACATATTACACGACACGAGTACATAATATATACACACATATTACATGACACGAGTACATAATATATACACACATATTACATGACACGAGTACATAATACATATACACATATTACATAACACGAATACATAATACATATACACACATATTACATGACACGAGTACATAATATATACACACATATTAAATGACACGAATAATTAATACATATACACATATTACATGACACGAATACATAATACATACACACATATTACATGACACGAATACATAATACATACACACATATTACATGACACGAATACATAATACATATACACATATTACATGACACGAATACATAATACATACACACATATTACATGACACGAATACATAATACATATACACATATTACATGACACGAATACATAATACATATACACATATTACATGACACGAATACATAATACATATACACATATTACATGACACGAGTACAAAATGAAAAATTGCGCATATTACATATAGACATATTGCATAACACGAGTACAAAATGAAAAATTGCGCATATTACATATAGACATATTACATAACACGAGTACATAGAGTTGTGACCTTGAAGACAACTCTTCCTTCAGACAAGATCATAAAAGAGCAATGCGAACCTGCCATTATATCCAAACAATGAAATATTGGAACCGTATCGTATCCTTCTGACTGCTAGTTATATAAATCTGTGATGACATTAGCAACTTCCACTACCACCACTACCAGTAGAAAGAAACTGCTTCCGTGTAGGACATTTTAAACTGATATCAATGCTATGGACACTCGATTGAGAGACCACGCTTATTCTAGTTGTATAGCCCAAACTGAAGAACTGGGGTTTGCTTTTCATTCCTGATCCATCGACTTATATAAGTGTATTTTTTCTTTAATATCTGTGTCGACATAGAATCCAGTTTGCACGCTGCTGAGTTGGGGTTGGGGTTATGGATTCTTTGAAAACTAAAAGACTAAGGAGATATTTATTATTTATTAATGGCAATTTTTCACTGCAGAAAATGCCGGCGATATCTCCATCATGATGAAAGGAGAGTGATTGGTATCCATGTTATTTTTATAGAATGTTCACTTCTTTGTATACCAATCTTTGCTGAACTACTCTAGCGTGATGTTCCATTAATAGAGTGGAGACTTTGTATACCAACATTTATGATTATGGGAAACACCTGATTTCTCTTACCTGGCGGGAAAATATCCAACCGTGAGCTTTTTGGGTGTATAAATATAAACTGCATACATACATATGCAACGGACAATAGGTTTCGGTAATGTCGGGATTTCTTTTGGGACTGCCAAAAGACTATGAAGATTTTGCTCTATGTCCATTGTCAGATCCGCATCTTTTATTGCTTACTCCAAACTAACGCCCGCCTGCCTACAAACAGACAAGTAAACACACAAGGGAACGTATACAAAGACAGACTTTGACCTCTGACATCAAGGCTAATAAATGACTTTTGGGCGCGGGGAGGAACGCGCGTTTCGTAACTGCAGCTGCCGTATACGCATGTGCCAACACCAGGCTTCTAGCTTGGAGAAAACATGGCAGCGGTAAATGCAAATCCTGAGAGAGTAGCGAAGCAGCTGGCCAGCCTGAGATTGTTTCGTGATTTACTGCGGCACTGACGGAAATGACGACATTGAGGTGTCGCCAGATACGAGGAGCACGTCACGGCTTATGACACATCACTGACGTATCCAGTTCTACATCTAAGTGTAACTGAAAGTCGGTACGCGTACACAATTTCGAATGCAAACAAGATTATGAGAAACTGCTGCTCTCATAAGCTTGTTTTACAAAACTAATCGAAGCGAGATAGATCAACTTATCACTTTTGTCCCAGACACTTAACCTTTGGTAAATTCAGACAACAATCACACTTTTATAGATCTAAATAATTATTTCTTCATAACAATACGTATTTTTCAGATTGTTCCTCTCTATCTCTCTTTACTCTTAAGGGGTAAATGTCTCACTTCCCTCGGGAAGTTCTTAGCACCTCTACAAAAGCACTCATGTCCCTCGGGTAATTCAAAGTACTTCCACAAAGGCTATCGATATGGACTACTTACAAGCTCAGATCTATTAGTGGCTTACTTCCACAAAAGCAATCGATATAGACTACTTACAAGCTCAGATCTATTATTGGCCTACTTCCACAAAGGCAATCGATATGGACTACTTGTCAGATCTATTATTGGCTTACTTCCACAAAGGCAATCGATATGGACTACTTGTCAGATCTATTATTGGCCTACTTCCACAAAGGCAATCGATATGGACTACTTGTCAGATCTATTATTGGCTTACTTCCACAAAGGCAATCGATATGGACTACTTGTCAGATCTATTATTGGCTTACTTCCACAAAGGCAATCGATATGGACTACTTGTCAGATCTATTATTGGCTTACTTCCACAAAGGCAATCGATATGGACTACTACAAGTTCAGATCTATTATTGGCCCTCAGCTTGTATCCTGAGGCCTACGATATGGTTTATTTACAAGTGCAAGACTAGTCGACCAAAGATATGCTTTTAATAGACACAGTGTACTAATAGGTGAGAACATAGTGTACTAATAGATGAGAACATAGTTTACTAATAGGTGAAAACACAGTGTACTATTAGGTGAGAACATTGGTCAATACAGGGCTTCACGTCTGCTTCCATCCGAGTTTACGCAGGCAACAAATTGAAGGTAGTAAAATAATGAATAATTGTCTCACTACCCTGCAGTTGTAAACAGTGCTAATAAGAGGTCCATATTAGTACACTATGTACTCACCTGTTAAACTATATTCTCACCTCTTAGTAAACTATGTTCTCACCTATTCTACACTATGCCAATATGTTTTAGTAAACTGTGTTAGCATATGTTAGTATACTATGTAATCATCCCTTAATACAGGATAATGGCATCTATGACTACAGTCTTAGTATCTATAAGTGTAGCGACTAGCGAATAAAAAGTATTCATACCATTCGTGAAGCTGCAACTCTGAATTTTATGTACAAGGAAATGGTTTTAATGACGAAATAATTTGGAATTAATAAAAATATAAAGGAAAAATGGTGTTTGGATGCACCTTGTTTATGATAATATTGCATGGAGAAGGGGATATTTACTCAACTTTCGTCTGCCTCACTATCTACCATTTGCATTTTTATCGCTCTTCCTCTTATTTATATATATTTTCCTCATATTTATATATATCTCTTCCTCATATTTACATCGCTCTTCATCATATTTATATATTTCATCCTTACACTTGTATGTCGTTTGTCCCCGCTTCTGTAATACTCTTCCTCACATTTATATCGCTATTCCTCACTCATATGGCTCTTCCTCACCTTGTATCGCTCTTCATCACACTTATTTCCATTTACATAGCTTTTCCTCACATTTATATCGATTTTCCTTACATTTGCTTCTTTTCTCTTCATATATACACGATTGTCAACCACATTCACATATATCTACCGAATCACCTGTTTTATATACTGTGCCGATCATAAATAAATCTCACACACTTCACAGGTGCCTTTGTACCGACCAGGTTGTGATCTACTCACTTGATGTACTTGTCTACAGGACCAATGATATATAGCGCTACATTTATTATACTTATGTCTTATTCTCACTCATTTTTGTTCTTCTCCTTGTAAAATTTCATTATTAACCCTGTACTCTTTCTCTTAGTCACACACACACACACACACACACACACACACACACACACACACACACACACACACACACACACATACACACACACACACCACCACCACCCCTTTCTCCTTCTCTCTCTCCCTTCAGACTCCATCTCTCTCCATTTTTCTTTATCGTAAGATCTGCCTGTCTGTCTTTCCTTTTCTCTCTTAAATTTTCCCATCACACCTACCCCGTGGTGACTGACAGAATGTGAAGATTTGTATCTGTGACAAAGTTTGTTGTTGTGATGGGTATCCTGTGGCCTCGCGCACCTCTATTCAATTGACGGCTTGCCTTAACACACCACAAGAAGATTGCCGTCTCGCTTGTCAGTCAAAATCACAACTGGTCAAGTGTGTGCATATTTCTCCACACATGGCAATACGCAGTAAGTATCCTTTACCAAATGGACACGCAAGAAATAACTAAGCATTTCCGTATGCTAATGCTGTCATTGTGTATTTACGCATTTGTTTACATAAAGTACAATAGCATATATAACCTGTACGTGTACATTATGATTCTCTACGTGAAGAACAGTAGCTTTATAAAAGTACGTGTACATTGTGATTCTATACGTAAAGAACAATAGTTTTCTTAAATATATATGTACATTGTGATTGTATATGTATGTGGCTACGTGCGTGCTTGCGTATACAACTAAGTTGGTTAGGTCACAGAAAATATTGTTGTATATACTAAGATGAGAGTTATAATTCTTCGTAGACTTTCTATTTTATGCAAATGAGATACAAACAACTGTTCTTATGAAGTTTATGAGATGTTTTTACACTATCTTTACTTCTCTTTCATTTTTTTTTTCTCTGTTAATGAATGGTTTCGAGTGAATACTCAAGAAAATTTATAATGAATGCAATTGAATTAGATAAGAAAATTTATAATGAATGCAATTGAATTAGACAAGAAAAATTATAATAAATGTAATTGAATTAGAGAAGAAAATTTGTAATTGAATTAGAGAAGAAAAACTATAATGAATGTAATTGAATTAGTAAAGAAAAGCTATAATGAATGTAATTGAATTAGTAAAGAAAAGCTGTAATGAATGTAATTAAATTAGAGAAGAAAAACTATAAAGAATGCAATTGAATTAGACAAGAAAAACTACAGTAGTCACAAGTGTCATAATACCTCTGCTAAAACGTATTTACTGCTTTCGATAATAAGGGATGATGTTACTGAAAAGGAAACATACGATATTTACTATTACTGATGAAGATGACATCAACGACTAAAATAATCCGATGATAACGACAATGATGATGGTGGTTGAGATGGTGGCGTATGTTATTTTGATTGCATATATATATATATGATTGTTGTTATGCTAACATAATGATAATGATGATAATGGTGACAAGGATGATAATGGTGCTAAGTTACTTTCTGTTGGATCTTAACTACACATATTATTGAGTAAGGATTGTTAATAATCAAAACACGATACCGTACAGGTGTTAAATCCTGTAATCTACATAAGCCAGAACAATAATGCCTTCATTAAGAACGCTGATAAAAATTATTCAAATATTTTCTGGGAGAGTACTCTTTTCAGAAGCCCGTGCTTACAGTTTCATTAATGTAGTTATTTATTTATTACTCGCTGTATGTCACATAACGCGACGGGTTGCAGTTTTGTGAGGTGTCGCTCTTTGCTAACGAAACCAACGTCACCCGGGGCTTCCTCCACAAGCAGCCTGCGCTGTGAATTTATTATTAGATTCTTATCACATAACTCAGCACTCTCCACGAGAGATACGGTCACATGCAAATTACAAGGATGTTCGTGAAAATTTACGGTAGCATACAGATCAAAATGGTATTTTGTAGAGATTTACGATAGCATGTTAAACTGGGATTGCGGGCCTTTATTACACCCATCTGGCCTTTTCATTGTGAAAGAACGACAGGAGAAGACAGGGACACGGGCTTGCGTCTTGTGAGCGCTACGTATGTACCAAGCGTGTGAAAAGACGAAAAAATGTTTTGCCTCCCTTGGCGTAAATGTGCAAAAGCATGACAAATACGACTGTACATCAGTAAGATTACTGAGTTCCTGGGAGAGGGCAAATCCTCGAGTACCCTGGTATACACCCGTTTCTGGTGTCTGCGATGAATAAATGAGACTCACTATCTAAACGACAGTTTTTTCTAGGGCTTTATCCTTCAAGCATGTATTAGCGATAAGAATGTATCATTTGTACTTGTAGCAATTGTAGCGATCCATGAAGAGGAAAGCAGCTGTAATGAATTCAATTCAGACGCAAGCAAACAGATGAAACAGTCCAGTAATGAACCACCGGACTTACGGACCTATCGAGACGATTGTCATTTTTCCTGTGAGTGAACGAACGTTTCCCCGCCTAATTGTTGCCATGGTAATGCTGATTTGCTGATGTTTGGCTTGCTGTAAGGGGAAGTAACTGAAGAGTTTTCTTGTAATTGTACCCTGACGCATTTCAAACAAGTCTGTTAAACTCTTTGGCGAAGGAGTAACAACTTCACAATGCGCAAAGGAGAAACTCTTTCTAAATCATTCGCTACAATCTATACTTCGAATAAATTAAAATGCAAATCCTCTACAAAGATCTCACGTAAGCGGAGTCCGTTGTGAACGTTTGACCTTGGGTGGATACCGACTGAACTTGAACGCTCCCCTGCTGTCATTAGGAATACAAACATACAACCTGGCCGCCGCCAGACTGAGAGGATACAATCGGCATGTATGCATTAGCATCATAAATGTGCTCAATTAGGTCAATAAATATGTTTTTTTTACATATCCATTATTTGACTTGCATATAGAAACCAGTAATTAGTATTTATAAATAAGTATTATAATAATTAAATAACTATTCATTAAAACGTTCAATGGCTACTAGTACATTTGTGAAATTATTATTACAATGCACTTCATGTTTATAAATATGGAGAAGAACCTTGTACAATAAGCTTCACTAGTACATGTGTGAAATTATCATTACAATGCACTAACATGTCTATAAATATGGAGAAAGATCTTTTACAATATACTTCACTAGTACATGGTGATTACTTGCATTAAAATCAAAGTTTTAGTAAAATATGTATAATTTATATGATCTAAATACGCTTTAATATTTTGTATAAAATGTGCATTATATCAGAATAAAACAATATAGTGATTCTACTAAAGCTCAGTCTACACAGTTTTTAAAAATTGTGTGTGTGTGTGTGTGTGTGTGTGTGTGTGTGTGTGTGTGTGTGTGTGTGTGTGTGTGTGTTTGTGTGTGTGTATGTGTGTGTGAATGTGAATTTATAAAAGATGCACGTTGGGCTTAAATAAATTCGTCATAAGTCGCATACATTGATAGCACAATCAAATTCGCTACAAATTACCCTCTCCACTTTAAAAAAAAAAAAAAAAGTAGAATGAAAACAAAACGAAATACAACTCACTTTACCGATGACTCATAAATTATTTTAGCAATGTATTGTTCATAAATAAACACTCGAAGAAACGTTTTACTTTCGAATACACTGTTATCAGTCTAATTTTATTGTTCATTTAATATTTCTCCTTGCCATGATCACAAGTTTGAGATACACTGTTATCAGTCTAATTTTATTGTTCATTTAATATTTCTCCTTGTCATGATCACAAGTTTGAGATACACTGGTATCAGTCTAGTTTTACTGATCTTTAAAAAAAAAAATAGATCAGTAAAACAAAACAAGGTTTACTGCAAACGCGTTGTAGGAGTGTTGATGGCTTTCTTACAGGGTGAATCTTTATTAACTAGAAAAGTTACGTCCAGCAGTCTACTGAAAATATTGAACTTTGTGGTAAGTAGCAAAACGACTTTCAAAATATTGCGTTTCAGTCATCAGATTTTAGATTTTCTAAGAAACACTTCATTAACAGTGCGTTAATTCTTTTGCTACTGTTACTTTTTTCACATTGTTGTTGATTGTTATGTTGCAATTATTTCTTTTAAAATAATAAAAAATGTGTACAATCTTTAGTAGGAATCATGTATAAACAATAAAAATGTCTATGGAAAGTACGTCTAAATTATACTTGTATGCTGTCTGAACGTAAAGTTATAAGTTACTTCCTTTGAGCGTATTATATAGGTAATGCTGTCACGTTTTTGTTTTTTTTTTTGTTCTTCAAGGTTACTTCCTTTGAGCGTATTATAGGTAATGCTGTCACGTTTTTGTTTTTGTTCTTCAAGGTTACTTCCTTTGAGCGTATTATATAGGTAATGCTGTCACGGTTTTTTTTTGTTCTTCAAGGTTACTTTCTTTGTGTGTAACTTATTAATAATGTTTCCACCTTTTTGTCACCACAAGAAAACTAAACTTCATATGCAAACTAATAAGTCTAATAACTAATAAACAATAACTAATAAACAAACAAGCGTGTTTGTTTCTTTTTTATTTCTCTCGGACTCGCATTTGCAATTCAATGGGCATTGCTTTACTTAAATGTTTCCTAAATTACGAGTATATTTAATTCTGAGTTATAGAAAGGCATATGTACGAAATTAATCAAGAGCTCAAGCATTCATACACTGTACCTGAAACCTTTTGTCCAAGACCGCCGCACTTGCCTGTATGCCATAACACCCCTTTCAATATTTCACTGTTATTTATTTATCTACAATTCTCCTATCCACCTACACAGTTATTTATTTACCTACAATACTCCTATCCACCCATAAAGTTATTTATTTACCTACAATACTCCTATCCACCCATAAAGTTATTTATTTATGTACAATACTCCTATCCACCCATAAAGTTATTTATTTACCTACAATACTCCTATCCACCCACACAGTTATTTATTTATCTACAATACTCCTATCCACCCATACAGTTATTTATTTAACTACCATAGACCTATCCACCCACACTTATTTTTTTCATGCAATATCCCCTCCCTCCCTCCTTATTTATTGATGTGCAATATTTTCCCGTTATTTATTTCGTGAAATATTCTTCCATTCCCCCCAAACTTTATTTATGTATGTGCAATATTTTCCCTTTCTTATTTCGTGAAATCTCCTCTCCCCTTTATTTATTTATGTGCAATATTTTCCCGTTATTTATTTACGTGCAATATTTATTACGATATTTTATTTTGTGTTTATACAGTGAAATAACATTTTATTCCTCTCCTTTTTACTATCTATCTTGAAAATTTATTTCTTTATTTTAGCAAAGCATGGTAATTAACATTACAAATCTTTATATTTCCTCTGGTAATAGAACTCAAGTTCTTTATGTTTATTCCATTCATTTTAAGTCCCGTTGCGTCATCTTCACTACTCAAAATTTATTTAAAATATTTTTTTAAAAATATAATGCAGATTGATTTTTAATCTTTTAGCTATTTATTTACAGCATATAAACGAATCAATCATTTAAAAAATAATGAAATTATTTGATAAACAATATTTCCCCTGTTTAATACAGTGTGTATAGATCCCTCTAAACAAGTGGCCTTTACAGTTTTAAAATAATGTAATTTTGATTTGTGGCATGATACATCCATTTTATATTCTTTTCTTTTTCATCATACTTATACAATTTTTTTTTCATTGCTGTGCGCGCGCGTGCTGCAGTCGAGAAGGGATGGTGTGTGTATGTATGGAATTTTCACTGCATACCAAAGCCGTGTGTAGTGTGTTTGTGTGATGTTTAACTGTTTAGCAGAACAGTGTGGGTAATTTGCTTGTATGACGCTTAATTGTACAGCAAAGCAGTGGGTAATTTGCTTGTATGATGCTTAACTGTACAGCAAAGCAGTGGGTAATTTGCTTGTATGATGATTAACTGTAAAGCAAAGCAGTGGGTAATTTGCTTGTATGATGCTTAACTGTACAGCAAAGCAGTGGGTAATTTGCTTGTATGATGCTTAACTGTACAGCAAAGCAGTGGGTAATTTGCTTGTATGATGCCTAACTGTACAGCAAAGCAGTGGGTAATTTGCTTTCCACTTATATAATTTAATCTGTAGTCATCTCAATCAAGTTTTTGTTTCAAAATGTAACCATTTGTAAGAAAATATTTCAATGATACAAAATGTTTTTCGACTTTTGCTGTAACATGAAGTGTTACCGTATTCACATATCAGCAACTTCACACATATCGAAAAGGTTTGTCAGTAAACAGATTTGGACGTGAAAATCATAACAGTTACATTTTATTGTTAGTTACAACAATCACTACCGTGCCAAAGGTGTGGAAAATGTCTATGCTTCATAAATGCATGCATTCTTCAAAACATGCGTGTTATTCATGCATATGTTCATATCAGAGTAAACAAACAAGCCCACCCACCCACACCCCCGAATATGGTTAGGATCAAATAGTTCCTCATGACCACTCAACTCATGTCCAGACAATTCATGTCCTCTCAGCTGGTCGTGTTCTCACACTGTCAAAACGCAAATAGTAGTAACTCTTCCACTAGAAGTGCTAAGACCGTGTTTATCCTCTCTTGTATCGTTGTCTTTCAATATTGGCTGATGGTCCTATCAATATTAGTTGATGGTCCGAACGGCTTAAAGACAGCAGACTGCTTCCTGTCCAGTCTGATTGGATCAAGAATGCGCTCGGGTGGGGTGGGGGATATAATCGCCTTACAAGTCGTGTGTCGGAGCTGAGCATGGACAACTGTCTGCAAGACTACCCTGAAACTGGCAAGTTCTGATGCCAGACGGTTTAACAGCTTTTCTCGGTCGAGGCGTGGGAATGAATGAGGGCAGTGACGGATAACATAAATTAGAAAAAGCACCTACAATAGCTCTTCCCCCTCCAGTAAAGAGAAAAGAAAGGAAAGGAAAATTTAGAATGAAAAAGAACTAAAATATTTCAAGGAAAACTGACGACAAACGATTGGTCATTGATGCATAACAGTGTTGATAGAAATAAACGAGAGAGAGAGGGGGGGGGGCAGAAAGAGAATTGCGAGTGAGAGAAGAACGTTGAGGAAAAAAATGTGGGAGAGTGGCAGAGAGATAGGGTGAAGAGAGAAGTTTGAGAGAGAATCAGAAACAGAAAGGGTGAAACGTATGAAGTGTACAGAGAAGGTTGAGTGCGAGAGAGACAAACACACACACACACACACACACACACACACACACACACACACACACACACACACACACACACACACATACGCCCGCAGACACAGAAGAGAGGAGAGAGAAAGTTTGATAGAGACAGAATCACAAAGATGGAAAATAGAGAGAAAGAAGAGTCAGAGACAGAGTGAGAGAGATGGAAGAGAGTGAAGAGAGATGGAAGTGAGTGAAGAGAGATGGAAGTGAGTGAGGAGAAAGTTGTGCAAGAAATAGACTCAAAGAGGGAGTGAGAAAAGATAGTGCATACAGAGAAAGTTCTGAGAGACTCTCAATAGAGAGTCAGAAAAAAGAGAGTGAAGAAAGAAACTTGTATAACAGACTGACTGACAGTCGCAGAGAAGAGAATATAATATGGACATTTTATGAAGACGTAAACAAACAGCGAGACCAGTGTATAGATCTTCTACAAATAACAACAACAACAAAAAAATTTAAAAAAGACTTGATAACAAATTTCTGAAAGAAAACTCACAAAATATGACTATGTAGATCTCTCGAAGCCCACAGGCATGGAGGGTATAGCACTTCAAACTAATGAAAACTTGACTTTTCTGTCTACTAGAGCAAACTGACTGGAGAATCATAAGTACCAAATTAACTTGAGGAAGATTTGTCTACTCAAACACACCAATGGAAAAATTATACTTTGAATCAATGATTCAAACCTTTCAAGTGTAAAATATTTACATCTATATAAATACATCGCCGTTTAGATTTGCAGCACACATCGTTGTCAGTTGTGCTGTATTCACTTTAAAAGCATTCAGTGAGAAAATTTGATAACCTGATAAAGTTCGTAATTGTTCGTTATACGTACGCTTTTCTTTCTGGACGTATGTTGATAATTAGATGGTTTATATAAGAGTACATTCTGGACATATGCTGATAATTAGATGGTTTATATAAGAGTACATTCTGGTATGTTGATAATTAGATGGTTTATATAAGAGTACATTCTGGACATATGCTGATAATTAGATGGTTTATATAAGAGTACATTCTGGACATATGCTGATAATTAGATGGTTTATATAAGAGTACTTAAGGCACTCAAATTATAATATTTTAAAACAATTTTATTTATATACACAAGTCCCTGAATTTGTTTCCTTTCCTTTGGTTGATTGGGTTTTGGGAATATTTGGCTAAACAGGTTACAACTTGATCATTTACTGAATAAAGGGGAATGCTAGACAAATCAGTCTTATTCTACGTTCTCACACTAATAACGTAAATCCCTTTCGTGCATACACTTTCCAACTAGGTACTGTAACTCTTTTCTCACTAGTCATATAGTAAATCCCTTTCGTGCTCACACTTTCGAACTAAGTTCTGTAACTCTTTTCTCACACTAATAGCATAAATCCCTTTCGTGCATACACTTTCCAACTAGGTACTGTAACTCTTTTCTCACTGGTCTAGCGTTGTCATAAGCAACTCCAAAGTTTGAAAATGAGGAAGAATGGATTATTATTCTTAGAGCACCAAGAACCGATCATGACACTTCTCTTTTGCGCAGCCTTTGCTTCCTATTGGCTCTCAATAGATTAAAACGAAAATATATTCTCGTTGTTAGCTTTCACCATCTAGTTCTAGCTCTAAATACATGACTGATCTGACTTATGCACGCTCCTACTTAAAGTTAGCTTTCATAATCAGACGGACGCTTTGTGAACACTCAGAAAAACAAATATAAGTCGTATGGTCAACGTTCATCAGCCTGTCAATGTCCAGCCACCTGGAATGAACTGCCTTCTCAGCTGAGATACAACCAGAACAAAATCATATTGCAGAGGACTCTTAGAACGTATCTATTTTTGTCACTAGAATAGCATTGTCTCTTCTGTGTCTTTGTTTTGTTTTTTTTTTTTGTCACTAAGAATAGCATTCTCTTCTGTGTCTTTGTTTAGCCCAAATGAAAATCTTCAAATCAATTTCATTTTTATTTCGCCGGATAAATACATTTATTTGTTTGTCACTAAGCATAGCATTGTCTCTTCTGTCTTCGTTTTTTTTGTCACTAAGCATAGCATTGTCTCTTCTGTGTCTTTGTTTTTTTTGTCACTAAGCATAGCATTGTCTCTTCCGTGTCTTTGTTTTGTTTTTTTGTCACTAAGCATAGCATTGTCTCTTCTGTGTCTTTTTTTTTTTGTCACTAAGCATAGCATTGTCTCTTCTGTGTCTTTGTTTGGCCCAAATGAAAATCTTCAAATCAATTTCATTTTTATTTCGCTGGATAAATACATTTATTTGTTCAATGAATTAGTTATCTTTAGCTTTTGTATGTGTCTTTACATTTTTGGTAATGTTTCTTGTCAGTATTTATGATTAAATAGTGTAAAGGGTTTGGAGCTTTATAACAAAATGCGCTCTATTCTCACCATCATTGTAAATTTTCCTCTCACGATTAGCATTAATAAATAGCAAGTGATGCTTCCTAAATTATAAGTAATGAAGTTTTGAGAATCATGCATAAGTTTTCAGTAATACAGCGCAAAGTTATAATGTGCGTATGCATTCATATTCTTTTTAATAGCCTCTAATTAAAATACCTGTGTGTACCTTCTGTCGTACTGTCCCACAAAATATTCTTTCAAATTAAGACCAAAATCGAGAACGGGGAAAAAAAATCGCTATGATAAACAAATTTCGAGAGAGATATATATATAGGGCACGATAAAATAATATATTTGTGTACTTTAATTAAAAATTCTTTATATTCTAATAGTAAATATTCTCTCTCTCTCTTTTTCTCTCTGACAGTACATACATACACATAATATGAATGTGAGTGTGCGCGCATACGTGCGTGCATATGTGTTTGCTTGTGTGTGTGTGCGTGTGTGTGTATGACCCGGCTCTCTTCTTCCCTCACCGTTTCTCCCTGCTTTGGCAATCCGCCAGTTTGACAGTTTCTCACACATAGTACTTTCCTCTGCCTCCTTTTAACTTTAGAATACTGCCATTTTAACCAGTGCATTTACTTATCATCAACACTTGGTTTATGTTCAAAAGCGATAATACAAACATTCATTTTTAACATTCATATGCTTAAGATTTTATATTTCACTTCCACTGTTTGCATTTTCAGGCACACCGGAATAAAAGCCGTTAGCATAAAAGTGTAATGTACCAGTAAAGACCAATTAAATGTGGTTACTCTCATGAAACCTTAATATGCATAGCTACACACAAGTCTTATGGAGCGCTCTACTCTTGTAGCTTTCAAACGAATAAAAATTCATGTTATTTGGTGTACATTAGAAGTGATTTAGTTTTCGATAGTAAAAATCGAAAATAAACAAGAACACACCACAAATAATTATATTAATAACTATATATGAAAACGTGTGTGCGGGGGGGGGGGGGGGGGGGATAGATTATCTAAGATATTCAGAACAAGTACAAAATGGAGAAGAAAGAGAAAACCTGAAGAGATATAAAAGCACAGGATTCAGAGAGTCAGATCAGATCTAAAGACAAAGAAGGATTAAGATATGTCACAGCAGATAAAAACACAAAGAAGAATTAAGATAGTCAGAGCAGACAAAATCACTAAGAAGGATTAAGATACATCAGAGAAGATAAAAACACTAAGAAGGATTAAGATAATCAGAGCAGATAAAACAATGAGAATGACTGACAAGGACTAAAGAGAATAGAAAGAATGCATAAAAATTTACTAAGTGAAATAAAACTGGGAACAAATATAATTAAGTAATGAAGTAATTAATGAAAATATCGGTGGATTTGTATTGAAGTTTCCCATAGAAGTAGTACTCTTTTACAATCATGTAATATCTCTGTGTTTTACAAATAGTAATATCTCTTTGTATTATACTTAATAATATTTCTATACACTTCACAGGCTATGTGCATTATAGGCAATAATATATCTCTATGTGCTTTACAGGTAATTATGTCTCTATGTGCATTACAGGCAATAATATATCTCTATGTGCATTACAGGCAATTATGTCTCTATGTGCATTACAGGCAATAATATATCTCTATGTGCATTACAGGCAAATATGTCTCTATGAGTATATCAATTAAAAGCTATGCATGTTACATCACAAAAGATGTCTGTGCGCGTTATCGAGGATAATATATTCGTGTAATTTATATGAAATAAGTACTCCCGGAGTGGTTCCAAAACTGAGATTAGTATGCGTATTATATAACAAAGAAGATTTCCCGGACAACAAATGAGATATGTATTCGTGTTATAACAAAGAAGATTTCCCGGACAACAAATGAGACCTGTATTCGTGTTATAACAAAGAAGATTTCCCGGACAACAAACGAGACCTGTATTAGTGTTATAACAAAGAAGATTTCCCGGACAACAAATGAGACCTGTATTCGTGTTATAACAAAGAAGATTTCCCGGACAACAAATGAGACCTGTATTCGTGTTATAACAAAGAAGATCTCTAGCACCGTGATGCAGTGCGCTCAGCTCGCGACTCTCAGCTTAAAAGAGGGCTGGTAGACTGAAGAAATTCCTGACTGGATGGATCTGCAACTTAGTATCTCCTGCCTGAATATCCTGCACCAATACTTCTTGGCCACCCAATTCCTTTGACTCTATTCAATGAAGGTATGAATAGACAAAAGAAATGCATATACATTTTAAATAAAGAGGAAGAAAAAACATATAAGTAGATATAAGGCCACGAGAGGACAGAGAGAGGAGACAGAAGAAATAAAGAAAGGAAAGAAAGAAAAAGAAAATGGAGAGATGTTAAATTATAAGTCAAACAATTGACAAAATGTCTACCTGTGTAACATATATATTTTGAGTTAAGAGGGTAGAGAATTTGCGCAATTAAAAATGGAATGGGAAAAGTGCACAAAAAGAAGGGGAAAGGGGTTAAAAGATGAAGAAAAAAGAGGGGTGTGGAATAATGGATGCATTTCTCTACCAGCAAATTTTCCACTACAGACTTTGCGGTACGCCAAAAACAACAAGCAAAACGCATTCGCGCATAACACCTCTTGCCACGGATCAGCAGTCTTCTAGTGATCTGAAGGCGAAGTATGTTTTCTCTGGAAACAGTTTAGCATGTCAGTTTATTAAAATTTTTTAAAGTAATGGAGTTAAAAGAAGAATGTGGAATCATCTGACCCATCATTGGAAGAGTAATTTACAAGCAGACTCCTTGCCGTAATCTATTCAGAATTTGTGTTTTACTGTTAAACTAGCATAGTAATTTTTCCTGCCTATTCATTTCAAGTGACATAGTCTTTCGTAGACTTACAAATTACATAGTCATTTTGTATTTACTGCTTAATGTGACGTAGTCCTTGAGCAAACCTTATATTTAATGTTTCGTAGTTCCTTATTAAACCTAGTACTAAATGTGATTAGTCCTTTAATAAACTTGTACTTAATGTAACGTAATCTTTTAACAGGTCTCCTGCTTTATGTGACGTGGTCCTTTAGTATAACAACTACTGTAATGTGACGTAGTTCTTTAGTATAACAACTACTGTAATGTGACGTAGTTCTTTAGTGGACAAATTGCTTATGTAATGCAGTCCATACTCGATCTACTACATAATGTGACAATAGTGATTTTTGCAAACCACCGGCTTAATTTTACATATTTCTTTAGTAGATCTATTCCTTAATGGGAAGTAATTCTTTCTAGACTTTCTAATTAAGTTTATGTTGTATACACCTGAATAACAAATGCATTTGTTGTATATCTATTGCTTAATACAACATAGACTTGTACACCTGTTTAATATAACCTATATTTCTTATGTACCTACTGCTTAATATAACATAGGTTTGTGTGTGTGTTTAATATAACCTAGATTTCTTGTATACCTACTGCTTAATATAACATAGAGTTGTTATACTCCTACTGTATAATATTGCCTATACCATTTGGAGGCGTGCTGCTTCGTTTGCATATGAAAGGGAACAATATTTAAAACGTAATTTAAAAAGAATTAATGATCATATAAATATAAAGCCTGCTGTGAGATCTATGCAATATTTCAACTTTGTGTTGCTTTTCTTACAAAAAAGTAACTTGGAAATTTCTTTCTTGACAATGGCTTCAATATGGTCAGAAACACCGCCCAGTGATCTGGTGGGAAATTGTAGAATATCTAAACAACACATTAAATAAGTTCAGATAATGTAGTCTTTTAGTTTCCTGCCATAAATCCTTGCTCTTTTCATATATCCTTACCCTGTCCGTTATCCTTACTCTTTAAAGTATCACCCGAATTCTTAATTAATTATTTCCATTTGAGAAAATAGGTGTCCCATACTAGATGTGTAATAATTACTAATATATATTTATCTGACTCCATTTCTGTGCGAGAAACTAGACATTTGCACATGCATTGGTTACGTGTCAAAATGTGATCTGCAGAGTGTTTGAGCCAGACTTACACATCATTTGTTACGTGTCAAAATGTGATCTGCAGAGTGTTTGAGCCAGACTTACACATCATTTGTTACGTGTCAAAATGTGATCTGCAGAGTGTTTGAGCCAGACTTACACATCATTTGCCTCCCTAATGGAAGCAATTGGCTCTTTCGGTTAAATTCTCGAAAATATTTATAATAAAACATCACTTTTCTGTTATATTATGTTTATTATAACCTCTACTATTACTTAATAGTATAAAAACCCTCTCAACTATTACACACGTCACAAGATATAATATAAAAATTATGAACACATCTATAAATGATTGTTTTCAGCTACACATGAAGAGATATAAACGAGCACCGAAAACTCGAATAAGAACTATGTAGTCGTTGGTTGTGTGGAAACGAGGACAGCATCTTATTAGGCAAACACTAAAATGTGTGTGTGTGTGTGTGTGTGTGTGTGTGTGTGTGTGTGTGTGTGTGTGTGTGCCGGCGGATCTGCGTTTGTATGTCTTATCAGATTTTATGAGCGTTTCCACGTCTGCCAGTCTGAATAATCTGTTTGTGTATACATTTGGATATATGTGTGTTTGTATCATTTCTAGATACTACTCTGCTTGTTTTTTGTTTATCAAAATGTTTGTTTGCTTATATATGTCTTCTGATTTGTAGTTGTCTATTTATCTGTTTGTCTATCAACTTCTTATCAATATGTCATTCATTTGTCATTCTTTATTAGCATAAGTTAGTTTAAAATAAAATATGTTCAAATTGTCATTAACTACAAGCGGTGTTATTTTATACTCTCCGATCTCCAAAAACAATTACTGAGCGTGCCCATTAAAGACTTGGCGGTGAGAACAGAGATTGGCTATAGGAAAACACGGATCATTAAACCAGATGTGGCTAGGTCAGATCTCCCGTTTCTCGTCATTTGGCCGCATTTCTAACACTTCCTGTTCGCATCCCGCCTAACAAGAGACAAGGCATTCAGTTGTCGTCCACTTAGGTCGGCAAGCTGAAGGCATAGTAGTATATAGGGTACAGCGGTCACTTTATTTCAATTCAATTTTTTCATCTCTAAAATATATTCAGAAGGACATTTAGAGCAAACCTCTAAATATAATTAATGCATTTAAAATAACCCATTCAATGATTTTAAAAAGTTTTAATTAAAATATTATTTTCTAATGAATATTTAGTAAGGATATTTTTTAATTCTGTTCCTTCTGTATTCACTCTTTTTTTTATTTCTAACATAAAATACAATTGTCGTAATGTTTGTAAATGAATACCTTCCAAACTGAATTAATTAATAATGCGTACATCCTCCGTAAAACCTTGGATCTCAGAAACTTGGTAAGATTCCGAGACCTTGGTTTACAACCGACAGTCAACAGAAGTCGCAAAGAAGAAGAAGAAGAACAAGAAGAAGAACAACGCGAATGTTGTTGTTGTGTAGTGTTGAAAGTAAAAGTAGCATTTCTAAATACGTCTTGTGAAATCGGTCATGTTTCGCTTTATTATTAATGAAAAGTTTAATACAGCACTGAAGAAAATTAAATAACATATTTGTGTACACCCTAACATATACCACTCAAAACACCCAATATGCATGCGCCACCACACATACACTAACAAGCGACAGACTAATTTATGATCTACATAATCATTAAGACCAATCAAGGAGAGTGAGAGACCAATTCATGATCCACATAATCATTAAGACCAATCGAGATCAAAGAGCAGCTGGAAACTCCGGTTCCTTGGCACAAAACTACTATTTCCAATCATCCACTAACTACAACTGCTTTCTGTAATATCCCACTCGTCTGACAGCGGTGTCCACATGAATGTTAACTGCTGCTTTGTCTACTCCTTAACGCCGATCGCTTTGTAGGGGAAAGAACTGTCTTTAAGTCCAGATAATTACCGGTTGCGCGCAAAAGCCGTGTGGGTTTTGTTTTTGTCTTCTCTGTGAGCAAGGTGCGTGGTAGGCTGAGTGGCATTACGTGTGTGGAGTGTAGGTATTTGCGAAATTTGGGGGTTAAATTTGGACAGGGTAAGTGGGTGTTTTAATAATGTAGAATTGACAACGTTAGATCTTTAAAGGAGGTTAGGTGGTGAGAGGGTTTGTTAGTGCAGAGTGTAAGATTGTAGAGTGTAGACCTTCGTTTGGTCTTTAAGTGGTAAAGAGATAAATGAGTTTATGAGAGGGTTTGTTAGTAGGAATTGTAAAATTATAGAGCTTCATTTGGTCTTTAAGTGGTAGAGATAAATGAATTTGTAAATAAGATGTATATGAATGTGCAGTTCGGTCTGCAAATGAGGAAATATTGAAAACTTATTAGTGGCGATTGCCAGTCTGTCCGAAGTTTGATCGTAGTACAGGGTAGGTAATTTTGTCTGTTAATAAAGAGTGTCCGAACAGAGTTGTAAGAATGCACAAAATTATATCGTGAAATATAATAAAGATACGATGAGTAGTTTTGTTAACGACGAGTATAAACATATACAAACTTTGATTTTGAAAGAAGAGGATGTGTGGGTTTGTTACCGAGGGGTGCAAGAATACACATATTCCATCTTGGGTGAGGCCTGGGTGAGTGGTTATATTATTGGAAATTGTATTTGCAAAGTTTAGCTCTTAAATGATGGAAGTATATAGGAACTAGGCATATGAAGAGAGCTATCGGAACAAAGGTATAAGAGCTGAGCTGTAGGAACAGAGGTATGAAATGAGGAATAGGAACTTAGGTATAGGAAGAGAGCTATCGGAACAGAATTATAGGAGCTGAGCTGGAGGAACAGAGGCTGCTTCAGAAAATGAAAATAGCAGCAAGATCTTTTACTAAAAATGGCAAAATCTGCTATGAAAGACGAGATAATTCCTTGTTGACTTTGTTTAATGATAGAAATTTATATTTATTACTTTTATTTTATATTTAATTTTAAGCATGTCCAGCAAAAAAGTAAGGTCGATGCAGTAGTTTTATTACGTGGTATAGGATAACGAAGTCATTCAAACAACATTTATTTTAGTTTTCCTGTATCTAAACTGGGATGTGATATCACTTTCATATATTCAATTTTGCCTGGTTGTTAGATAGATAGATAGAGAGAGAGAGAGAGAGAGAGAGAGAGAGAGAGAGAGAGAGAGAGAAAGAGATAGATAGATAGATAGATAGATAGATAGATAGATAGATAGATAGATAGATAGATAGATAGATAGATAGATAGATAGATAGATGTAAGAAATTTAGTGTTAATCTAATTGCTCTTCTTGCCTAAGAAATAGATTTCAAATTTTGACAACTAATGCATTGTTCTTGAGTTATTGAAGAGTTCGTTTAGATATCAACTAATTAATATTCTTGTAATATTGTTACTATCATCAATATAAACGATTTAAATATACTAGCTTATTAACATCACGGAAGTAAAGAGGAAAATTGAGATACGTGTAGCTATTTTAAGGTTACATGATCTGAGTGATGCAGAAGTGTCTTTTCCTGCCCCTCAGCCAGTGGCAGAGTAAAAGTGACGTCAGAGATGATTCATGTGGCTCAATTGCGGTGTTAACCCGTCAAACTTATAGTTAGTTGCCAGTGTCTGGAAGTGAAAGTTGAGCTGGAATCACTATAGCTGGACAGATAGGCAGTAGAAACTCATTCCATGCAAGGCTATACCACCAAATAACAAGAGAAACTAAGGTGGTATTGCTTATTCTTTAACACGCGGACCAATCTGGTAAGTCTGATCTACCCCATGTTATTTATCTTTCACTTAAAATAACTTATCAGGTTTATTCTAATAATTACAGAGTCCAATTGTCAGCTAAATACTATCAATCAGTTGTTACTTACTCTCAGCTTAACTAATTAATCAGCATATTAGAGACAGGTTGATATGCCTGTTTGGGGAAATGCTGGCCACTGATATGCGAGAAATGCTAATCCTTTCAGTGTAGAGTCTATTTTCTCCACAATAAAATGTTAGGGAAAACCTTTACTGACACTACTTTAAAGAAAGCTAAGTTACACCTTTAATAGAAAGAAAAATACTACATTTTAGCACAAAAATCTTCATATACTAACAAAGTGACAAGCATGGGGTTATGCGAACATATTTGTCATAGATAGATAGATAGATAGATAATAGATAAATATATTTATAGATAGATAGATGGATATATAGATAGATAGCATATGCTGTGGATCACTTTATAGAGTACATAATAAGAAATGACATAAGTGCGATTGTGTGTGTGAGGGGGGTGGATGGGAGGTAATTAAATCGAGTGCTCTTGTGAAGATTTTTAAAAAAAATAATAATTAGCGTATTTTGTGAAAACCAAAATTACTGACAATACTTTCGTACTTTTCACTGATATTGCTCATGCTTTTTTAAATTGAGAATTGTCAGCTTGTGTGGCCGCTTATGAAATGAAACAGAAAATATATCCAAACGTACGCAAACAAGCAAACACATTCGAAGACAAAAACTTATTCAATCTCTCTATATTGTGACGTATTGTTGTGTGACTGAAGTCATATAGAAAGAGTTTTGAACTCAACGATTATGCATGTGCAATAGCATTTTTATTTGTCTTTGCAATTTTTAAAGTTTATTTTTTTTAAATGCTATTTTTTTTTATATTAAAAAATAAAATGTTGCAGGGAACGAATTGCTTCTGTTTGAATAAGTATGCTTTCAAATCGTGTTTTATTTTTTTAAAAGTTACCTCAGTTCTCAAACCCTTGACGATACAAATCGCCACACTTAACTTGTCCTTAGGAATTCGGTAGTGCTTTCGTCGGCCCTGTCCTTGGATTAGAAAAGTTTACATTCAGAACTAACAGGGCAGCAGCCATTTGAAACGCCTCTTTCAGGCCTGCAAGTGTCGGCGCCTTTGCGGGTGGATAGTCTCTCTTGTTCCGTTGTCCACGCTATAATTGGCTTTTACATGCAAAAGACCTACATAAGTGGTGAGACACCTGGTCGGCAAAGATCAAAGCTGTTTTGCGCTTCCATTTTCTATGCTAAGATCTCTTCGGTGATATTTCGAGGGATGGTCAACTTTTGTGAGTGTAATGGCATTCTTAACAGACTACCATTGGTTGAATTCCGATTGCTAACTAATTACTGGTTGTGTCCCTTAGCGGTCCTCTTGGAGTTAAACAGATTTAGGTCTAGGCGTGTTCCTTTTTGTTACTGTACTACACTGTGTCTGGCTCTGATTTTATCGGGAAGTTCAAGCTCGGAAAGCAAACGTAGGCGGTCTGTAAAGGGCGTAAAGCCATAACTGTTAATCAATCAACCAACCAAGCAACAACAAATCGATCAACCATTCAACCAACCAACCAGTCTTCATTCATTCAGTCACCCACATCGAAAGTATATTTAAGAATATTTTATTATATAATTATGCTAAAAATTAAAGTAAACCAGAACATCCGAATCATGCCTGATTTTGTGCTAACATGAGAGCACTTTGGGAGGTTGTGAGATTAAACGTACCAAGAGAATAGTCTTGCACTGCATTAGAAGAAAGATTTTTTTATATAACAAACACACAAGAAAAATCAAATAATATATGTGTTGCTAACGCCACCTAGTTAATGCTTATTATTACTATTATTAATTAATCATCCATAACTAATTACAAGTGATGACAATCTTAATTTATATTATTAATAATTCTCTAGAAGACACCATTCGTCTCTTTCACGTGGCGGATATGCGGGCGTTGTAGACGTTTTCCCTCTTCCACAACATTAAAGACAAACATTTACTGTCACACAATATTTCCATAGTGGAAAACTTCTTTCTCAAGGAGAAGATAAATCCGTCTTTCAATCTACATTTAGTGAGCCCCTATCCATCCACATTCGTCTCCAATATAAGTTATCAGTATGCACATGAAGGTCAATAAATTTAATAAAGCAACACACAAACATACTACATATTAATATAATCAAAAGTGCATTGACATTTACATCACTTCACAACAATGTTTATTTAATGTTGGACAATTGTTCACTTTATCCTAGCATAGACATAAGCAGTCAATAACATAAATATATAATCAGTTTCATGGCTATCATCACGGAAATGAAAGTGGAGTTTTAGAAAAATAGTAAAGTCAATGCACATAACCTATTCAAAGATGGCAGCTGTTGCAGGCACGTGTTTCACAGTCATGTAGTTTGCAACAAGTCAGTGGCCTTCATATTTAGGTGAGGTCCCACGTGTCCCTTCTAGAGGCACATTACACTACTGTTCCGGAATCTCTGACATACTCTCCAAGCACACCATAAAGATTCATCCTGAATTTCACATGCACTATCAAGCACAAGGACTGCTCTTGATTTTCCATGTTTCTTTATTCAAAACACCACAGGGAACTTTCAAACTAATCTTCATGAATTCTTAAGACCTAACACAAGCAACACTTTCCACCATATTGGGTCTCGAATGGAATTGATGAGAACGCTGGAAGCACATACCAACGTATTCAAGTAGAGTACAATAGTCACTGTAACGTGAATTAACAACCAAAAACAAAAAGCTTGCTCTGCTCTGCAAATGTCAAATTAAGGCAGCACTAAATTTCAGCGTATTTCATCTCTAAACTCCTTTCTCTCTTACAAACATTCTCAAATTACAAATCCTGCACACAGCATAGGAAATATAGCATCAATCAAAATTACAAATATAGTGTACAACCGTTATCAAATTAAAGAACACAGAAATAATGGTTCATTTACATAAGCATTCCCCAATTCAAATCATAGATCAATAGCAAACATCTATGAAATATTCTAAGTCCATTCTTTCTTTATCAGTCAGTTAACTTACCATAAGCTAACGATTGCTTTTATGACCGGACTCGAGTCATGTTCAAATTCAATTGATAGAATAGAATACTTCTTTAACAAAGAAACTTCCTGTCCATCGCCATTGGATAAAATTGTTTTGAACAAGTGTGAAACTATTAGTCAGAAAAACCACTCATCCAGTTGGAACTGGTTTGCATTGCGTCAGCAATTTTCGAGCATATTCTCAACTCAAGTTGTTTACTCCAACTCTCACACTTACAAAAGTACTATAATAAGGAATGCCCAAATCTGGGTCACTTTGACAACTTAACAATTTATATAACAATTAAATCTAGAAATAGGGACAGGCAAATTTATTCCGACACAATATCAAACATAAATGGCTTAAATACCTAAGCTATTCAATGAAAACTATTGTAAATTTTGCATAAACATTAAAAAATAAAGGCTACTAAATACAACGACTCAACTAAAAGGAAAACAAAAAACTAAACGACATAAATCATTATGATTAATATTTTCTGCTGCTTGTCTTACTAACTGTTACGACTGCTAATAGTGAATGGACTGCTAGATGTGCTAATAAAGAAAGATTTTTTTTTTCTGCTGACACTACTAATGAAAATGGGTTATAGTGCTGTGAAACACATAATGAAATTATTAACAAGAGGCACACGGAGTTTTTATTAAAAAGAATTGTAATGTGCTTCATATCTTTAATTTTTTTAGTAACCCTTTTTGAAAGCAACTTTTTTTTTGTTTTTTTATGCACTTCTAGACAGCTTAGTATAAGTGTTTACGCCTTTTGACGGACTCTTAACACATTCGCCACGATTTGACTCAGCAAATTTATTTTTAAACAATATTTTCTCAAATCTCCAATTGTCACACTGTCGTTTTTGTCGGAAACGATCAATGATAACAGGACGGAAAGGAGAAATTCGAGTTTTATTTGATAAAAGGAGTGCACAGCAAAGTCATGGCTCACATGTCTGACGGAACTGTTTGATACCAGATACGTCGGCCGAGCGCAGGATTAACAATAGACAGGAAGGCTACGGGACACATTCCATGACAGGTGGTAGGTGTGCTTAAATACCCTTTCGCTCTCTACTGTCACTGGAGCGTGACTGAACGAAATGTTTGGCTGACTGATGTTAACGACAGATTTAAATGAAATAAATAACAATAAGATATACACAGATAGGTAAATGGTTAAGCATTGTGTGTGTCCTATTTAACATAGATAATGAAGGTTGATAGAAAATTAATTAATAATCAAAGTCTGCTTCTCCTCTCTCACTAAGGGCCACAATATCTGAATGTAATGCCTCAATCATTCGTCATCTAAATGCTTAAGTAGACCATAGACGCAATGACACACATATAACCAAACCCCACTACATTTTCCGATGCTTATCTCACGTAAAGTCTCTTTCCACCCTTCTGGCCTTGTCGGAGGGGCAGAATGGGACATTAGGAAGGCGAAAACTGAAAAATAGTTTCCACTGACCTAAAAGCAAGTGGCCACTAGACTTTATAAATCTTTTGCGCATTAGCATGCCGGGATTTGAGGTGTCTACAGTTATTGAGTTAATTACAGAGGAAACTGAATTCACTTGTACCAGGGCGAAGACTAGATTACGCACCACCTTATGTTTGTTACTTTCCTCTATCCACCGACTGGAACTCCGGTTAAACCGATCGAAATGTTTGCAGCCAGGGAACTTCCGGGAGAGTAGGACTAGTTTAGTAGTACTTTATGCTCAGAAATAAATATAACAAATAAATATTGTTGCTAGTGTTAATATATTCAATCATAACGCGTCACTCAGTTTTATTTTGATGAGTGAAATGATGTTCTAGGTAGTTTTTAATGCTTGTTTGTCGATTTTAGAATAACATTTATTTCTCGACTTTTATATGTTAATATAATGAAACCCTGTAGAGCGGGAAACTGATTTTGACCTATTGTCGACTTAATCCTGCAATTAAATGAACAAAGAAAAAGAAGACTAGGTCCCAGCTAACAAGGTATTTGAATAGTTAATTCAACATATTTAAACAGACTTGAAGCATTTTGAGCCGTCGAAAAACAAATCCAAAAATTTATTAACAATGTTTGGAGAACAGCAAAAATAAGTAAAAGTGAACTAAAATAATATTATTTATCAGTATTTTGATAATTTTATTTTATATTTTGCTACACACACACACACACACACACACACACACACACACACACACACACACACACACACACACAAACACGCTGACTGTATTCTTACAGCAAATAAAATTACTAATAGAAACGCCTGATTACAAACACTAGCGAAATGAATAAATGTGTGAACTGCCAGTCAAAGACTTTGCTGCTGTCTCTACACCTTTCCTGCCTGATAATGCTTTTGATGAATTAAGAATAATGACCAAACGCAAGGTTATCTTCACCAGTCACCTGTCAAATAGGTATCGTGTTCCTTGTATATATTCAAGTAAATAAGCTCACATCGCAAAATGCACGTCTATCAAATCCACACTTTCATCATGACGCATTGTTAAGTACGGTGCTATCAAGTCCACACACTCATCAAGACTCGTTGTTAAGGGCAAATCTATCACGTCCACACCCTCTTCAAGATACTCGTTGTTAAGGGCAAATCTACCCCGTCCACACACTCATCAAGACTCCTTGTTAAGGGCAAATCTTTCAAGTCCACACCCTCTTCAAGATACTCGCTTTTAAGGGCAAATCTAACAAGTCCACACCCTCTTCAAGATACTCGCTTTTAAGGGCAAATCTAACAAGTCCACACGCTCATCAAGACTCGTTGTTAAGGACACACCTATCAAGTTCACACACTCATCACGTCTCATTATACAAGCACATCCTTGATATGAAGTTACACCTGTAGATTAATATGATTTTTAAAAAGAATTTTATATTCTCTATTATTAAATAATCATCCTTAACTAATTAACATCATTAAAATCTTAAAATTCTCCAGAAGATACCATGCATCACTCTTATTTGATGGATATGCGGGCGTTGTAAAAGTGTTCTCTTTTCTGTAACATTAAAGACAAACATTTACCGTCACAAAATATTTCTGCTTGTGGAAAACGTCTTAAAAGATAAATCCGTCTTTTATCTATATTTAGTGTCTGCAACAAACTACGAATTAGCAACAGAAGCGTTAAGTATGTCCTCCTCTATGGCTCAGAGACCTGGAGAGTCACCAACACCCTAACCAACAAGCTCCAAATATTTGTCAACAGTTGCCTTCGCAACATACTGAAGATCAGGTGGAGAGACAAACTAAAGACACCGATTTTTGGCAGCAAATAAACCAAGATCCCATCGACCAGCAGATTGCCAGGCGGAAATGGCGATGGTTAGGGCACACCCTGCATGAACACCCGCAGGACATCACCCAGCAGGCTTTGCAGTGGAACTCCAGGGAAAGAGACGGGTCAATCGCCCTAAGATCACCTGGAGATTATCATGTGAGTAGGAAATGAAGAGCTGCAACCTGTCGTGGGGTGAACTGAAAAATACTGCCCAGAATTGAGCACGTTGGAGAACTGATGTCGAGGCCCTTTGTTCCACGAGGAATCCAAGGAAATAAGCAAGTAAGCCACGTACCCCTTCTAGAGTTACGTTACACAACTGCTCCAGAATATTCCACGAACTCTCCAAGCACGTCCTCCATTTTACATTCGCTATCAAGGAGGAATGTTCTTGATTTTCCGTGTGTGTTTACTCAACACACCATGAGGAACATTCAAAATAATCTTTGTGAATTCTCGAGACCACACTCAAGCTACAATTTATGCAGCATTAGTACTCAAATGGAATTCACAGGAATCAACATACAGCAACACGATTTACTGATACGTTGACGACAACGCTGGATGCACATACCAACGGATTCAAATAGAGTACAGTAGTCACTGTAGCATGAAGTGACAACCAGAAAGGCTTGCTCTGCTCATAAGCTAATAATTGCCTCTATGACTGGACTCGAGTTATGTTTAAATATAAAGTGCTTTAGAACCAAGAACTTCTTCAACAAAAGAAACTTCCTGCTCATCCCCATTGAATAATTTTGTTTTGAACAAGTGTGAGACTGTTAGTCAGAAAAACTACTCGTTCAGTTGCAACTGATTTAGATTGCATCAACAATTTTCTAGCATATTCTAAGCTCGATTTGTTTATTTCCAACTCTGACAATTGCAAAAAAAATGCCATCATAAGACAGACCCAAGGTCAGATTACTTTAACAATTTGTATATGGACTAGGTCTAGAAATATGGATAGGCAAATTTACTCCGCCACAATATCGTTTGTTGATGCACGTGTTATCCATTTATACACTAACTGCATCCACTGTCACGTGAAACTTAGTCACTCCCAAATCCACTGACATCAAACTGTATGTATATGACCGTACGCCACTCTTGCACATGAAAGTGATGCACGTGATTCATGCATGTAAATTGACGTACGAATGAGCACAAGTCGATAGTTACAAATGAATGCACATGAATGGATATTTAGGAAATGCTACAAATAGGATGCGCAAGAGTGAATGCAACGCATGTGATTGGATGCAAGGCGAATTTCAGCAACATAGACTAATCAAATCCTGGACAGTTTATAAAAGCGTGCTCTAAAATAGCCTCGTGGTGAAAGTTAATTAACGTTCCGGTTTAAACAAACAAGTCACTTGTACAATCAGTAGGACTGGGTCTAATTTGAACTCAAGTGATGTTAATTATCTATAATAAAAGAGAAAAGAATTGTTCTTTATTCTGAATGAAATTTCTTTCCCTCAGCCAGCAAGGGAAACAACTCCCATTCTGTGAGATAGTCAGTCTAGTTACACCAATGGTCAAACGTTATCTACAGACTTAGTTGTTCAGATAAAAGTGCCCATTTTTCATGATAAAAATTAAGCCGATATTTCAGGACAACGCAATCTGTGAGGAGATAACAAATGGTAGGATTCACAGGTGCTGCTTTTTGCGGCTCGCGGCGATCTTTGATGTTTTGCCGCAAAGGAAATGTTCCAGAAAGCAAACTATATTTCCATAAATTGGCATTCACGAACTTTGCTCCTTTGTACGACTTGCAAAGCTACATGTTTAACCTCTGTGTGTACCGTTGTATATCATGCTCACTGATGTGTTTGACGTAATTGTTAACCCATCAAGTGGTTGCTAAAATAAAATGTGTCGATCAATTCGGATCTTCAAGAAAGGTTGTTTTATTAGGTTACATTTTCATTAAATTTTATTTATTTAGTAAGCAGAACAGTTATTGTAGCTTTCGTAACATTTGTTTTCTTCATACTTTTGTTTTATTTAATTCTTAAGACTAGTATGTATGTACTAGACTAGATAATTCCATACGTTTTTTTTTTACTTTTATATTTGTTTCTTAATTTTTAAGAAGTCAAATAGAGAAAGAGTACACATTTGAACAGGATAGCTAGTATACAGCATGCTATTCACACACACACACACACACACACAGATATTAATTTTTCTTGAATACTAGCTGTCGTAAACTAATCAGGAATTGTTCTTCTACATTAAAATGAGCTTTCTTAATTAATATTAAACTACTTGTTTTAGAAATAATATTGCTTTTAGATTTTTCAATATTTTTGAAAGTTATTTATTTTCAAATTCTCATGTTTTGCGTACTTTTTTAAGAAGACAGTTTGCTTAATGACTCAAATAATGTGAAATAGACTAATAAATATAGTTTGCTTCTAATAACTTTTATAACAAACATTTTGGGTGTGGTTTTTGTTTTACATTAATATAATTATAGTTTTAAATACATGTGTATATTTACAAAAATGCTATCATATTCCTGTCTTTTTAAACACTCTAAACATATGCATTAAAATGTAACTTCTATAGTACAAAGTGCAGTGTTAGATCGTGAATAAACTGTTTCATTGATAATATAATTACTTCATTAGTCAAAATCAATGGCCCAATTAAAAATTACTATGGAAATTTTCATTTTAACAATAATCTGTATTTCTGATATATTCCGCCAATTTCCCGCTGAAATAATAAAGGATGAATTAAAAAAAAAATTCTTCCGAACATTGTAGATCTACTTGCACTTTCTCACATTTAATTGTGATGGGTGGGGGGTGGGGGTGGGCATCTGGAAGAAGAGATTCAGAACCAGCCGTGTAGACTACTATAATTACAATAAGTACCCGAAGTAGCTATCACCCGTTCGTTGCAGTACTATTCTTACACAGGCACTTGGAATACGATTAAGCAAAGCTTGCTCGATATTATTTTAGCAGGCAGCAAGCCATTACACTGTAAATATTTCAACAACAAGATTAAGCAGTGCGTAATTTTCGCATTAGCTGGCAATATTGGTTACAGCGAAGGTATGAGATTTCCCTTGCTGACAGTTTTATGCGTTTTAATAATAAATGGATATCGTTAGTGCAGATAAAAGTCGTATTTATACAGACACACTGGATTTACTGGTAGTCTCAATTGAATAGGAGTTCGTCGAAATCAATATTTTTCATGTTCAAGTATTTAGTTGCCACGTCTGATTATTGTTTGGTAAAGTATTACGTTTTCTGGTATAATTGTTTATTTTGTTTGTCTAGAAAGTTGTTTTCATATCTAATTATCTCTTAGTAAAGTATTTTGTTGTAAGATTTAACAGCTTCTTTGCAAAGAATTTGTTGTCACGTTGAATTGTTTCTTTCTAAATATTGTGCTATCCACTCTAATTGCCTCTGCGTAATGTATTCTCCTGCCACGTTTCATTGTCTCCGCGTTCCCAAGTTTAATTGTTTCTTTGTAAAATATTTCGTTGACAAGCTTAATGGAGTCTTTGTTAAATATTTTGTTTTCACACATTGCTTTTGTCTATAACATCTTGTCTCCAAAGTTTAACTGGTACAAGTAAAGCAACTGGCATGCAACGTGCAATTAGTGTTCTATAAAGAGAATTGTGTGTCCACATTAACTCTGTGTTCTTTAAAGAGAATTGTGTGTCCACATTAACTCTGTGTTCTATAAAGAGAATTGTGTGGCCACATTAACTCTGTGTTCTATAAAGAGAATTGTGTGGCCACATTAACTCTGTGTTCTATAAAGAGAATTGTGTGTCCACATTAACTCTGTGTTCTATAAAGAGAATTGTGTGTCCACATTAACTCTGTGTTCTATAAAGAGAATTGTTGGCCACATTAACTCTGTGTTCTATAAAGAAAGTTTTGTTGCCACATTAGCTCTGTGTTCTATAAAGAGAGTTTTGTTGCCACATTAGCTCTGTGTTCTATAAAGAGAGTTTTGTGGTCACATTAATTCTGTTTTATAAAGATAGTTTTTGCCACATTAGCTCTGTGTTCTATAAAGAGTTTTGTTGCCACATTAGCTCTGGTTTCTATAAAGAGATGTTTGTTGCCATATTAGCTCTGTGTTTTATAAAGAGAGTTTTGTTGGAAAATTTCAAGAATTTATCGTAAAATAGTATTTCCTATGCCACATTAACTTGCGTGCGCGCCTGTATGTGTGTGTGTGTGTGTGTGTGTGTGTGTGTGTGTGTGTGTGTGTGTGTGTGTGTTTTCAAGACATTACAAATGTCAATGCATTAAGTATGCAATGGTCACATTAAGAAACATACATACTCATTTGAACAGAGAATATGTTAGTCAGTTAAGTAATATTAAAAATATAAATATACGAGGAGCAATTAGTCACTCGATGACAATTTGCACTGTTGATGTACTGTACAAACATGGCGTAATTGTTAATAAATATATACTTAGGAAAAGAGAAAGTAGATCAAATAGCCAAAAGAAAAATGTATTAACAGAGAAAAATTAGAGTGCATTGTGTATAGTAGCCGCAACTATTATATTCCAAAGCTGTATTGAAGGAAGGAATTCTTTCTTTGTATAATATTTGTATTCACTCGTTTTGATAATTTTTAATCACAACCTATTAATAAATTAACATCTTAATATAATTTTCGTAAAGAAAAAGTTTTAAAAGAAAAAAACAACAACGTCCGGATAGTTTCCAATCTTTAATTTTGATGCATTGAACACTAACCAGGAACGTGTGCAGCTAATTTTGATATAACACCACAGTAACAAGTTGGATAATTCCGGATCATTTTGGCAGTTAGCAAAACTTTAAATTTAAATGTGCTTTTTATTGTTATCAAAGACACTATTTTAACAACTGTGCAACTTTCTGTAATACGTTTTGAACTTTAGAATGTCCGATAAAGAAAGAAAATGTTAAATGTAATTCAATTTACCCTTCTGTCCAGAGTAACGATTCGTTCATTTCTTAAAGCAGCTTCTCACTAAATTTACTATTTTAAAAAAATACTTTTTCTTACAGTGATCAGGACATAAAGCAACTTCTCACTAAATTTACTATTTTTAAAAAATACTTTTTCTTACAGTGATCAGGACATAAAGCAACTTCTCACTAAATTTACTATTTTAAAAAAATACTTTTTCTTACAGTGATCAGGACATAAAGCAACTTCTCACAATATTTATTATTAAAAATATACTTTTTCTTCCACTGATCAGGACATAAAGCAACTTCTCACAATATTTATTATTAAAAATATACTTTTTCTTCCACTGATCAGGACATAAAGCAACTTCTCACAATATTTATTATTAAAAATATACTTTTTCTTCCACTGATCAGGACATAAAACAACTTTTTACAACATTTACTAATTTTAAAAATGCTTTTTCTTCGACTGATCAGGATTTGATTAATCTAGTTACCAGTCTTTCTCCTTCCCCTTCCCCACGTGACAAATTGAAAGAAACAATTCTATATTTGAAATATATGAACGTCACCTGTGTATACGTGGATTTCGGATATTACTCCTTAGTTACCCATTTCCTCGCCATAGACGTTGTTTCGTACTCAGGAGTGTTAGCGTCACTACTACAACAGTTCTGTCGTGTTACACTTACTGATCGGACATATGGTTTGACTTCCCGATTTCTCTCTGATTCCCGGTTAATTCCGTAAAGGTTCAACATTAGCTCGTGGCTTTTTCACGCTTTCCATTTCTCATTGCTCGATGTATCGACACGCGTGGACGCCTCGAGCAGAGATAACTACACTGTCACACAAGTGCTAGTTTATCATCTCCATTCACACACTTTCATCCAGATTGTTCCATTCAATTGTTTTTGTAGCACATTATTCATTTGGAATAAAATATGTTTAATAATTTAGAAAGTAAAACATCAATAACCGCACTCAACACGATTGTCTGATGTTAATTATCAGTCTAATTATACTGAGATTTTAATAGGCATTCTACTGTATAAAATGTTTAAATTTGTGTATAATCTGATTGAACATGAAAATCGATAAAAGAATGCAACCGTATTGAATGTAGAAATATGTTGAACAAGAAACTTTGATCTGCTAATTTTGATATTCTACAAATATTGAATGAAATACCATGCGAAATTACTTTAGTATTATTACGATATTTTACTTTTATATTCATTGTAATTTTTACAAATCAAATTCTCGAACTGTAATGATTAGATATCAGTAGTAGAACTTGTAAACAAAACCTCAAGTATTATTACTGTGAAGTGATAATTAATATCAACAAATTAATTATTGAACAGCATGAGTTCTTAGAATCGTTGCCATTATTCACAGATGGTTCTTATTCCGAAGTTCTAAGTGACTTCCGCGTGACAGTTCTTGAAGACGTTTGTAAATGTGAAGGTTACACATTACACTGTCACAACACATTGGACTTTCATATCACACTAGACTGTCTCAAGAATTCCGATAAACTTCTCACTCTAATGAACAATGTAATATTTACTTCAATAAAGTCTCCCGCAAAAATTCAAATTATATACGAAATAAAGTAATCTTTTCATTGTATTTGTTATATGTATATCTGATTGTTGATTTAATAAATTTATTGATCTTCTTACTCATATTGATAACCATTTGTTGGAAAGATAGTGGGTGAGTGTGGTCTAGCTAAATATAGATTACAGGTGGATTTATCTTCTCCTTTAGTAAGAAGTTTTCCATGGATGATTAAATAATTATAACAATCATAACCAATAGCTAGAGTGACATAGGTGTCAGAGAGTTTAGATAGCCTCCACTTTCACTACTTTTCACACCTCGTCTCGACGCATGTAAACGCCTTGGCGCCCGCGGGCACACCTTCAAGGACCACTATGCTACAGAAATACTGAAACAATAAAATACATGACTAGTCAAAGGATTGATCAGTAAAAGAAAATATTTTAATCCGTCTTACTGAAAACCAAGTGAAGAGGAATCCACTTCAAACATATTTATAAAGACCAGATATTTCAGTAATGTAAACATTTTAAACGTCACGGCAATGAAGTTTAAGTAACCAACAACTTTTATAAATGTTATTAGTTGGGGGGGGGGGGGGTGTAAACAGAAAACAAATCTCTCGTTCTAGCAAGTGGCTAACAATGTTTGCCCTCCTCCTATCATGGAGGCTTAGTAATTCAAGTCCTCTAACATTGGTTAACTTAGAGAGCCTTACCAAAACGTTACAACTTTGATGGTTACTTGTAATGTCCGAAAGAGAGCCTTACCAAAACGTTACAACTTTGATGGATACTTGTAATGTCCGAAAGAGAGCCTTACCAAAACGTTACAACTTTGATGGATACTTGTAATGTCCGAAAGAGAGCCTTACCAAAACGTTACAACTTTGATGGATACTTGTAATGTCCGAAAGAGAGCCTTACCAAAACGTTACAACTTTGATGGATACTTGTAATGTCCGAAAGAGAGTTTTCTTTTATTTAATAGGCTGGTTTAAATTGGCATGCTAGCCAGCGGCACTAAAGGTGTCTCCTTTAATGTATATTTCTTTACAAAGAACTCATTTCAATACCTTGTTGGCCTGCATTTTATGAGATCACAGTACGGAGTTTTTTCATACCTCATCATTGTTCTGAGTGTATTCGTCATTAACGTCGTCTGAGATTACACAACAAATGACACCAAACTCTTTCAGCATGGCTTTCCTAGAAACATCTTATTAATTCAGATATCTATTATTATTCCATCCTTTATATCACCCATGACCTTTTGTTACCTATACCTAGCTCCCATTCAGCTAAGTCGTGTTCTTGTTACCTTTCCCTAGTTCCCATTCAGCCATGTCCTTGTTATCTTTCCCTAGCTTCCCATTCAGCTAAGTCATGTGAGGGGCGTCCCATTCATGCTGCCCAGAACATGTTTAGTCCACAGCTGTACTGTATAAAAACAACTCTCTTCCGAAACATCTCCCGCTGTTCCATTGTCCCCGGCAACATCGTCTTTATACATCCATCATCAATAATTATGTACGTACAAGAATGAATAAAAAATAATACTTATTATTATTTGGGGGGGGGGGGGGATTCTTTCTATCGCAACATTACATGGAAACAATACATATTAAATAGAAATATTATGTACATGAAATGTATTAAACAGAAATATTATGTATGTGAAGCATTAAACAAAAATGTGATGTACGTGAATATTTTAAACAGAAACACGAAACATTAACAGAAATATGATGCACATGAAGCAGATATAGGGTTGTACGTTAAACAGAATGAGAGCGAACATTACATCAAAATTGCCTACGTCACATAAAAATAAGACAGTACATCAAATAGATATAGGGTTTGCATCAATAGAAATACAGTGAACATCAGACAAATAGAGCGAACATTAACTGAAAATATCTTACATCACATAGAAATAAAAAGTATATCAATAGGGTGTACATCAAATAGGAATACAGTAAACATCAAACAGAATAAGGATTGCACGTCAACTGAATTATGGTATATATCGCATAAAGCAATGGTGGAGAATGGATATCTTGTAAAATTATGACTTGTACATCAAGTAGTCAAGTAGAATCGTGATTGAACAGCAAGTGATTATGATTGTACATCAAATGATTATGACTGTATATCAAGTAGAATTATCTGTACATCAAGTGATTAAGACTGTATGTCAAGTAGAATTATCTGTACATCAAGTGATTATGACTGTATATCAAGAAGAATTACCTGTACATCAATTGATTAAGACTGTATTTCAAGTAGAATTATCTGTACATCAAGCAGAATTATAATTGTATTTCAAGTGGGATTGTTACAGTATATCAAGTAGAAATATGATTGTTCATCAAGTAGAATTATAGTTGTATATCATGTAGAAATGTAACTGTACATCAAGTAAAATTATGACTCTGCATAATGTAGAATTATGATTGTGCATCAAGTAGAAATATGATTGTACCTCAAGTAGAAGTATGACTGTACATTAAGTAGAATTATGATTGTACATCAGGAAGAATTATTACTGCATATCAAGTAGAATTATGATATACTTCAGGAAGAATTATGACTGTATATCAAGTAGAATTATGATATACTTCCAAGTGGAATTGTGACTTAACATCAAATGAATATGCGTTATAGAAATAGGTATAGAATTACTTGCACATTACGTGATGATTTTATATTAAGCAAATGAAACAGTTGTGCATTAGATGACTGATTTTATATTAAGCAAATTTGAAATAGATATCGAATTACTTGTACTTTAGAGGTGAGATTTTATATAAAATAAAACAGCGTTGTACATTACAAAGAGAAGACTGCCAAACACGGGAAATGATGTATACAAGAAAAAAGACATCTTAGCAAAGTAGAAATTATACTGAACAGAATTCGGGCTTTTAATTAGCAGGTTTACTTTTAGTGGACAGATTTGCATTTAATGGATATGATTTACTTTTAGATTATTGATTTGCATTAAATGGATAGGATGTACGTTTAGTGGACGGATTTGCTTTTAATAGACAGGCATACTTTTAATGGATAAATTTATTTTTAATGAACTGATTTACTTTTAATAGACGGGCTTACCTACTAGGATTAACTTTTAATGGAAGGACGAAATTTTAATGGAATGATGCACTATAATGGAATATGGTTTTAAATATATGTATATAGTTTAAGAGATACAAGTAAAGCTTTGATTGTGCAATTAAATTAGGTAAATAAATATAACAGTCTTTACTTAAAGCAAACTTATGATCAAATAGTTATAGTATTTATTTGAAAAGACGTACATTTATAGACAGAACGACCATGAGTTTATTTTCAATGAGGCGGCATGTAGCGAATCAATTATGTATGAAAAAGTGACCCCGCGTTAACCGTTACCAATAGTATTTGCTGAGGATCATCAAATGTGGCCAGTACAATCGGCGGGTCGCACGGGGAAAGGGTTAACAGCAGGTAGTCGCCGGAGTCATGGCTCATTTGCACGTGCAACTCGTAGTGCCAAATATGACACGTCTTGCTTCAAAGATTTCTAATCTATTACTTCATCAGCTTTGGCTTGGCTGCCGAGCCAAAAACAATGACGTTATTGATGCATTTTTCCGCGTCTTTTTTCTCTATATCTAGGTTTTTCTCACCACTCATTCTCGTCTTTCCACATTCTCAGTTGATCTCTGTCTTTTATGTGTGTTTCTATTAGTTTTCTCTCTATCCCACTCTTACTTTTCTATCAGTTTATTTGATCTGTCAGTCTTTTTCATTTGTGTGTGTGTGTGTGTGTGTGTGTGTGTGTGTTCATTACAAGTGTTCTTATTACTCTGTTCTTTTGATATTTTGTTCTATTTCTTTTTCGTGCAAATTTCTTTTATCTCTGTCAAAGCAGTCTGTTCCTCTCATTACATTTGCTTTTCCTTTTAAAGAAAAACGTTTTTTTTCTCTCTCTCTCTTTAATATATTTCTGTGTATGCATATGAAAGTATGCTTGAGTGCGTGTTGTCTGTGCGGTGCTCTGCCATTTTCTATTATTTCAATCTGTCCACTTTTCTCCAACTCTCTCTCTCTCTCTTACACACACACACACACACACACACACACACACACACACACACACACACACACTGTCGGTACGTACCGCCCACCCCCACCCAAATCACGTCTGTCTTGCGCTGAGTGTGTTAGACCTTCATTCGTCCGGCCAAGTCCTATAAATCTAGGTCTGTGGCGCAGTGAGAAGGGCAGGCGATTAAGTCCACTGAGCCCTGCTTTGGGCTCCATTACGCGCGCATAAAGATTTCCAACAACTTCATCCAACAAGATTTATTTGTTTGCATCTTTGCCTAGTTGCTCGATCCATCCTTTCAGCCCAGTTAGCGAGTTCTCAAGCAGCGATGTCGTTACAGCTGCAGATTTCATCCAGCCGGAGACCAAGAGGCTTGAAATTCGCTGCAGTGTAAGAGACATATTTCGTCATCTGCCTTCTGTTTACAGCGCAACGCGTCATGGGGCCACTGTTTCTCTTCTTTGGTTTTCTTTTTCCTGTTAGGGGTGAGTATTGTCAATGAATGAACAAATTATTTCGTTCGTAAAATTTTTTTTCATGGGGGGTGGGGGGGGTTGGCTCTCAGGGTGAGTATTTTAGATGAATGAATAAAGGGTTTCGTTTAGTTTGTAACTTTCGGTTGTGGTTTCTTGTTAGGGGTGAGCTTTTTACATGAATGAAGGATTTCATTTAGTCTGTAATTTTTGGTTGTGGTTTCTTGTTTGGGGTGAGTGTTTTACATGAAATGAATAAAGGATTTAATTTAGTCTGTAATTTTTGGTTGTGGTTTACAGGTGTCACTAAGTTATGATGTCTTTTGAGTTTAAAGCTGCTTCGGACCCTGATCAAAATGAGTGTCGAAATTTCGTTGGCTAATAGTAGGTCTACTATTAAGACACGACATAATATATTCATATTTTTCACTTACACCCACCCACCCACCCCCACCCAAATATATATATATATATTTGAAAAATGTTTTCCCTCATTCAATTTATTTTGTTTAGACATTTGTCAACTTTCCACATTATAGTGAGAAATGTTTTCCCTCACTCAATTTATTCGAGAATAGATTTGTGGACGTAAGTATGCACGCGCATATAAGTAATGAGTGAATATCTATCTAACTATCTATCTATCTGTCTATCTTGCATGTCTTTGCTTTACTGACAGAAACAGTTACAATCTTTAATTTTCAGTAAACATTAAACAAAATTAAAATATATTGTTATATTATGACATAAACGAGCTCTTAGATTTCAAGGCAGATAAATGCGCCATACTTTACAATAATGAACGTTAAGGAACTAATTTTATTACATAATTTTCGTTGGAAGATTTATCAAATAAACTTAAAATTAAAAATATATTTATTGTACAAGATATTTATTGGAAACTTTTGTATACCTGAATATAATACATTGGCATTGTATTATCATTGTACAGCATCATTTCCCCCACACGGACATGCATATTTAGACACACACACACACACACACACACACACACACACACACACACACACACACACACACACACACACACACACACACACATATATATATATACACGCATACATATATAAACCCTCGAACACAGTACACTCTTACACAGTTCCATAATACACCATTTTCTAAATAAATATTAATTACTAATGTGTTAAGATTAATAATGAATGTTGCAT